>CM077180.1:0-7500 GCA_039654105.1 Coreius guichenoti | reverse complement strand
AGGGTTAGGGTTAGGGTTAGGGTTAGGGTTAGGGTTAGGGTTAGGGTTAGGGTTAGGGTTAGGGTTAGGGTTAGGGTTAGGGTTAGGGTTAGGGTTAGGGTTAGGGTTAGGGTTAGGGTTAGGGTTAGGGTTAGGGTTAGGGTTAGGGTTAGGGTTAGGGTTAGGGTTAGGGTTAGGGTTAGGGTTAGGGTTAGGGTTAGGGTTAGGGTTAGGGTTAGGGTTAGGGTTAGGGTTAGGGTTAGGGTTAGGGTTAGGGTTAGGGTTAGGGTTAGGGTTAGGGTTAGGGTTAGGGTTAGGGTTAGGGTTAGGGTTAGGGTTAGGGTTAGGGTTAGGGTTAGGGTTAGGTTAGGGTTAGGGTTAGGGTTAGGGTTAGGGTTAGGGTTAGGGTTAGGGTTAGGGTTAGGTTAGGGTTAGGGTTAGGGTTAGGGTTAGGGTTAGGGTTAGGGTTAGGTTAGGGTTAGGGTTAGGGTTAGGGTTAGGGTTAGGGTTAGGTTAGGGTTAGGGTTAGGTTAGGGTTAGGGTTAGGGTTAGGGTTAGGGTTAGGGTTAGGGTTAGGGTTAGGGTTAGGGTTAGGGTTAGGGTTAGGGTTAGGGTTAGGGTTAGGGTTAGGGTTAGGGTTAGGGTTAGGGTTAGGGTTAGGGTTAGGGTTAGGGTTAGGGTTAGGGTTAGGGTTAGGGTTAGGGTTAGGGTTAGGGTTAGGGTTAGGGTTAGGGTTAGGGTTAGGTTAGGGTTAGGTTAGGTTAGGGTTAGGGTTAGGGTTAGGGTTAGGGTTAGGGTTAGGGTTAGGGTTAGGGTTAGGTTAGGGTTAGGGTTAGGGTTAGGGTTAGGGTTAGGGTTAGGGTTAGGGTTAGGGTTAGGGTTAGGGTTAGGGTTAGGGTTAGGGTTAGGGTTAGGGTTAGGGTTAGGGTTAGGGTTAGGGTTAGGGTTAGGGTTAGGGTTAGGGTTAGGGTTAGGGTTAGGGTTAGGGTTAGGGTTAGGGTTAGGGTTAGGGTTAGGGTTAGGGTTAGGGTTAGGGTTAGGGTTAGGGTTAGGGTTAGGGTTAGGTTAGGGTTAGGGTTAGGGTTAGGGTTAGGGTTAGGGTTAGGGTTAGGTTAGGGTTAGGGTTAGGGTTAGGGTTAGGGTTAGGGTTAGGGTTAGGTTAGGTTAGGTTAGGGTTAGGGTTAGGGTTAGGGTTAGGGTTAGGGTTAGGGTTAGGGTTAGGGTTAGGGTTAGGTTAGGGTTAGGGTTAGGGTTAGGGTTAGGGTTAGGGTTAGGGTTAGGGTTAGGGTTAGGGTTAGGGTTAGGGTTAGGGTTAGGGTTAGGGTTAGGGTTAGGGTTAGGGTTAGGGTTAGGGTTAGGGTTAGGGTTAGGGTTAGGGTTAGGGTTAGGGTTAGGGTTAGGGTTAGGGTTAGGTTAGGGTTAGGGTTAGGGTTAGGGTTAGGTTAGGGTTAGGGTTAGGGTTAGGGTTAGGGTTAGGGTTAGGGTTAGGGTTAGGGTTAGGGTTAGGGTTAGGGTTAGGGTTAGGGTTAGGGTTAGGGTTAGGGTTAGGGTTAGGGTTAGGGTTAGGGTTAGGGTTAGGGTTAGGGTTAGGGTTAGGGTTAGGGTTAGGGTTAGGGTTAGGGTTAGGGTTAGGGTTAGGGTTAGGGTTAGGGTTAGGGTTAGGGTTAGGGTTAGGGTTAGGGTTAGGGTTAGGGTTAGGGTTAGGGTTAGGGTTAGGGTTAGGGTTAGGGTTAGGGTTAGGGTTAGGGTTAGGGTTAGGGTTAGGGTTAGGGTTAGGGTTAGGGTTAGGGTTAGGGTTAGGGTTAGGGTTAGGGTTAGGTTAGGGTTAGGGTTAGGGTTAGGGTTAGGGTTAGGGTTAGGGTTAGGGTTAGGGTTAGGGTTAGGTTAGGGTTAGGGTTAGGGTTAGGGTTAGGGTTAGGGTTAGGGTTAGGGTTAGGGTTAGGGTTAGGTTAGGGTTAGGGTTAGGGTTAGGTTAGGTTAGGGTTAGGGTTAGGGTTAGGGTTAGGGTTAGGGTTAGGTTAGGGTTAGGGTTAGGGTTAGGGTTAGGGTTAGGGTTAGGGTTAGGGTTAGGGTTAGGGTTAGGGTTAGGGTTAGGGTTAGGGTTAGGGTTAGGGTTAGGGTTAGGGTTAGGGTTAGGGTTAGGGTTAGGGTTAGGGTTAGGGTTAGGGTTAGGGTTAGGGTTAGGGTTAGGGTTAGGGTTAGGGTTAGGGTTAGGGTTAGGGTTAGGTTAGGGTTAGGGTTAGGGTTAGGGTTAGGGTTAGGGTTAGGGTTAGGGTTAGGGTTAGGGTTAGGGTTAGGGTTAGGGTTAGGGTTAGGGTTAGGGTTAGGGTTAGGGTTAGGGTTAGGGTTAGGGTTAGGGTTAGGGTTAGGGTTAGGGTTAGGGTTAGGGTTAGGGTTAGGGTTAGGGTTAGGGTTAGGGTTAGGGTTAGGGTTAGGGTTAGGGTTAGGGTTAGGGTTAGGGTTAGGGTTAGGGTTAGGGTTAGGGTTAGGGTTAGGGTTAGGGTTAGGGTTAGGTTAGGGTTAGGGTTAGGGTTAGGGTTAGGGTTAGGGTTAGGGTTAGGGTTAGGGTTAGGGTTAGGGTTAGGGTTAGGGTTAGGGTTAGGGTTAGGGTTAGGGTTAGGGTTAGGGTTAGGGTTAGGGTTAGGGTTAGGGTTAGGGTTAGGGTTAGGGTTAGGGTTAGGGTTAGGGTTAGGGTTAGGGTTAGGGTTAGGGTTAGGGTTAGGGTTAGGGTTAGGGTTAGGGTTAGGGTTAGGGTTAGGGTTAGGGTTAGGGTTAGGGTTAGGGTTAGGGTTAGGGTTAGGGTTAGGGTTAGGGTTAGGGTTAGGGTTAGGGTTAGGGTTAGGGTTAGGGTTAGGGTTAGGGTTAGGGTTAGGGTTAGGGTTAGGGTTAGGGTTAGGGTTAGGGTTAGGGTTAGGGTTAGGGTTAGGGTTAGGGTTAGGGTTAGGGTTAGGGTTAGGGTTAGGGTTAGGGTTAGGGTTAGGGTTAGGGTTAGGGTTAGGGTTAGGGTTAGGGTTAGGGTTAGGGTTAGGGTTAGGGTTAGGGTTAGGGTTAGGGTTAGGGTTAGGGTTAGGGTTAGGGTTAGGGTTAGGGTTAGGGTTAGGGTTAGGGTTAGGGTTAGGGTTAGGGTTAGGGTTAGGGTTAGGGTTAGGGTTAGGGTTAGGGTTAGGGTTAGGGTTAGGGTTAGGGTTAGGGTTAGGGTTAGGGTTAGGGTTAGGGTTAGGGTTAGGGTTAGGGTTAGGGTTAGGGTTAGGGTTAGGGTTAGGGTTAGGGTTAGGGTTAGGGTTAGGGTTAGGGTTAGGGTTAGGGTTAGGGTTAGGGTTAGGGTTAGGGTTAGGGTTAGGGTTAGGGTTAGGGTTAGGGTTAGGGTTAGGGTTAGGGTTAGGGTTAGGGTTAGGGTTAGGGTTAGGGTTAGGGTTAGGGTTAGGGTTAGGGTTAGGGTTAGGGTTAGGGTTAGGGTTAGGGTTAGGGTTAGGGTTAGGGTTAGGGTTAGGGTTAGGGTTAGGGTTAGGGTTAGGGTTAGGGTTAGGGTTAGGGTTAGGGTTAGGGTTAGGGTTAGGGTTAGGGTTAGGGTTAGGGTTAGGGTTAGGGTTAGGGTTAGGGTTAGGGTTAGGGTTAGGGTTAGGGTTAGGGTTAGGGTTAGGGTTAGGGTTAGGGTTAGGGTTAGGGTTAGGGTTAGGGTTAGGGTTAGGGTTAGGGTTAGGGTTAGGGTTAGGGTTAGGGTTAGGGTTAGGGTTAGGGTTAGGGTTAGGGTTAGGGTTAGGGTTAGGGTTAGGGTTAGGGTTAGGGTTAGGGTTAGGGTTAGGGTTAGGGTTAGGGTTAGGGTTAGGGTTAGGGTTAGGGTTAGGGTTAGGGTTAGGGTTAGGGTTAGGGTTAGGGTTAGGGTTAGGGTTAGGGTTAGGGTTAGGGTTAGGGTTAGGGTTAGGGTTAGGGTTAGGGTTAGGGTTAGGGTTAGGGTTAGGTTAGGGTTAGGGTTAGGGTTAGGGTTAGGGTTAGGGTTAGGGTTAGGGTTAGGGTTAGGGTTAGGGTTAGGGTTAGGGTTAGGGTTAGGGTTAGGGTTAGGGTTAGGGTTAGGGTTAGGGTTAGGGTTAGGGTTAGGGTTAGGGTTAGGGTTAGGGTTAGGGTTAGGGTTAGGGTTAGGGTTAGGGTTAGGGTTAGGGTTAGGGTTAGGGTTAGGGTTAGGGTTAGGGTTAGGGTTAGGGTTAGGGTTAGGGTTAGGGTTAGGGTTAGGGTTAGGGTTAGGGTTAGGGTTAGGGTTAGGGTTAGGGTTAGGGTTAGGGTTAGGGTTAGGGTTAGGGTTAGGGTTAGGGTTAGGGTTAGGGTTAGGGTTAGGGTTAGGGTTAGGGTTAGGGTTAGGGTTAGGGTTAGGGTTAGGGTTAGGGTTAGGGTTAGGGTTAGGGTTAGGGTTAGGGTTAGGGTTAGGGTTAGGGTTAGGGTTAGGGTTAGGGTTAGGGTTAGGGTTAGGGTTAGGGTTAGGGTTAGGGTTAGGGTTAGGGTTAGGGTTAGGGTTAGGGTTAGGGTTAGGGTTAGGGTTAGGGTTAGGGTTAGGGTTAGGGTTAGGGTTAGGGTTAGGGTTAGGGTTAGGGTTAGGGTTAGGGTTAGGGTTAGGGTTAGGGTTAGGGTTAGGGTTAGGGTTAGGGTTAGGGTTAGGTTAGGGTTAGGGTTAGGGTTAGGGTTAGGGTTAGGGTTAGGGTTAGGGTTAGGGTTAGGGTTAGGGTTAGGGTTAGGGTTAGGGTTAGGGTTAGGGTTAGGGTTAGGGTTAGGGTTAGGGTTAGGGTTAGGGTTAGGGTTAGGGTTAGGGTTAGGGTTAGGGTTAGGGTTAGGGTTAGGGTTAGGGTTAGGGTTAGGGTTAGGGTTAGGGTTAGGGTTAGGGTTAGGGTTAGGGTTAGGGTTAGGGTTAGGGTTAGGGTTAGGGTTAGGGTTAGGGTTAGGGTTAGGGTTAGGGTTAGGGTTAGGGTTAGGGTTAGGGTTAGGTTAGGGTTAGGGTTAGGGTTAGGGTTAGGGTTAGGGTTAGGGTTAGGGTTAGGGTTAGGGTTAGGGTTAGGGTTAGGGTTAGGGTTAGGGTTAGGGTTAGGGTTAGGGTTAGGGTTAGGGTTAGGGTTAGGGTTAGGGTTAGGGTTAGGGTTAGGGTTAGGGTTAGGGTTAGGGTTAGGGTTAGGGTTAGGGTTAGGGTTAGGGTTAGGGTTAGGGTTAGGGTTAGGGTTAGGGTTAGGTTAGGGTTAGGGTTAGGGTTAGGGTTAGGGTTAGGGTTAGGGTTAGGGTTAGGGTTAGGGTTAGGGTTAGGGTTAGGGTTAGGGTTAGGGTTAGGGTTAGGGTTAGGGTTAGGGTTAGGGTTAGGGTTAGGGTTAGGGTTAGGGTTAGGGTTAGGGTTAGGGTTAGGGTTAGGGTTAGGGTTAGGGTTAGGGTTAGGGTTAGGGTTAGGGTTAGGGTTAGGGTTAGGGTTAGGGTTAGGGTTAGGGTTAGGGTTAGGGTTAGGGTTAGGGTTAGGGTTAGGGTTAGGTTAGGGTTAGGGTTAGGGTTAGGGTTAGGGTTAGGGTTAGGGTTAGGGTTAGGGTTAGGGTTAGGGTTAGGGTTAGGGTTAGGTTAGGGTTAGGGTTAGGGTTAGGGTTAGGGTTAGGGTTAGGGTTAGGGTTAGGGTTAGGGTTAGGGTTAGGGTTAGGGTTAGGTTAGGGTTAGGGTTAGGGTTAGGGTTAGGGTTAGGGTTAGGGTTAGGGTTAGGGTTAGGGTTAGGGTTAGGGTTAGGGTTAGGGTTAGGGTTAGGGTTAGGGTTAGGGTTAGGGTTAGGGTTAGGGTTAGGGTTAGGGTTAGGGTTAGGGTTAGGGTTAGGGTTAGGGTTAGGGTTAGGGTTAGGGTTAGGGTTAGGGTTAGGGTTAGGGTTAGGGTTAGGGTTAGGGTTAGGGTTAGGGTTAGGGTTAGGGTTAGGGTTAGGGTTAGGGTTAGGGTTAGGGTTAGGGTTAGGGTTAGGGTTAGGGTTAGGGTTAGGGTTAGGGTTAGGGTTAGGGTTAGGGTTAGGGTTAGGGTTAGGGTTAGGGTTAGGGTTAGGGTTAGGGTTAGGGTTAGGGTTAGGGTTAGGGTTAGGGTTAGGGTTAGGGTTAGGGTTAGGGTTAGGGTTAGGGTTAGGGTTAGGGTTAGGGTTAGGGTTAGGGTTAGGGTTAGGGTTAGGGTTAGGGTTAGGGTTAGGGTTAGGGTTAGGGTTAGGGTTAGGGTTAGGGTTAGGGTTAGGGTTAGGGTTAGGGTTAGGGTTAGGGTTAGGGTTAGGGTTAGGGTTAGGGTTAGGGTTAGGTTAGGGTTAGGGTTAGGGTTAGGGTTAGGGTTAGGGTTAGGGTTAGGGTTAGGGTTAGGGTTAGGGTTAGGGTTAGGGTTAGGGTTAGGGTTAGGGTTAGGGTTAGGGTTAGGGTTAGGGTTAGGGTTAGGGTTAGGGTTAGGGTTAGGGTTAGGGTTAGGTTAGGGTTAGGGTTAGGGTTAGGGTTAGGGTTAGGGTTAGGGTTAGGGTTAGGGTTAGGGTTAGGGTTAGGGTTAGGGTTAGGGTTAGGGTTAGGGTTAGGGTTAGGGTTAGGGTTAGGGTTAGGGTTAGGTTAGGGTTAGGGTTAGGGTTAGGGTTAGGGTTAGGGTTAGGGTTAGGGTTAGGGTTAGGGTTAGGGTTAGGGTTAGGGTTAGGGTTAGGTTAGGGTTAGGGTTAGGGTTAGGGTTAGGGTTAGGGTTAGGGTTAGGGTTAGGGTTAGGGTTAGGGTTAGGGTTAGGGTTAGGGTTAGGGTTAGGGTTAGGGTTAGGGTTAGGGTTAGGGTTAGGGTTAGGGTTAGGGTTAGGGTTAGGGTTAGGGTTAGGGTTAGGGTTAGGGTTAGGGTTAGGGTTAGGGTTAGGGTTAGGGTTAGGGTTAGGGTTAGGGTTAGGGTTAGGGTTAGGGTTAGGGTTAGGGTTAGGGTTAGGGTTAGGGTTAGGGTTAGGGTTAGGGTTAGGGTTAGGGTTAGGGTTAGGGTTAGGGTTAGGGTTAGGGTTAGGGTTAGGGTTAGGGTTAGGGTTAGGGTTAGGGTTAGGGTTAGGGTTAGGGTTAGGGTTAGGGTTAGGGTTAGGGTTAGGGTTAGGGTTAGGGTTAGGGTTAGGGTTAGGGTTAGGGTTAGGGTTAGGGTTAGGGTTAGGGTTAGGGTTAGGGTTAGGGTTAGGGTTAGGGTTAGGGTTAGGGTTAGGGTTAGGGTTAGGGTTAGGGTTAGGGTTAGGGTTAGGGTTAGGGTTAGGGTTAGGGTTAGGGTTAGGGTTAGGGTTAGGGTTAGGGTTAGGGTTAGGGTTAGGGTTAGGGTTAGGGTTAGGGTTAGGGTTAGGGTTAGGGTTAGGGTTAGGGTTAGGGTTAGGGTTAGGGTTAGGGTTAGGGTTAGGGTTAGGGTTAGGGTTAGTAGGGTTAGGGTTAGGGTTAGGGTTAGGGTTAGGGTTAGGGTTAGGGTTAGGGTTAGGGTTAGGGTTAGGGTTAGGGTTAGGGTTAGGGTTAGGGTTAGGGTTAGGGTTAGGGTTAGGGTTAGGGTTAGGGTTAGG
>CM077179.1:41951338-41996338 GCA_039654105.1 Coreius guichenoti | reverse complement strand
CCTAACCCTAACCCTAACCCTAACCCTAACCCTAACCCTAACCCTAACCCTAACCCTAACCCTAACCCTAACCCTAACCCTAACCCTAACCCTAACCCTAACCCTAACCCTAACCCTAACCCTAACCCTAACCCTAACCCTAACCCTAACCCTAACCCTAACCCTAACCCTAACCCTAACCCTAACCCTAACCCTAACCCTAACCCTAACCCTAACCCTAACCCTAACCCTAACCCTAACCCTAACCCTAACCCTAACCCTAACCCTAACCCTAACCCTAACCCTAACCCTAACCCTAACCCTAACCCTAACCCTAACCCTAACCCTAACCCTAACCCTAACCCTAACCCTAACCCTAACCCTAACCCTAACCCTAACCCTAACCCTAACCCTAACCCTAACCCTAACCCTAACCCTAACCCTAACCCTAACCCTAACCCTAACCCTAACCCTAACCCTAACCCTAACCCTAACCCTAACCCTAACCCTAACCCTAACCCTAACCCTAACCCTAACCCTAACCCTAACCCTAACCCTAACCCTAACCCTAACCCTAACCCTAACCCTAACCCTAACCCTAACCCTAACCCTAACCCTAACCCTAACCCTAACCCTAACCCTAACCCTAACCCTAACCCTAACCCTAACCCTAACCCTAACCCTAACCCTAACCCTAACCCTAACCCTAACCCTAACCCTAACCCTAACCCTAACCCTAACCCTAACCCTAACCCTAACCCTAACCCTAACCCTAACCCTAACCCTAACCCTAACCCTAACCCTAACCCTAACCCTAACCCTAACCCTAACCCTAACCCTAACCCTAACCCTAACCCTAACCCTAACCCTAACCCTAACCCTAACCCTAACCTAACCCTAACCCTAACCCTAACCCTAACCCTAACCCTAACCCTAACCCTAACCCTAACCCTAACCCTAACCTAACCCTAACCCTAACCCTAACCCTAACCCTAACCCTAACCCTAACCCTAACCCTAACCCTAACCCTAACCCTAACCCTAACCCTAACCCTAACCCTAACCCTAACCCTAACCCTAACCCTAACCCTAACCCTAACCCTAACCCTAACCCTAACCCTAACCCTAACCCTAACCCTAACCCTAACCCTAACCCTAACCCTAACCCTAACCCTAACCCTAACCCTAACCCTAACCCTAACCCTAACCCTAACCCTAACCCTAACCCTAACCCTAACCCTAACCCTAACCCTAACCCTAACCCTAACCCTAACCCTAACCCTAACCCTAACCCTAACCCTAACCCTAACCCTAACCCTAACCCTAACCCTAACCCTAACCCTAACCCTAACCCTAACCCTAACCCTAACCCTAACCCTAACCCTAACCCTAACCCTAACCCTAACCCTAACCCTAACCCTAACCCTAACCCTAACCCTAACCCTAACCCTAACCCTAACCCTAACCCTAACCCTAACCCTAACCCTAACCCTAACCCTAACCCTAACCCTAACCCTAACCCTAACCCTAACCCTAACCCTAACCCTAACCCTAACCCTAACCCTAACCCTAACCCTAACCCTAACCCTAACCCTAACCCTAACCCTAACCCTAACCCTAACCCTAACCCTAACCTAACCCTAACCCTAACCCTAACCTAACCCTAACCCTAACCCTAACCCTAACCCTAACCCTAACCCTAACCCTAACCCTAACCCTAACCCTAACCCTAACCTAACCTAACCTAACCTAACCTAACCTAACCCTAACCTAACCCTAACCCTAACCCTAACCCTAACCCTAACCCTAACCCTAACCTAACCCTAACCCTAACCCTAACCCTAACCCTAACCCTAACCTAACCCTAACCCTAACCCTAACCCTAACCCTAACCCTAACCCTAACCCTAACCCTAACCCTAACCTAACCCTAACCCTAACCCTAACCCTAACCCTAACCCTAACCCTAACCTAACCCTAACCCTAACCTAACCCTAACCCTAACCCTAACCCTAACCTAACCCTAACCTAACCCTAACCCTAACCCTAACCTAACCCTAACCCTAACCCTAACCCTAACCCTAACCCTAACCCTAACCCTAACCCTAACCCTAACCCTAACCTAACCCTAACCCTAACCCTAACCTAACCTAACCCTAACCCTAACCTAACCCTAACCCTAACCCTAACCTAACCCTAACCCTAACCCTAACCCTAACCCTAACCCTAACCCTAACCCTAACCCTAACCCTAACCCTAACCCTAACCCTAACCCTAACCCTAACCCTAACCCTAACCCTAACCCTAACCTAACCCTAACCCTAACCCTAACCCTAACCCTAACCCTAACCCTAACCCTAACCCTAACCCTAACCCTAACCTAACCTAACCTAACCCTAACCCTAACCCTAACCCTAACCTAACCCTAACCCTAACCCTAACCCTAACCCTAACCCTAACCCTAACCCTAACCCTAACCCTAACCTAACCTAACCCTAACCTAACCCTAACCTAACCCTAACCCTAACCCTAACCCTAACCCTAACCCTAACCCTAACCCTAACCCTAACCCTAACCCTAACCCTAACCTAACCTAACCCTAACCCTAACCCTAACCTAACCCTAACCTAACCCTAACCCTAACCTAACCTAACCCTAACCCTAACCCTAACCTAACCCTAACCCTAACCTAACCCTAACCTAACCCTAACCCTAACCTAACCCTAACCCTAACCCTAACCCTAACCCTAACCCTAACCCTAACTAACCCTAACCCTAACCCTAACCTAACCCTAACCCTAACCCTAACCCTAACCCTAACCCTAACCCTAACCCTAACCTAACCCTAACCCTAACCCTAACCCTAACCCTAACCCTAACCCTAACCCTAACCCTAACCCTAACCCTAACCCTAACCTAACCCTAACCCTAACCCTAACCTAACCCTAACCCTAACCCTAACCTAACCCTAACCCTAACCCTAACCCTAACCCTAACCTAACCCTAACCCTAACCCTAACCCTAACCCTAACCCTAACCTAACCCTAACCCTAACCCTAACCCTAACCCTAACCCTAACCCTAACCCTAACCCTAACCCTAACCCTAACCCTAACCCTAACCCTAACCCTAACCCTAACCCTAACCCTAACCCTAACCCTAACCCTAACCCTAACCTAACCCTAACCCTAACCCTAACCTAACCCTAACCCTAACCCTAACCCTAACCTAACCCTAACCCTAACCCTAACCCTAACCCTAACCCTAACCCTAACCCTAACCCTAACCTAACCCTAACCCTAACCCTAACCCTAACCCTAACCCTAACCCTAACCTAACCTAACCCTAACCCTAACCCTAACCCTAACCCTAACCTAACCCTAACCTAACCCTAACCCTAACCTAACCTAACCTAACCTAACCCTAACCCTAACCCTAACCCTAACCTAACCCTAACCCTAACCCTAACCCTAACCCTAACCTAACCTAACCCTAACCCTAACCCTAACCTAACCTAACCCTAACCCTAACCTAACCCTAACCCTAACCTAACCCTAACCCTAACCTAACCCTAACCTAACCCTAACCCTAACCCTAACCCTAACCCTAACCCTAACCCTAACCCTAACCCTAACCCTAACCTAACCCTAACCCTAACCCTAACCCTAACCTAACCTAACCCTAACCCTAACCCTAACCCTAACCCTAACCCTAACCCTAACCCTAACCCTAACCCTAACCCTAACCCTAACCCTAACCCTAACCCTAACCCTAACCCTAACCCTAACCTAACCCTAACCCTAACCTAACCCTAACCCTAACCCTAACCCTAACCTAACCCTAACCTAACCCTAACCCTAACCCTAACCCTAACCCTAACCCTAACCCTAACCCTAACCCTAACCTAACCTAACCCTAACCCTAACCCTAACCCTAACCTAACCTAACCCTAACCCTAACCCTAACCCTAACCCTAACCCTAACCCTAACCCTAACCCTAACCCTAACCCTAACCCTAACCCTAACCCTAACCCTAACCCTAACCCTAACCCTAACCCTAACCCTAACCCTAACCTAACCCTAACCCTAACCCTAACCCTAACCCTAACCCTAACCCTAACCCTAACCCTAACCCTAACCTAACCTAACCCTAACCCTAACCCTAACCCCTAACCCTAACCCTAACCCTAACCCTAACCCTAACCCTAACCCTAACCCTAACCCTAACCCTAACCCTAATCTAACCCTAACCTAACCTAACCCTAACCCTAACCTAACCTAACCCTAACCCTAACCTAACCTAACCCTAACCCTAACCCTAACCTAACCCTAACCCTAACCCTAACCCTAACCCTAACCTAACCCTAACCCTAACCCTAACCTAACCCTAACCTAACCTAACCCTAACCCTAACCCTAACCCTAACCCTAACCCTAACCCTAACCCTAACCCTAACCCTAACCCACCCTAACCCTAACCCTAACCCTAACCCTAACCCTAACCCTAACCCTAACCCTAACCCTAACCTAACCCTAACCCTAACCCTAACCCTAACCCTAACCCTAACCCTAACCCTAACCCTAACCCTGACCCCTCTCTACATCTAACCCTACCCATCTCACCCCTGGACATCTGACCCCTCTCTACACCTAACCCTACCCATCTCAC
This sequence comes from Coreius guichenoti, assembly GCA_039654105.1. Classification (NCBI taxonomy): domain Eukaryota; kingdom Metazoa; phylum Chordata; class Actinopteri; order Cypriniformes; family Gobionidae; genus Coreius; species Coreius guichenoti. The sequence goes on along the minus strand of CM077179.1, from coordinate 41,991,694 downwards.
CCCTGGACATCTGACCCCTCTCTACACCTAACCCTACCCATCTCACCCCTGGACATCTGACCCCTCTCTACACCTAACCCTACCCATCTCACCCCTGGACATCTGACCCCTCTCTACATCTAACCCTACCCATCTCACCCCTGGACATCTGACCCCTCTCTACACCTAACCCTACCCATCACAACCACCTGGGCATCACCCCTGGGCATCTAACCCCTCTCTATACCTAAAACCTACCCATTGTAGCCTTACTCTTATATTTTCATCTTTTTACTGTCTATGGCAGACAGGCTGACCTCTTGACCTTCCAGTGTTCAGGGGGGATTTTAAGACCTAAAAACTAAACACAGGTCATATTAAAACTTGGGGCTAGATACCTATGACCTTAACAGAAATTAACAAAAATATGACGGCCTGAAAACTGCAAAACTCAACCCTAATATGGGGGCTCAACACCATAACTCGTCACCTGGTGGCGCTGGAGTCCCACCCAAGTCAAACACAAGTCCCACCCACCCAAGTCCAACCCAAGTCAAACACAAGTCCCACCCACCTAAGTCCCACCCACCTAAGTCCCACCCACCCCAAACACAAGTCCCACCCACCCCAGTCCCACCCAAGTCAAACACAAGTCCCACCCACCCAAGTCCAACCCAAGTCAAACACAAGTCCCACCCACCCAAGTCCAACCCAAGTCAAACACAAGTCCCACCCAAGTCAAACACAAGTCCCACCCACCCAAGTCCAACCCAAGTCAAACACAAGTCCCACCCACCCAAGTCCAACCCAAGTCAAACACAAGTCTCACCCACCCAAGTCCAACCCAAGTCAAACACAAGTCCCACCCACCCAAGTCCAACCCAAGTCAAACACAAGTCCCACCCAAGTCAAACACAAGTCCCACCCACCCAAGTCCAACCCAAGTCAAACACAAGTCCCACCCACCCAAGTCCAACACAAGTCAAACACAAGTCCCACCCACTCAAGTCCCACCCAACTCAAACACAAGTCCCACCCACCCAAGTCAAACACAAGTCCCACCCACCCAAGTCCCACCCAACTCAAACACAAATCCCACCCAAGTCCCACCCAACTCAAACACAAGTCCCACCCACCCAAGTCCTATATATGGGGGGGCTCAACACAATAACTCGACAAGGAGAGGAGCTAGAGGGATGGGACCACGCCCAATCGACTGGGCGTGGCCTAATTAGTATAAATACGAAGTCTCCGCCCCCTAGGACCAAAGGGAGCGGACATATGTGAGGGGGCTCAACACGCTAACTCGACAAGGGGAGGAGCTAGAGACATGGGACCACGCCCAATCGACTGGGCGTGACCTAATTAGGATAAGTACGAAGTCTCCGCCCCCTAAGACCAAAGGGGGCGGAGATATGGGGGGGCTCAACACCATAACTCGAAAAGGGGAGGAGCTAGAGACATGGGACCATGCCCAATCGTCTGGGCGTGGCCTAATTAGTATAAATACGAAGTCTCCGCCCCCTAGGACCAAAGGGGGCGGATATATGGGGGGGGGGGCTCAACTGGGGGGGGGCTCAAGTTCGCAAATAACCCTATTACCTAACCCTAACCCTAACCTAACCCTAACCCTAACCCTAACCCTAACCCTAACCTAACCCTAACCCTAACCCTAACCCTAACCCTAACCTAACCCTAACCCTAACCCTAACCCTAACCTAACCTAACCCTAACCCTAACCCTAACCCTAACCCTAACCCTAACCCTAACCCAAGTTCGCAAATAACCCTATTACCTAACCCTAACCCTAACCCTAACCCTAACCCTGGACATCTGACCCCTCTCTACACCTAACCCTACCCATCTCACCCCTGGACATCTGACCCCTCTCTACATCTAACCCTACCCATCTCACTCCTGGACATCTGACCCCTCTCTACACCTAACCCTACCCATCACAACCACCTGGGCATCACCCCTGGGCATCTAACCCCTCTCTATACCTAAAACCTACCCATTGTAGCCTTACTCTTATATTTTCATCTTTTTACTGTCTATGACAGACAGGCTGACCTCTTGACCTTCCAGTGTTCAGGGGGGATTTTAAGACCTAAAAACTAAACACAGGTCATATTAAAACTTGGGGCTAGATACCTATGACCTTAACAGAAATTAACAAAAATATGACGGCCTACCAGACCCTTTGGACTCAAACACAAGTCCCACCCACCCACCCACCCACCCAAGTCAAACACAAGTCCCACCCACCCCAAACACAAGTCCCACCCACCCAAATCCCACCCAACTCAAACGCAAGTCCCACCCACCTAAGTCCCACCCAAGTCAAACACAAGTCCCGCCCAAGTCAAACACAAGTCCCACCCACCCAAGACCAACCCAAGTCAAACACAAGTCCCACCCACCCAAGTCAAACACAAGCCCCACCCACCCAAGTCCAACCCAAGTCAAACACAAGTCCCACCCACCCAAGTCAAACACAAGTCCCACCCACCCAAGTCCCACCCAAGTCAAACACAAGTCCCAACCACCCAAGTCCCACCCAACTCAAACACAAGTCCCAACCACCCAAGTCCCAACCAACTCAAACACAAGTCCCACCCACCCAAGTCCCACCCAATTCAAACACAAGTCCCACCCACCCAAGTCCAACCCAACTCAAACACAAGTCCCACCCACCCAAGTCCTATATATGGGGGGGCTCAACACAATAACTCGACAAGGAGATGAGCTAGAGGGATGGGACCACGCCCAATCGACTGGGCGTAGCCTAATTAGTATAAATACGAAGTCTCCGCCCCCTAGGACCAAAGGGGGTGGACATATGGGAGGGGGCTCAACACCATAACTCGAAAATGGGAGGAGCTAGAGACATTGGACCACGCCCAATCGACTGGGCGTGGCCTAATTAGTATAAATAACGAAGTCTCCGCCCCCTAGGACTAAAGGGGGCGGGGATATGGGGGGGGGCTCAACTGGGGGGGGCTCAACTGGGGGGGGCTCAAGTTCGCAAATAACCCTATTACCTAACCCTAACCCTAACCCTAACCCTAACCCTAACCCTGGACATCTGACCCCTCTCTACACCTAACCCTACCCATCTCACCCCTGGACATCTGACCCCTCTCTACATCTAACCCTACCCATCTCACTCCTGGACATCTGACCCCTCTCTACACCTAACCCTACCCATCACAACCACCTGGGCATCACCCCTGGGCATCTAACCCCTCTCTATACCTAAAACCTACCCATTGTAGCCTTACTCTTATATTTTCATCTTTTTACTGTCTATGACAGACAGGCTGACCTCTTGACCTTCCAGTGTTCAGGGGGGATTTTAAGACCTAAAAACTAAACACAGGTCATATTAAAACTTGGGGCTAGATACCTATGACCTTAACAGAAATTAACAAAAATATGACGGCCTACCAGACCCTTTGGACTCAAACACAAGTCCCACCCACCCACCCACCCACCCAAGTCAAACACAAGTCCCACCCACCCCAAACACAAGTCCCACCCACCCAAATCCCACCCAACTCAAACGCAAGTCCCACCCACCTAAGTCCCACCCAAGTCAAACACAAGTCCCGCCCAAGTCAAACACAAGTCCCACCCACCCAAGACCAACCCAAGTCAAACACAAGTCCCACCCACCCAAGTCAAACACAAGCCCCACCCACCCAAGTCCAACCCAAGTCAAACACAAGTCCCACCCACCCAAGTCAAACACAAGTCCCACCCACCCAAGTCAAACACAAGTCCCACCCACCCAAGTCCCACCCAAGTCAAACACAAGTCCCAACCACCCAAGTCCCAACCAACTCAAACACAAGTCCCACCCACCCAAGTCCCACCCAATTCAAACACAAGTCCCACCCACCCAAGTCCAACCCAACTCAAACACAAGTCCCACCCACCCAAGTCCTATATATGGGGGGGCTCAACACAATAACTCGACAAGGAGATGAGCTAGAGGGATGGGACCACGCCCAATCGACTGGGCGTAGCCTAATTAGTATAAATACGAAGTCTCCGCCCCCTAGGACCAAAGGGGGTGGACATATGGGAGGGGGCTCAACACCATAACTCGAAAATGGGAGGAGCTAGAGACATTGGACCACGCCCAATCGACTGGGCGTGGCCTAATTAGTATAAATAACGAAGTCTCCGCCCCCTAGGACTAAAGGGGGCGGGGATATGGGGGGGGGCTCAACTGGGGGGGGCTCAACTGGGGGGGGCTCAAGTTCGCAAATAACCCTATTACCTAACCCTAACCCTAACCCTAACCCTAACCCTAACCCTGGACATCTGACCCCTCTCTACACCTAACCCTACCCATCTCACCCCTGGACATCTGACCCCTCTCTACATCTAACCCTACCCATCTCACTCCTGGACATCTGACCCCTCTCTACACCTAACCCTACCCATCACAACCACCTGGGCATCACCCCTGGGCATCTAACCCCTCTCTATACCTAAAACCTACCCATTGTAGCCTTACTCTTATATTTTCATCTTTTTACTGTCTATGACAGACAGGCTGACCTCTTGACCTTCCAGTGTTCAGGGGGGATTTTAAGACCTAAAAACTAAACACAGGTCATATTAAAACTTGGGGCTAGATACCTATGACCTTAACAGAAATTAACAAAAATATGACGGCCTACCAGACCCTTTGGACTCAAACACAAGTCCCACCCACCCACCCACCCACCCAAGTCAAACACAAGTCCCACCCACCCCAAACACAAGTCCCACCCACCCAAATCCCACCCAACTCAAACGCAAGTCCCACCCACCTAAGTCCCACCCAAGTCAAACACAAGTCCCGCCCAAGTCAAACACAAGTCCCACCCACCCAAGACCAACCCAAGTCAAACACAAGTCCCACCCACCCAAGTCAAACACAAGCCCCACCCACCCAAGTCCAACCCAAGTCAAACACAAGTCCCACCCACCCAAGTCAAACACAAGTCCCACCCACCCAAGTCCCACCCAAGTCAAACACAAGTCCCAACCACCCAAGTCCCACCCAACTCAAACACAAGTCCCAACCACCCAAGTCCCAACCAACTCAAACACAAGTCCCACCCACCCAAGTCCCACCCAATTCAAACACAAGTCCCACCCACCCAAGTCCAACCCAACTCAAACACAAGTCCCACCCACCCAAGTCCTATATATGGGGGGGCTCAACACAATAACTCGACAAGGAGATGAGCTAGAGGGATGGGACCACGCCCAATCGACTGGGCGTAGCCTAATTAGTATAAATACGAAGTCTCCGCCCCCTAGGACCAAAGGGGGTGGACATATGGGAGGGGGCTCAACACCATAACTCGAAAATGGGAGGAGCTAGAGACATTGGACCACGCCCAATCGACTGGGCGTGGCCTAATTAGTATAAATAACGAAGTCTCCGCCCCCTAGGACTAAAGGGGGCGGGGATATGGGGGGGGGCTCAACTGGGGGGGGCTCAACTGGGGGGGGCTCAAGTTCGCAAATAACCCTATTACCTAACCCTAACCCTAACCCTAACCCTAACCCTAACCCTGGACATCTGACCCCTCTCTACACCTAACCCTACCCATCTCACCCCTGGACATCTGACCCCTCTCTACATCTAACCCTACCCATCTCACTCCTGGACATCTGACCCCTCTCTACACCTAACCCTACCCATCACAACCACCTGGGCATCACCCCTGGGCATCTAACCCCTCTCTATACCTAAAACCTACCCATTGTAGCCTTACTCTTATATTTTCATCTTTTTACTGTCTATGACAGACAGGCTGACCTCTTGACCTTCCAGTGTTCAGGGGGGATTTTAAGACCTAAAAACTAAACACAGGTCATATTAAAACTTGGGGCTAGATACCTATGACCTTAACAGAAATTAACAAAAATATGACGGCCTACCAGACCCTTTGGACTCAAACACAAGTCCCACCCACCCACCCACCCACCCAAGTCAAACACAAGTCCCACCCACCCCAAACACAAGTCCCACCCACCCAAATCCCACCCAACTCAAACGCAAGTCCCACCCACCTAAGTCCCACCCAAGTCAAACACAAGTCCCGCCCAAGTCAAACACAAGTCCCACCCACCCAAGACCAACCCAAGTCAAACACAAGTCCCACCCACCCAAGTCAAACACAAGCCCCACCCACCCAAGTCCAACCCAAGTCAAACACAAGTCCCACCCACCCAAGTCAAACACAAGTCCCACCCACCCAAGTCCCACCCAAGTCAAACACAAGTCCCAACCACCCAAGTCCCACCCAACTCAAACACAAGTCCCAACCACCCAAGTCCCAACCAACTCAAACACAAGTCCCACCCACCCAAGTCCCACCCAATTCAAACACAAGTCCCACCCACCCAAGTCCAACCCAACTCAAACACAAGTCCCACCCACCCAAGTCCTATATATGGGGGGGCTCAACACAATAACTCGACAAGGAGATGAGCTAGAGGGATGGGACCACGCCCAATCGACTGGGCGTAGCCTAATTAGTATAAATACGAAGTCTCCGCCCCCTAGGACCAAAGGGGGTGGACATATGGGAGGGGGCTCAACACCATAACTCGAAAATGGGAGGAGCTAGAGACATTGGACCACGCCCAATCGACTGGGCGTGGCCTAATTAGTATAAATAACGAAGTCTCCGCCCCCTAGGACTAAAGGGGGCGGGGATATGGGGGGGGGCTCAACTGGGGGGGGCTCAACTGGGGGGGGCTCAAGTTCGCAAATAACCCTATTACCTAACCCTAACCTAACCTTAACCCTAACCCTAACCCTAACCCTAACCCTAACCTAACCCTAACCCTAACCTAACCTAACCCTAACCCTAACCCTAACCCTAACACTAGATGTCACTGGTCTACCAGAATATGGGTCTCTCCAAGTATTCACATATGGTTGTACACAAATGGAGAGAAAAAAATAAATAAATAAATATATAGATAGATAGATAGATAAATAAATAAATAAATAAACAAACAAATAAATAAATAAATGAACACATACGTAACTACATAAATAAAATCATCTCCAAAAAAAGCAATTATAGAGCAAAGGAGAGTTTGGGGCGGGATCCTTCCTGATCCCACACTGTTTCAAAGCGGTCAGTGGAACGGATGGACAGTGCACAACCGTCTTCAGGTCCTCCGGGACCTGTTGATTGGACTTACATAAATCCTAACGCAGCCAGTGCCTCCCTCTCTGAACTTTGATAATGGTTGGGATTAGGTTGGATTCTCGTCTTAGACCTCTTATACCTCTTTTATTTTTATGCTTATTTTTTCCTTAAATAAAAAGGAAAAACAGGTAATTTCACCTAAGCACACTAGTAAGGGAACTCACCCAGACAACTCCCCACATGATTTCAATTATTTCCTGTGTTAAAACCATATAAATGGTTGATAAACATTATCTTATAAGGATAAATCACACACACACACACACATATATATATATATATATATATATATATATACTTTACTATATGAAAACCAATATCATAAGGATTATATATTCACACCAGTGAAATATACATATTCAAAATTATATCTTATAAAAAATAATGAAAATGACAATACACATTTTCATTTTCCATACACTTTGGAGACTTTATTTCATATTTTACAACATTGTTTTCATTCAAATGGATGGGACAGATGCAGGATGCATTTTTCAAAAAAATGCTACAGACGCAGGATGCATTTTCAAAGGATGCCACTCCGTATTTGGAAACAGTGACGTCACCCATTCATACAACTCCAACGAAATGGCAAAATACGCTCAAAACACCTTTAATCTCTCTATTTAACCTTAATCTCGTCCGCTACAGCAGTTCGATATCTTTTCCGAATTTTTGCGAGAGTGGAAAGGCTTATTTTAACACTTTTTAAGCACGTACCAGGCCACGCCCACACGAGCAGGCTATTTAAAGGATCGGAACGGCTCCGTGGCTCACTCGCTGATTTACTCCAGCCACGGACGGTCGACTCTCTACAAACTGCTATTATATTCATTGTTGCTCCATATTATACCGGTATTTCTTTTAAATTTGTTCAAGCCAGCCTGAAGAAGGTACTAATTGTACCGAAACGTCGCGTTTTGTCTTGAATTAACATTTGTAAAAATTATTTTTTCTTTTCTTTTATTTCTCAATCCATTATTTTCACTTTATATCCATTTCTTTCACTTTGTCATTCTAATTGCTACATTTATTTCATTCCTTTATATAAAATCTTGATTATTCCTCATTCTCTGATTTTTTGTTGGTGTGTTAATAATGATGGAAAGCCTTAGGGGACGAGCGAGACAGCGTCCTGCACCATACACTCGCCCAAGGCAGAGAGATACAACACCCAACTATGGAACAAGGAGGAATAATAATTTTTCCTCTCGTTCTAAAAACACACACCCTCAAAAAACAGGGTATGTGCAGAGAATGAATGATAGATCCAGTGATCCATACAGATACACACAGGATCTGAACAAAAATAAATACAATGCAGCTCAGTATAATTCTCTGAATGATTCATATCGCCCTTATAGAGAGGTTCGCAATTTTCAGCGAACAGGTCAGGCAGTAGGTCCATACAGACCTCCCTCCCACATTGATGAATCACATAGATCTGTCTCAGGTCCATACAGACCTCATGCTAAACAGATCCAAAAACGTCGCAGTCAGAGAAATAGAACCATTCAGAACAGAAATGAATCTGAGTACTACGATGAACAGGAATACCATGATGAGCAGAGACCCAGACAGGTCCCACACTCCAGAGCTTCATCTGACCGTGGTAGAAATGTTCTCTCCCTCAACAATTATAGTGGGGGATTTAATAAGGTGGATGTATCTACACACAGGGAGCCAGAAAGATGTAAAAGTGGGAGAAATGCAAAAAATGTCCCCCTGAAAAGAACCCAAGGTGGGGGAAAGCAGAATCACACAACAAATAGAACACCACAACAGAACACAGATTTCATCCCAGCCCCTCCCAAACTCAAAAACACCATTAAATTAATGTACCAGCTGATCCGACTTGTTCATCACTTGGGGAAAGTAACAACAAAAGTCGAAGAAAACCAGCCCATCACATTTCAGAGGCTGACCAACTTACTGGTCAACACGGTTAAACCGGCCTTCCCTGGTGAACAAGTCAATCAGTTACTGAAGGGAAACGCAAAAAATTGGTCATACACAACTCAATTAGTCCTAGAACAGCATTACGAATCCCTGATTGAATCCACCATGAAGGAAATCCGTGAACAAACCGATCAGGCAGACTGGCCTCAGGCGTTTGAGGTGGCTTCCACCTGGACAGAGAAAAATTATAGGGGCAAAGTTAGCACTGACACAGTAGAACGGGCAGAAGCTCTTATCACAGCTGAATTATTCGAGGAAGAAACCGTGACTCACCCTCAACATCCAGTAAATCCAGTCACAACGGAATCGTCGAGCCCTCGAACATATGCTCAAGTTGCAGCTTCAAGGCCTTCTACTTCTTCCACCTCTCCCCCCACTCTGTTCCAGGGCCCTCCTTCTCTAATACCACCACAAGTCGCTGTCCGCCCCAAAAAGGGTGTTCAGCACATAGAAGTCCAAACATCACCCACATTAGTAACAATAAGAACCTCAGTGAGCTCTCCACAACACCGTGGGGACTGGTCCTTTGATGAGGAGGAGGAAGAGCACAATCCATTGGACCCAAGGGTGATACTTAGGCCCATACAGGCCCCAGTTCCCTCCCCGAGAAAACAAAGAACGACTGGACCTCGCAGGGTCCAAATAGTTCTTCCTGATGATGCTCCCACCATCTCTGGTGAAGCACCACAACGACAGCTCAGCTCCGAAAGCTCAGAGGAACCTATACAGGGCCTCTCACCTCTATCCATGTTTCTCGAGGACCATGAACCTCCTCAAAGCTCTGATGTTCCACAAGGTATCACAGTGGAACCTGAACAGTGTGAAGCCAGCACCTCACATCACATTCCTCTACCAAGGCCCAGACAGGCCATACCTAAAAAAATCCCTCCCAGACCCCACATGGATATGGGTAGAAAAGTTAGAGTAGAAGATCCCTCTGGGACAGATCAACCACAGGTCCTTGACACCAGAAATGAAGAAAGAACGGAAAATCTCCTAGTGGTAGCACCTATTAATAAAACAAACACCATTAATGAGACAAACACCACAGATGTGCAGATTACGGTCCCTGTCAATGACGGTCCTGCAAGCGGGCCCACCAGACACATAAACACGGGCAAAAAAATGGCAGATTGGAGTCTCATATTAAACAAAAAATACGTAATAATTGGAGACTCCAACGTATCCAGACTGCCGACCTACAATTGCCCTGACCTACAGGTCGACAGCTTTCCAGGGGCCAAACTACAGCATGCGGCCAACCTAATTGAAAAGGCCACAATCGCAGTGCAGCCTGAAAAGATCATCCTATCCTTTGGCTTCAATAACAGGCTACAGAGGTATAGGATTGCGGCCATTACTGAACTGCAAAAGGCTCGCAAGGCTGTTGCTAAGAGACTTCCTAACACAGAAGTGTTCTTTCCACTGATCAATTTTGCTAGAACATTACTACTTTATGAGCAAATTATGATCGAACACTTGAACACTCACATAAAGAAAAATACCAGTTGTATCCCACCACTCCCCACTGAACAATTTCTGGTCGAGAATGATGGGGTACACTGGAAGGCCCTAACGGCCAAGGCAATGCTACAACACTGGAGAACCCATTTAAACTGTTAATCTATGAGAATCCAAAATAGGAACAAAATAAACTAATTTGAAAAACAAAAAGTTCCCTTCACTGGAGCTTCAGATTGGACTCCAGCTTTATCCAGCCTACCAAAGCAGATCACACAAATAATCAGAGCTGATTACTATGCATATAAGCACCTAAACTGGGGCCTAAAAACACCAGAGAACCTGCAAGGGGAGAAAGAAAAGCTCTGTTAGAATTACAAAGCATCACAACCACCTGGGCATCACCCCTGGACATCTGACCCCTCTCTATATCTAAACCTACCCATCACAACCACCTGAGCATCACCCCTGGACATCTGACCCCTCTCTATACCTAACCCTACCCATCTCACCCCTGGACATCTGACCCCTCTCTACACCTAACCCTACCCATCTCACCCCTGGACATCTGACCCCTCTCTACACCTAACCCTACCCATCTCACCCCTGGACATCTGACCCCTCTCTACATCTAACCCTACCCATCTCACCCCTGGACATCTGACCCCTCTCTACACCTAACCCTACCCTTCACAACCACCTGGGCATCACCCCTGGACATCTAACCCCTCTCTATACCTAAAACCTACCCATTGTAGCCTTACTCTTATATTTTCATCTTTTTACTGTCTATGGCAGACAGGCTGACCTCTTGACCTTCCAGTGTTCAGGGGGGATTTTAAGACCTAAAAACTAAACACAGGTCATATTAAAACTTGGGGCTAGATACCTATGACCTTAACAGAAATTAACAAAAATATGACGGCCTACCAGACCCTTTGGGGTCTCCTCCAGGGGCTGCGCCGTCCTTGAACCTACCTACACACTTATTAGGAGGTCTTAATACTTTTAAACACTAGATGTCACTGGTCTACCAGAATATGGGTCTCTCCAAGTATTCACATATGGTTGTACACAAATGGAGAGAAAAAAATAAATAAATAAATATATAGATAGATAGATAGATAAATAAATAAATAAATAAACAAACAAATAAATAAATAAATGAACACATACGTAACTACATAAATAAAATCATCTCCAAAAAAAGCAATTATAGAGCAAAGGAGAGTTTGGGGCGGGATCCTTCCTGATCCCACACTGTTTCAAAGCGGTCAGTGGAACGGATGGACAGTGCACAACCGTCTTCAGGTCCTCCGGGACCTGTTGATTGGACTTACATAAATCCTAACCCTAACCTAACCCTACCTAACCTAACCCTAGCACAGCGAAACTCAACCTTTGAAATAGCCCTGAAAACTGCAAAACTCAACCCTAATATGGGGGGCTCAACACCATAACTCGTCACCTGGTGGCGCTGGAGTCCCACCCAAGTTAAACACAAGTCCCACTCACCCAAGTTATATGTCCCACCCACCCATGTCCAACCCAAGTCAAACACAAGTCCTAACAGGACCCCTACTCCTACACTAACCCTACCCGTCACAGACCCACGGACTAGAAACCCACCCGCATCAACCCTATCGACTAGAACCCCAATCCCCACGCTAACCCTACCCATTGTAAAACGCAAAAAAAAAATAGGAAAATTGACTCTTAAACCCACTTTTACAGTAAACCTACCTACCAGGGCACCCGTCGACCGAACAACATTTTTTCAACCCGCACGTCTAACCGACCGATCTCAAACAATACGACTAATATCATCTAGAGCGGGCGCGTTCGATTAATCCCGTCCTCACCTTTCCTTGACGTGAGTTTTAAACATTTTTAGCCCAATTAAATACTGAGACATAACCCATCCAAATGGGCACCTTGACAACCGCCCTTTCACCCGTTTTTCACCGTTTTCATAGACCCAAACCTCTCTGACCTTTACCGTATAACAAAATACTTCACCTCTGGGGGAGCTGCGATGCTGGATCAGGATTACCGGGCTTCGGCTTGGTTCGCTGGTCCGGAGCAAGTTCAGACCGGAAACTTCGCAGTTCCTAAGAACCAGAAAAGGAAACAAGAACAATAATCTTCATCTGTAAAGTTTAGACATGACCCCACTACCACACTGAAACTTACCCATTAGGCTAACCCAACCAAATAAAACGGATTACAACAAAACCCCACCTAAATGGACCTATAAATTAGATCAAAAATTCTCATCCCCTCCGGTCTCTCTCTTGCCCCCCGTGGTGTGCAGAGAGACGGGATGGGGAGACGAATCAAACCCAGACAGGTTCGTTGGAAAATGTGAGACCCAGACAGGCCGCACATTTTCTGAATCGTCCTCCCAAAATAGGATCTCTCAGATTTCGGAGGGTAAACGATCGGGAATCCCCCTTTGTTAAACAACTTAATTTACGGTACCTTACGTAAACTTCACCTCTGGGGGTGTTGCGATGCTGGATCAGGATTATCGGGCTTCGGCTTGATTCGCTGGTCCAGAGCAAGTTCAGACCGGAAACTTCGCAATTCCTAAAAAAACCGAATAATAATTCTCATCAGTAAAGTTTAGTCACGACCTCACTATCACATTAAAAAGAAAAGAACAAGCTACCCACCTGGCCCATAGGCCAAAAAAGGCATTGTTCCTAGACGGGAACCAATCACAGGCGACATAGCATAGTCAGACATGCGTCAGCCCGTGCCCCTCCTCATTCTCCCTACTACAAACCTTTCCAGATGAGTTCTGGCTTGGGGGGAGATGTTGTAATTTCCCCTAACCTAACTGTACATCTATTGCTTTCATTCAATTGAGCCAATTATAATAATAATAATTCCTGCCTCTTTGGAACATATCCATTCACATCTACTGTGGAGAGATGGTGCGCAGCTTCATGGACATGTGAAGTTTTCTGCCGATGGAGAGCTTCTGAGACATTGACATAAACAGCATTTTCCAACAACTTCAAAATAGTTGGTGACAATTTTGTTTTTCTTGTTTTTCTGCCTTTGGAGTTCTTCGTTTTTTTTTTTTTTTTTAACTTTCATTCACTGAAATGCTGGAATAAGATTTTAGAATAAACCTTTTGGTCCTAATTTTGGTGCTAGTGGGCCACGGTGTGCACAACACACATAATTTAAAAAGCAAACATAAATTCACAACACAACGGAAATGGTCCCGACCACTAGGGGGCTCTCGGAGCGCTGTAAAGTTAGTTTTCCTTGCCACTGTTCTATAGTTTCGGCAGTCTTACAAAGATATCAATACTAAGATCAGCTTAAGTGTATGTAACCATTGTATATCGACATGAAATATTAATTTAAAATAACCTACGTGCATTATAGCTGCATATTTATACTCGAGAATGCTTTGACCCGCTACCACGGCGCATGACGCCTAAGAGAACGTCTGCCAATTCCACCAAGTGGCTGAAACGTATAATTTGTATTAATTAAAATTACTTTTAACATTTTAAAAAAGACATGTTCAAATTCCAAAGTTGTGTTGTGCACTACTGAGCCACTATATTTAAGAGCTTATAAGTTCGGTAACACTTTACAATAAGATCTCATTTGTTAACATTAGTTAATGTATTACAACATGATCTAACAGTGAGCAATATTTTTTTACAGTATTTATTATTCTTTGTTAACCTTAGTTAATAAAATATAGTTCAAAGCTAGTTAATGAAATTTATAGTCAGTTCATGTTAGTTCACAGTGCATTAATTAATTAACATATACAACTTTTGATTTTAAGATTGCACATCTTTACTCTCTAACCTTTCCTGGTTATTAAATTATGGATTAGTAACTGTTGTTGTTGATTTTATTTAATATTTTTTTTATTGTATTTTATTATTTGTACAGCACTTTGGTCAGTGTATGCTGAATTTAAATGTGCTCTATAAATAAAATTGACTGACTTAATGTTAAGCACTAAAATACTTTTTGTATAAAAATGTTAAATATAATTAAAATATAATTTTTAGTCCCAGTCTGGCCCTGGTTGTAGACATGCCAAGTCAAGTCAAATCACCTTTATTTATATAGCGCTTTTTATAATGCCGATTGTTTCAAAGCAGCTTCACAGTGGTAACAGGAAAATAATGCAACAGAATTTGATTCGGCTGTACAGCCGCTCTGGAGAAAACGGTGATGTCATCAGCTCAGTTCAATTATCATATAGTGTCAATGCGGGCAGATCAGTAATATAGTTGAAATTTAAGTGTCCCCAACTGAGCAAGCCAAAAGCCAAAGGTGACGGTGGCAAGGAACCAAAACCCTTTCAACAAAACATTTACAGTTCGTTTTTATGCCTGTTTGCGCTGTATTTACACTGTTTTGACCCGCAGGTGGCGCCAGTGTGTGGCGTTTCGAGCAGCTCAAAAGAGGGACTCATTTTGCAAAGCATTTGGGTCAACTGATTCAGTTCTGAAAAGGTTTGTTTCTCCCTTCACTAGCTCTGTGTTTTTCCATTCATATGTAAATTACATGAGCTTATTTCATCCATTAGATGGAAAGATCTGAAAAAACATACATTTACCCTAACCCCTCAAAGAAATCAGGACAGAAGCGGTTGAAAGTAGGCAAAAGAGGTGGATTAAAACACCCGGTGTAAAAGGGAATAATGTGTCTGCCTCCCTCGTCTACTTGTGATCCGATCCACCAAACGCTTGATCTTAACATTATAAACATTATAAAAGTTTAAGAATCAATAATGGTGTGAACCCCTGAAAATCTTGATGAAACTCTTCTACTGTAAACCAGAACATTAAGTGCTTTTCATTGGCGTTTTCGCTGATACAGTATCTTTACAAACCTTTTCTTTTGTCTTTTGAAATAAAATGGTTAATTAATGTTATATTGAAGGTTTTGAATGATAGTCTAGAAAAAAATCCAGGAATTCGCAGTTTTTCTGTAAAACCTTTAATGAGAATTTCTGTAGGTGTTTTTGCGCTTCATTTGAATTAGGATATTTTACTTTAATTTTACGTTTGCTGCCAGTTATTTGCAATAATTAGTTGCTTAATTTTATCTGGAGTTACTCAAGTAATATTTTACTGCTCTTATAAAGAACATTACTTGCATTATATGTATTTTCCACAACTAATATTTAATCAAAATGAATGTTAATTTTCTGCACTGTGCTTCGTCGGCTAGACCTGCATGTGTTCAATTAATGAAAATGATCAACGAATTTCAACAAACTATTTTATTAATAGTTGTTGAGACTTTTCACCCTGTATGAAGCAATATAGGGATAATATAGGGTTTTGATATAGGGAAAAATGAGCATATTAGCTAAAATTACACAATGGCAGCTCCTTGGAATACAATTGGAATCAAATCTATTTACAAAATAAATTTGTCCTATTTTTAAAAAAAATACTTCTGTATGTCTAGTTATGAGAAAAGGTTTACATGTCTTAATTTTGACCGGATGGAGTCCCCGCATCAGAAATATTAGATCTGAGGCCGGATCCTGTCAAGATATTAATCTTTTCTGTTGTCCAAAACTATACTAACAGTCTTCTATCCGAAAGCCAGGGAAGAGCAGAAGCAGGAGACCATGATGATGATAAAAACAGCAGTTTATTGAATAATCTGAGCTGCGTATACTACTGTTTCCCCTTAGCGCTTCACTTTTCTGTGTGTTTCACTTCATGGCACTGTTTTGACATGAGGGGTGGGGTCAAGAAACTGGGGCGTGTTCAGTGGACGTGGTCACGCCTCCCTTCGAGTGACATCATCTGCTCGAGACGCAGATCAGCACAGATGAAGGCACCGTGGCTGAGAGGCGGGTGGATCGTTTCTTTGTACTCACACTCACACGCATGATTTATAAATCGAGGGAACGAAATAGTAAATTGTGCGCATGATTTACTTTTTTTTTCTTGCACGTCATGTGCGGGCTCCGTACTAAAACACAATCGTCATGAGAAAAATAAAAAGACAGGATGTTCAAATTTCCATCAGGAGCCCTCTGACTCCCTCCAGTGGAAACTTTTATCATCTGCATCAGTTCTGCAAGGTAACATCCACAACACAACACAATATAGTTATATTTGCGCCAAAGCAGAAGTTGAACTATTTCATCTTTAATGCAGCAAGAAAGGAAACGAAAAGAGGGAGATCTTTAAGTTCTGTAGGCAGCCATCAAATAGCAGAAATTTAACAAACTGTTGAATGCCTCCGGTTAGGGTTGTAAAATGGATAATCCAAGTCTTCCAAACCACGAGCCTATCCAGCGCCTCTTTTATTAATTCAGCTACTTGATCATTAATTTACTTGTTTCACTTTCACACTTTATTTACTCATTTATTTAATATTTACTTAATTTTATTATTTACGGGAAATGTGAACCGTTGTCCATCATTTGACAATTGGTGATAAAGAAAAATGTCACGTCGCAATATTGAAATGTATTTTTTTGTTTTAAATCATGAAGGCGAGTGGATATCACGCAATGTCGAGAAGTCTCAAAACCAGTCAATTATTCACTACAGATTACAGAAAGTGAAAGAAAAATCTGATGAGCTTTCGGTGCATACTTATGCTGATAACGTATAACTGTCTTATTTTATTTTATTAATATTTCTATTGTGGCCCATATAGCCTAGTGAAAAAAATGAGAAGAGAAGTAGGCCTATTTCGTGTTAAACAAGTTGTTTAAAGCTGCTCTTTTCATTGAGACTGATATATTGCAGTGTTCTGACATATTAAAGACATATTAAAATTATTTAATTATAGGCCTATAATTCATTGTATAATCGGCTTAAATGTTTTTAAATAATTTAATTTTAATGAGGAGTAAGCTAATCTATCTAATCTTTCATTATGCAGCATGTCGGTTATGCAGTGATGTGTTATGAAATTGTTGCGGGGCAAATTAAATGTAGGCTAATATCAATTTAATAATAAAAGTAGGCCTACCCTAGCAATAATAATAATTTAATACATAAGTTGGAAATGCTAAATCATCTTGATATCGATAGCTGTTGCATTTGACCATAGGCTATCTCTCTATAGTACACCATATCATGGTCTATCGGCGCAAGTGCACAGGGTTTATCGGTCATATTTCGCTTGTATAGTGTGAGCAGTCAAGTCGCGCTCGATGATCGGACCGCACAGTGTGAGCACATAAATCACGAGCTTTGGCTTTACATCGCATGCGATCTACTCGTACAGTGTGAGTAGGTGACCTTGCTGAAATCGCAGTGTATGCCCAGCTTTAGAACTGTAAGTAGTTTTATTGTGAATCCTCCTGAATTCAGCAGTTATTGATTTCATGTTGTACTGGTGCCCTCATGTGGTTTGTGTGTGTACTGCACGCTGTGGGTGGCTATACTTAAGCTCCGTCTCAATTTAGTAATATATATTCGATTATAATGCAAAATAAGTTACGTTTTCAGGTATTTTATGTTTGTGTAGTCCTTCACCACAGAGAGCGTGTGACATCAGCAGTGAACAGCCAATCATATGCCCTTCAACACAGAGAGCGTGTGACATCAGCAGTGAACAGCCAATCACATGCCCTTCAACACAGAGAGCGTGTGACATCAGCAGTGAACAGCCAATCACATGCCCTTCAACACAGAGAGCGTGTGACATCAGCAGTGAACAGCCAATCACATGCCCTTCAACACAGAGAGCGTGTGACACTTCTCAGAGAGAGCCAACGAGATTCAAAACTCTTTTGCTGAAGATTAAGAGATTGAATTTAAATGCATTTACACAGAAGAAAATGCTTTTCCATGAAAGAGGATAAATCAGTTTATATAGTAGATTTTATACACACACACACACACACACACACACACACACACACGGTTAAAAGTTTTAGAACGGTAAGATTTTTTAAATGTTTTTAAAGAAGTCTCTTCTGCTCACCAAGGCTGCATTTATGTTATTAAAAATAAAATAAAAAGCTGTAATATTGTGAAATATTATTAAAATGTAAAATAACTGTTTTCTATTTGAATATATTTTAAAATGTCATTTATTCCAGTGATCAAAGCTGAATTTTGAGCATCACTGATTATTATCAGTGTTAAAAACAGTTGTGTAAAACATTTTTTTAGGATTCTTTGATGACTAGAAAGTTCAAAAGAACAGCATTTATCTGAAATAGAAGCTTTTGTAACATTGTACTACCGGTCAAAAGTTTTGGGTCGGTAAGAATTTTTATTTATTTTTTGGGGGGGAAGAACTTAAAGAAATTAATACATTTATTCATCAAGGACGCATTAAACTGATCAAAAGTGACAGTAAAGACATTTATAATCTTACAAAAGCTTTATATTTCAGATAAATGATGTTCTTTTGAACTTTCTATTCAATAATCCTGAAAACATTGAAACATTTCAACATTGATAATAATTTTTATTTTATTTTTAATAACATAAATGCAGCTTTGGTGAGCAGAAGAGACTTCTTTAAAAACATTAAAAAATCTAACCGTTCTAAAACTTTTGACCGTGTGTGTATTTATATATATATATATATATATATATATATATATATATATATATATATATATAAAGTTTACATTTTTAAAACTTTATTTATTGTACAGTTTATTACATATTATCTGTATATATTAATATTCATTTAAACTAAATGCTTAATTTATAAACTAAAATTGCTTGTATGTAATGTATTATGGGTATATTAATTATATATATACATCATTATATAATTATAAATCATATACAATTATTATATTAAGGAATCATCATTAAAGCCAGACAATATATATATTTATATTTATCATACAGTGACCTATAATTCAGAGCAAGACAAACTGGGGGAGTGACTTTACTGCATCAGACGTGTCACATGTCACTTTGCTCACAGCTGATTGGTTCAAGTTCAGTTTGAGATCTCTTATCCAGAACATAAGATGCTCCTTAACTGTGGAGCTTAAGTTACTATGACGATGAAGCTAAAAGCCAAGCCACTTTCATGGTACCTAAAACCCAGGATTGGCGCAATCTAAACTGAAACTTACCTGGCTAGCCAGCGAAACTGGCTTCATGGTACAGGCCCCAGATCCGTCACACTGGAAAAAGATTAAACCAGTTTAAACTGAACCTTATCTGGTCAAAGCTGGCATATTTGATCTACTGAAGCTCGTCTCCCAGCCTGACCTGATTAAAAGCCTAAACCTACTAAGTTAGGCTACTTCAGGCTGTATTTATTTATTTTCAGAAGAGAATGGCAGACAATGTTTTAGCGCCATATAAAAATATAACATTTCAAGAATTAATTCATAATATTTGAAAATAATTTAATAGGCATAATATGCTTTTTACTAAGTCATACTGTTTCTAACCAAGTTATCCATCAGTGTCTTCGGAAAATATATTTTTCTCAGTATGTCAACTGTGTTAGTTATCCAATAAAGACCTCTTTCTGTAGCATTAAAAATATACCAATGTATTTGAGGTCTGCATTGATTAATGATTTATCTTTGATTTATGATTTAAGACCGTACAGGCTACATGTAGACAGCAGATGGCAGTGCTGCTCCAAAACAACACAGCACATCCACCAATATTTGTTTTTACAGAGTAAATTTACTGTTAAAAGAATGTTAAAAACACTGTATTCAGTGTTTGTTTTAATCTTTCACAGCATAACCCTAACTCTAACCCACACAGCAGCATTAATGGTGACTATTTATTGCCCAGTACTCTTATGACAGCAGATGGTGCACGGTAAATGTTCAGACCTGTCTTAGGTGATGCTGGTTGACATTAGTGATCAAGTACTCAAGCGCCGGTATAATCGATGCTGCTTTGCCATCTCTAACATTATGCTCTGATCCTAACCTCTACAGAAACAATGAACGGACTGAGATGGACAGGTTCTGGAGCCAGACAGGCTTTGCGCTATACAGTAATGGCCTGTTATCACCCATATCACAGCAATATTGTGGGCAGTTTACATGCGGGTGTGTGAGCTCCTGTGATTGTGGAGCTGTAGGTAATATTACATTGTCATATTACAGAGGCAGTGGTCCAGATTCACCTGCAGTCGGTTCTTAGTCGTACATGTGCAAAAACACTCGGACAGAACTTAGTAAGATGTACCAGTTGTCAAGAGTCTGATCAGACGTCTCATATTTCTTCACCGGCAGTTCAGGCTTATTTATTTGAAATTATTTGAATATACATTACGTGACTAAATTCAAACATCTTAATCAGAAACTTTACAGAAGTATCAGCTGGCATCAATCCAAAGGAGGACATCTATCGGAGCTCCATGAGATTTGTAAACATGAGGATAGTGAATGTGTTAGTTCAGCATTGATAATGAACGTAACATGCCAGTCCCAGTGACAGAAAAAAAAAGACATTATCAAAACATTAATGTCATACCGCAGAACACTGATAACTGGCTTCTGTGAGGAATTATTTTGTTTCTGTGTGCTTATAAGTTTACTTACAGTCAAACAAAAATGTATTCAGACACCTTCAACATTTTCACAGTTTATTCGCTATAGTTTAGAAAATGGTAATAAAATATGACAAGAACTCAGAGTTAAACTGTGTCAGAACAAATTCATCTTGATAATGTCAGATAACTTTGATAGAAAGAGATGTAAAAGATTCAATCAACCAATCAGCTGTTAAATTTAACAACACAATCAGATGATACCAGTTTAGGTCAACCAATGACCAAGCAATGCTTCATTTTGTTCAGTCTGTGCTGTCAAAGGTCGCATTAGCAATTAAAGAAAAAAACACTTAAATGGATAGTTCACCCAAAAATGAAAATTCTGTCATCATTTACTCATCCTCAAGTAGTTCCAAACCTGTATGAATTTCTTTCTTCTGCTGAACAGGAAGGAAGATATTTGGAAGAATGTTTGTAACCAAGCAGATCTCGGCAGCCATTGACTACCGTAGTATTTTTCCCCACTACGGTAGTCAATGGCTGCCGAGATCTGCTTGGTTACAAACATTCTTCCAAATATCTTCCTTCCTGTTCAGCAGAACAAAGAAATTTATGTGACTAAATGATGACAGAATTTTCATTTTTGGGTGAACTATGCCTTTAAGCAAAACATGGTCAGGTCAAAGTGTTTGGTCCCACATTTTACTGGTAGTCACTGCATGAAGCATATTTGGGTATAATATGTCATAGTTTACTTTATTTTGCTATCCTCACTTACAGAAATTAACTATAGTGTCCTGCACACACTAGTGAAACATTATATCTGGTGTCTGAATAATTTTTGGTTTGACTGTACATGTGAAACCGACAAGGAGGATACTTACGTAGAAATCATGCAGCTGAAATATGAAAAGAACAAAAACCAGGAATATTACCAAGGAGAGCTGAGGCAGAAAAAAGAAGCAGATCACACCGATTACCTATAGTTCCTCAAATGTGTCAAGTCTATATATAAATCTATAAGTAATCATATATAGTATAACTGGAGCCGCAAGCGTCTGATGGGGGCCGCTGTGGAGGTTAATGCAATACAGTCGAGCGGAAATGAAGGTCAAAGAAACAAATGTTCTTTCATAAGTTACATGTGCTCAAGCAAAGAAAAAAGCATCATCAGCGACCCTTGAAAAGGTCGTTCACTTTGCCTGCTGCTCAGTGTTCTCATTAGATAAGAGATACTGGTAAAACATAATATTTCCAGCTTAGAAACATTGCCAGACTACGACCCATGTTGTCTTTGCCTGTGCAACGTTCTACTGGCTGGGGTGTCAAAAGCTACCCTAAATAAAATGCAGTTTGTGCAAAATTCAGCTGCTGGAATCCTGCTAGGACCAGGACGAGGGTTCACATCACTCCTATCCTGGAGTCCTCGCTCGGGCTCCTCGTCAGCTTTGGTGTTGATGTTGACCCTTACGAAAAAGAAGTATACTTCAAGTTCATTTTATGAAGTATACTTAAGTAATGTTCAAGTATATTTTTAAGTATACTTTATGTAGTAAGTATACCAATATAAATATACTAGTAGTAAACTTGTAAGTGTACAATTTCAATACAGCTTGGGACTAAATCGGCCCACTTTTAGTATATAAAAGTATACGTTTAGGTGTACTATAAGTGTAACAGTAGTAAACTTTAAGTGCACAACTAGGTTTCTCATTTGTACTGCATTTGTACTACAAGTGAACTTATAAGTATACTAGTAGTTTACTATTTTAATTCAAGGAGTACATTTTTTTGTTTATGAAAGTACACTTTAAAGGTGTACTCTCAGTAAACTACTAGTTTAGTAGTTTATACTGCAAGAATACTTGTAAGTTTTCTTTAAGTGAAGTCAAGTCACCTTTATTTATATAGAACTTTTTACAATGCCGATTGTTTCAAAGCAGCTTCACAGTGGTAACAGGAAAATAATGCAACAGAATTTGATTCGGCTGTACAGCCGCTCTGGAGAAAACGGTGATGTCATCAGCTCATTTCAATTATCATATAGTGTCAATGCGGGCAGATCAGTAATATAGTTGAAATTTAAGTGTCCCCAACTGAGCAAGCCAAAAGCCAAAGGCGACGGTGGCAAGGAACCAAAACTCCTTCAGGGCCAGAATGGAGAAAAAAACCTTGGGAGAAACCAGGCTCAGTCGGGGTGCCAGTTCTCCTCTGGCCGACGAACAAATAGTGTATGATTATGATTCTGGCACATTACAGGTCAGAAGTCATATTAGATCAATAGATATTCGTAGGATTATTCGAAAGATTGGAGTCGTCACGCCGGGGACGGGTTTAATGAGGATGTCGTGTCGATGCGGCATTTACAGGGGGGAGTTTAATTGACACGGTCTCTACAGACACTTCAGGGATGAGTTGGTTGTGTCTGGGCGCAGGTCCACCATCTGATCTGGATACGGTCCGGATCCGGCCGACTGCAGTAAACCTCGGGATAAACAGAGAGACTAACATTAGCGTAGATGCCATTCTTCTTATGATGTAACGAGTACATCAGGTGTTATGGGAAGTGTTCCCGGTTCCGGCTGACGTAGTTAATGCAGCCTAACAATCATTTAACTGATTTGAATAATAGAAATTGATAATGTTCTATGTGTATGCCATAGATTTTACAGTGTAAAAACACATCTCTTTACTAACAAGTTCAGTTTACTTAAAAAAAGTTTGGTAACCGATTGCCTTATTTTTGCAAAGCAAACTTAAAGGGAAAACTGAAGTTAATTTAATAATCAGCTAAAAGTAAAGAAAGCTAACACCTCCCAAGTAAATTAAGTAATAAATATCAAGTTAGTTTAATGCCAATTCTAGTTAACATACTCTAGAATATTTACTCATCTTACTTAAGATTTAATAGTAAGATTACTTGAGTAATTCCATTTAACTAACAGTGTTATATTATGTTCTGCAAACATCTTAAATACTATTATTTTCAGCTATGGCGATTTAAAAAACTATGTGCAATCTGTTTCCACATTTTCTTCAAGTAAAGTGAACGTATTTTTAGTAGTTCAACTAGCATTGAATGCACTTAACACTCAATTAAGTAAACTTAATTGCATCAAGTTGTTCTTACTTAAACCATTTAAGTTTTGTCAACTTAATTCTATCTTTGATCTAAGTGTACTCCCAGAATGCATTGCGGCATGAATAAATTAATTGCTTTGTTTTACTAATTTTGGCTTTATTTTACTATTTTATTTGCTGTCTTTTGTCCGTATAACCCCAATAACGGTCTTAAGTTATAAAAAAAAATAAATAAATAAATAAAAAAAAAAACCTTGTTACCATTTTTGTGTTTTGATGCTGAATGCTGAAGTATGTGTGTGACTCAAGCATGGTCCGTTGCAAGATATTGTCACAAATATAGAGGGATTATATCAACCCAATTAAAAGTTTATGTCATAAGTGTTAGCAATAAAATGTTAAAAGATCATTATTTGACATGAAATATAGTTATGTTATATATCATTAATTCATTCATTTACAAATATATATATAAAATATTTATTACTTCCCTTCCTTTGAAATCAAATCACTGTGATTTCTTGTTGCATCGCTGCATCAATAGAAAGAGAATTACAATAATATAAATGAAGTTCCAAGTGGCCAACCAAAGGGAACACTGATCACCATAATGGTGAGAAATTTTAGGAAGTCAACATGAATTTATGAAGTCATCTTATGTGACGTTCTCCCAAAATTTTTTGTTGTATTGTCAATAACATTCAAGATGACTGGAAAATGAGTGATTGCAACTAAAGAGAACGATGACTGTAGACATGGAGGAAATTAGTGAAAAGTCTATTAAGAATTGCCCTGCCTCAAAAACCTTTTGGGCCGCCTGTTTTTTAATTTTTTTTTTTTTTTTTTTGCTTTGGCAAAATGGTACTCAAACCAGTCAAGTAATGTTTACTTGGGTTTTCTGAGTGACGAAGGCATAGCATGCAAATAGTTCAGATTACTAAATTGTTTTAAGTAAGTTCAACAAATTATTGGACATTAAGTAAAGTTAACTAAAAATTCTTAGTAAAAACAACTGTTGGATTGTACAAACCCGATTCCAAAAAAGTTGGGACACTGTACAAATTGTGAATAAAAACAGAATCCAATGATGTGGAAGTTTCAAATTTCAATATTTTATTCAGAATACAACATAGATGACATATCAAATGTTTAAACTGAGAAAATGTATCATTTTAAGGGAAAAATAAGTTGATTTTAAATTTCATGGCATCAACACATCTCAAAAAAGTTGGGACAAGGCCATGTTTACCACTGTGTGGCATCCCCTCTTCTTTTTATAACAGTCTGCAAACGTCTGGGGACTGAGGAGACAAGTTGCTCAAGTTTAGGAATAGGAATGTTGTCCCATTCTTGTCTAATACAGGCTTCTAGTTGCTCAACTGTCTTAGGTCTTCTTTGTCGCATCTTCCTCTTTATGATGCGCCAAATGTTTTCTATGGGTGAAAGATCTGGACTGCAGGCTGGCCATTTCAGTACCCAGATCCTTCTACGCAGCCATGATGTTGTAATTGATGCAGTATGTGGTCTGGCATTGTCATGTTGGAAAATGCAAGGTCTTCCCTGAAAGAGACGACGTCTGGATGGGAGCATATGTTGTTCTAGAACTTGGATATACCTTTCAGCATTGATGGTGCCTTTCCAGATGTGTAAGCTGCCCATGCCACACGCACTCATGCAACCCCATACCATCAGAGATGCAGGCTTCTGAACTGAGCGCTGATAACAACTTGGGTTGTCCTTGTCCTCTTTAGTCCGGATGACATGGCGTCCCAGTTTTTCAAAAAGAACTTCAAATTTTGATTCGTCTGACCACAGAACAGTTTTCCACTTTGCCACAGTCCATTTTAAATGAGGCTTGGCCCAGAGAAAACGCCTGTGCCTGTGGATCATGTTTAGATATGGCTTCTTTTTTGACCTATAGAGTTTTAGCCGGCAACGGCCAATGGCACGGTGGATTGTGTTCACCGACAATGTTTTCTGGAAGTATTCCTGAGCCCCTGTTGTGATTTCCATTACAGTAGCATTCCTGTATGTGATGCAGTGCCGTCTAAGGGCCCGAAGATCACAGGCATCCAGTATGGTTTTCCGGCCTTGACCCTTACGCACAGAGATTGTTCCAGATTCTCTGAATCTTTGGATGATAATATGCACTGTAGATGATGATAACTTCAAACTCTTTGCAATTTTTCTCTGAGAAACTCCTTTCTGATATCGCTCCACTATTTTTCGCCGCAGCATTGGGGGAATTGGTGATCCTCTGCCCATCTTGACTTCTGAGAGACACTGCCACTCTGAGAGGCTCTTTTTATACCCAATCATGTTGCCAATTGACCTAATAAGTTGCAAATTGGTCCTCCAGCTGTTCCTTATATGTACATTTAACTTTTCCGGCCTCTTATTGCTACCTGTCCCAACTTTTTTGGAATGTGTAGCTCTCATGAAATCCAAAATGAGCCAATATTTGGCATAACATTTCAAAATGTCTCACTTTCAACATTTGATATGTTATCTATATTCTATTGTGAATAAAATATAAGTTTATGAGATTTGTAAATTATTGCATTCCTTTTTTATTCACAATTTGTACAGTGTCTCAACTTTTTTGGAATCGGGTTTGTACAAATATAAACAGTCATTGGTGAAACTGGATAGTTAAATGCATTATATTCTCAGACCCAGATTTGAGTGATTATTTGCTGAAAATCTTCATCCTCATTCACATTCTTAAATATTCAGCATGAATACACAAGTGTTGTGCCAGGTTTGATGTCAGTGCCACACACACACCATTGGTTCTTATGTGTCATATCATCATGATATGGCAAGTTCAGATATTTGTGTTCTTCATTAGTGCATTAACCCATAATGTAAAAAAAACCCGTCATGATCCTGCTGTCTGATGGGGGGTTTAGCTCAGATGATCGCAGCAAGTTTTATGCTTGATGCATTGTGAATAGATGAGCAGGAGCAGAATTTAGGAAACCTTGTGTTTGAGGCTTCAGGCTTCTGCAGTCATTCAACCACAGTATTTTACACTAATCTTATTCCTGGAACACATCATCACAAGTGTCTTCACTTTTCCTGCAGGTGATGATGATGATGATTTTGATGATGAACATTTCTGTACAGTAGACTTTAATGTACTGAAACATGTCAGGTGTCAAGAGAATGTCAGAATATGAGCAGATGCGATCACTAACCCACTGCAGAAGGTTGTGATCTCGCCACAACTCATCACAGACTCTCAAATTTACACAATATTTACTTGATTGTCTTAGTGAGGTCAAGTTTGTCCTCCATGACCTCAGTCACCACAGTCATAAGCAGATTGATCTCTTACAGCAGGGGTGTCCAAAGTCCGGCCCGGGGATGAATTTCAAACAGCCCGCCGCTTGTCTATTAAAATATATTATATGTGGCCCACGCCACGCATAATTTACAAATCATGCAGTTTCACAATCTCAACACAAGGTGGCAGTACTAGATTTTAGGCAAGGGAAACATTAACGCGCCAAAAGCGGAACGAAACAGCGCTACTTGTGCGCACTGCACAGTGTGCGACTCACGAGCTCACTCACAAATGTTTACTTATTGGTATTTATTCACTTAAAACTATGATTGTGCCATGAATGTGCCGTCTTCCACTGTCATTACATTTACTTGTGATTTGGCATGCCTAATCTCAGAGGGCAGAGAGTTTAATAGTTTCGGAGCAAATGAAGAGAAAGTCCTACATCACCCATAGATCTTAGACGAGTTGGCGGAACAGTTAAAAGACCAGCTTGGGAAGAGCGGAGATCATGCACTGGGGTGAAGGGGTTAAAGCTCCAATAAATATTGAGGAGCCAAACCATGCAAAGCCTTGTGGGTCCCCTTACGAAAAAGAAGTTTATTCAAGTGTGCTATTAGTATACTTCTTTTAAACTAAAAATAAGAAAGTATACTTTCAGCCTAATTTTTATATACTTCTCAGAAATATACTTAAAATTGCACTTAAGTATACTTGACTTATACTGACAGAAAAGTATATTTGGCCTATACTTGATCTTTTGATCGAGATACTTAAAAGTACAATTAAGTGTTCAAAGTATACTTGGCTTGTAATTGTGTTTAATCTTTTGATTGAGTAGCCTATTAAATATACTTTTTTTTTTTTTTTTTACATAGTTTTACATACAGTCTTATTAAACTTACATTGTTTGAAAATATTGATTAGAATATTGATAGAAAACAGATATGATGCTAATTCTGCGTATCTGAATTTTTGTGTAGGCTAGTCTACTTGTAGTGTACATAGGAATTTACTTAAAATCTATACGGTAGGGGGCGCTATGACATCTAGTACAGAAACTCCTGATCAAAATACAGGTGAAGAAGAAGCTAAACCAAGTGATAGAAGATTGCTCACGCAAATGTAAAATAACCAACCCGATCTCATGGCAATTCGTATATATTTTATGAGGTGGCTAATTCGTACAAATTTATATGACCTCATTCGTACTATTTTTGCTAAATCGTATGTATTTAACAAGTTGCCGAATTCGTACGAATGACCTCCCTCCAACCCCGCCCCTGAACCTACCCGTCACTGAGGTTTAGACAAAAAGTACAAATTCGTACGAGTGAGGTTGTACAAATTCGTATGAATTAGCCACCTCATAAAATACGTACGAATTGGTCGTGGTCGAAAATAACACGATCATCAAACATTAAACAGCATGTAAATCAAAATTGTCTAATGTTACCAAATAAAATGTCGAACCCATGAAGAGGAAACGACTGTGAAGCTTTGGGACTGTTGATGGATCTACTCCATCTGTGTTTTGATCATCGTTATGAATGATCAAGGCGTAGTCTTTGACAAAAATGCGATTTTCTCAACTTTTTGTTTAAAATGTTGCCTTTCTTTATGAAACCTACCCACATTCAAGTGTTGATAAAAAAGGATGCATGAAGCTATAATAAAATGTTTTTAAAATTAGTTAAAGTACAGTTAAAGGTATATTTCAAGTATAAAAAAAATCATAACTACATTTGAACATAGTAGTATACTGAAAGTGCAAAAATAATATATACATAGTAAACTATAAGTATAATGTTATGTTCACTTATATTTCTTCACGCCCTGACAAAACTTACCAATTCACAAGAATGACGGAATGCATAGCTGATATAAAAAATTGGACGACTAGTAGTTTCCTGCAACTTAATTCTGAAAAAACTGAATTTCTAATTATTGGACAAAAAACCTCCACAAGTAGTAACCTAGAATACTGTCTAACACTCGATGGCTGCTCTGTCAAGTCCTCGTCGTCAGTTAGGAACCTGGGTGTGCTCTTTGATACCAATCTCTCATTTGAAAGCCACGTTTCTAGCATCTGTAAAACTGCATTCTACCATCTTAAAAATATATCTAAATTACGGCACATGCTTTCAATGCAAAGTGCTGAACAGTTAGTTCATGCGTTCATGACCTCAAGGCTAGATTATTGTAATGCTCTACTGGGTGGTTGCCCTGCTCGCTTAATAAATAAACTGCAGCTGGTTCAAAACGCAGCAGCTAGAGTTCTTACTAGAACCAGGAAGTATGACCATATTAGCCCGGTTCTGTCAACACTGCACTGGCTCCCTATTAAACATCGTGTAAATTTTAAAATCTTAATGATTACTTACAAAGCACTAAATGGTTTAGCTCCCCAGTACTTGAGCGAGCTCTTAACGCATTATACTCCATCACGTCTATTGCGGTCTCAAAACTCTGGCCAGTTGATAATACCTAGAATATCAAAATCAACTGCAGGCGGTCGATCCTTTTCCTATTTAGCACCTAAACTCTGGAACAGTCTTCCTAGCATTGTTCGGGAAGCAGACACACTCTGTCAGTTTAAATCTAGACTACACTATACAAACCCGATTCCAAAAAAGTTGGGACACTGTACAAATTGTGAATAAAAAAGGAATGCAATAATTTACAAATCTCATAAACTTATATTTTATTCACCATAGAATATAGATAACATATCAAATGTTGAAAGTGAGACATTTTGAAATGTTATGCCAAATATTGGCTCATTTTGGATTTCATGAGAGCTACACATTCCAAAAAAGTTGGGACAGGTAGCAATAAGAGGCCGGAAAAGTTAAATGTACATATAAGGAACAGCTGGAGGACCAATTAGCAAATTATTAGGTCAATTGGCAACATGATTGGGTATAAAAAGAGCCTCTCAGAGTGGCAGTGTCTCTCAGAAGTCAAGATGGGCAGAGGATCACCAATTCCCCCAATGCTGCGGCGAAAAATAGTGGAGCAATATCAGAAAGGAGTTTCTCAGAGAAAAATTGCAAAGAGTTTGAAGTTATCATCATCTACAGTGCATAATATCATCCAACGATTCAGAGAATCTGGAACAATCTCTGTGCGTAAGGGTCAAGGCCGGAAAACCATACTGGATGCCTGTGATCTTCGGGCCCTTAGACGGCACTGCATCACATACAGGAATGCTACTGTAATGGAAATCACAACATAATAGGAATATTTCCAGAAAACATTGTCGGTGAACACAATCCACCGTGCCATTGGCCGTTGCCGGCTAAAACTCTATAGGTCAAAAAAGAAGCCATATCTAAACATGATCCAGAAGCGCAGGCGTTTTCTCTGGGCCAAGCCTCATTTAAAATGGACTGTGGCAAAGTGGAAAACTGTTCTGTGGTCAGACGAATCAAAATTTGAAGTTCTTTTTGAAAAACTGGGACGCCATGTCATCCGGACTAAAGAGGACAAGGACAACCCAAGTTGTTATCAGCGCTCAGTTCAGAAGCCTGCATCTCTGATGGTATGGGGTTGCATGAGTGCGTGTGGCATGGGCAGCTTACACACCTGGAAAGGCACCATCAATGCTGAAAGGTATATCCAAGTTCTAGAACAACATATGCTCCCATCCAGACGTCGTCTCTTTCAGGGAAGACCTTGCATTTTCCAACATGACAATGCCAGGCCACATACTGCATCAATTACAAAATCATGGCTGCGTAGAAGGATCTGGGTACTGAAATGGCCAGCCTGCAGTCCAGATCTTTCACCCATAGAAAACATTTGGCGCATCATAAAGAGGAAGATGCGACAAAGAAGACCTAAGACAGTTGAGCAACTAGAAGCCTGTATTAGACAAGAATGGGACAACATTCCTATTCCTAAACTTGAGCAACTTGTCTCCTCAGTCCCCAGACGTTTGCAGACTGTTATAAAAAGAAGAGGGGATGCCACACAGTGGTAAACATGGCCTTGTCCCAACTTTTTTGAGATGTGTTGATGCCATGAAATTTAAAATCAACTTATTTTTCCCTTAAAATGATACATTTTCTCAGTTTAAACATTTGATATGTCATCTATGTTGTATTCTGAATAAAATATTGAAATTTGAAACTTCCACATCATTGCATTCTGTTTTTATTCACAATTTGTACAGTGTCCCAACTTTTTTGGAATCGGGTTTGTATATCAAAAAAAGACACAAATGCCACTAAATTGTTGATATCTAGCTAAAGATGAATGACACGCTCCACTACAATCAGAGTTGCAGTACAAATGTATTAAGTGGCTTTTGAACAATTTCTGAGATGTTTTTAGACATTCTGTACCGAAAACTTTTAAGTTGGCTATTATTAAACCACTTATTAAAAAAACGCAACTTGATCCTACAGAATTAGTCAATTACAGGCCAATCTCAAATCTACCCTTTCTGTCAAAGATACTAGAAAAGGCAGTGTCCTCACAACTATGCTCCTTCTTAGAAAGAAATGATATCTGCGACCATTTCATAGTACTGAACCTGCTCTCATTAGAGTTATTATGACTGGAGTCATTGGAGTTCATATAAATGTGATTTTCATCACGTAAAATAAAAATCTAGTCTGTGGCTCATACAGTGCATCCAGACATATTGATTTTTACATGTTCTGCTATTATATAAGTCTTTATGCTCATTTGATTTTTCAAAATGATTCTAAAAATGATGAGTCTCTTTAGTTCATGTAATCAGATAAAGAAAATAATCAGCTTACACCTTCAAGATGATCACAGAATTATAGAACCCAATAAAAACTCAAGATGGCACAAATCTCACTGTTCTCTCTAGTGCTGCCGTCTTTATGACAGAGAATACAAGCTTCTAGGATTCTCCGGTGGGATTTGGCATCCAGCCAGCGACACCTTGGAAAGGCTTAACAGAGCAACCAGCCTCCTGAAATCCTCTTAAAACACCCTAATGATTCCTGACGATTCTATTAATGCTGCACTCTTGCCGTTTCACTGCTGCAGGAGCCACTTTAACTGCAATCCACCGGGAAACTGAAGCACTTTGTTAATGGGTTAATTAACTCAATGACACACATCCTATATGAGATTAATCATATATTTATACAACATAAACAAGAATGCACAAATTAACTTGAAGTTATGTGCTGGTCAGAATGTGTAACTCCTGTTGTGGACGAGCTCTTTCCGTAACAACACACTGAAACACAGCAACTAAACACAAAGAATTCACAACGTTTTATTAAAATAGTGTTCTCCTTATAATGTTATGTATATGACAGTCCCAATCATAGTAATTAATGTTAATTTGTAGCAGTAAATGAAGAGATGTCATGTCGATCTCAAGTTCAGTATGGAGTACCGCAAGGCTCAGTGCTAGGACCGTTGCTTTTCACCCTGTACATGCTACCCTTGGGAGATATCATTAGGAAGCATGGCGTTAGTTTTCATTGTTATGCAGATGATACTCAGCTCTATATTTCTTCACGCCCTGACAAAACTTGCATATATCTAAATTACGGCACATGCTCTCAATGCAAAACGCTGAACAGTTAGTTCATGTGTTCATGACCTCAAGGCTAGATTATTGTAATTCTCTACTGGGTGGTTGCCCTGCTCGCTTAATCGCTTAAATAAACTCCAGCTGGTCCAAAACGCAGCAGCTCGAGTTCTTACTAGAACCAGGAAGTATGACCATATTAGCCCGGTTCTGGCAACACTGCACTGGCTCCCTATTAAACATCGTATAAATTTAAAAATCTTGCTAATAACTTACAAAGCACTAAATGGTTTAGCTCCCCAGTACTTGAGCAAGCTCTTAACGCATTATACTCCATCACGTCTATTGCGGTCTCAAAATTCTGGCCAGTTGATAATACCTAGAATATCAAAATCAAAACACATCTCTTTACTATAGCATACACATAGAACATTATCAATTTCTATTATTCAAATCAGTTAAATGATTGTTAGGCTGCATTAACTAGGTCAGCCGGAACCGGGAACACTTCCCATAACACCTGATGTACTCGTTACATCATAAGAAGAATGGCATCTACGCTAATGTTAGTCTCTCTGTTTATCCCGAGGTTTACTGCAGTCGGCCGGATCCGGGCCGTATCTAGATCAGATGGTGAACCTGCGCCTAGACACGACCAACGCATCCCTGAAGTGTCAGCAGAGACTGTGTCAATTAGACTCCCCCCTGTAAAGGTCTCATCGACATGACGCAAGTTTTTCTCACAACAAAAGTTTTGAAAAAAAAGTTGAAAACTTTGTCAAAATGATTCCCATTCACATGGATCCGCAAAAGCGACTAAAACGCTGTATTATGCATGCCAGACAAGTAATATGGCGATGTCACTTTATAAAGAAAGACTACGCGTTTGCGTTCTAAGGCAATACACCGTTGTTGTTTAAATGAACTGCCTATATGACAGAATTGCGCTGCAAATGTTGCACTGAAATGTATTTTCCTTTTCAAACTGATTTCAATCATATTTCAAGCGATTCAAAACCATCATGTCGAACAGCACGCATCTGAAGGAAAATAATCCATTATCTATCGGCTTTAAGATATCAGCCTAAATTTCTTATTGGGTCGATAACATTAAAGATGAACATATATCTGCCGATACCGATGTGGTGGCCGATATATCACGCATCCCTATTGAGATGAGTAAATTATGACAGAATGATCTATCTTTTTAATTCATTCCCAATGCTTCATGGATATTTTATGCAAATCAGTGAAAGGTCAGAGGGGGTTTTTTGTTGCTTGTTTTTTTTTTTTTTTTTTTAAAGAGCAAATACTTCCAAAACCAAGGCTACTGAAAAAGTGAACAGTCATGGTTGTGTTGTGCACTAACCAGAATGTCGAAATAAAAGTGTAGCTTTAAAATATATAAATATATATACAATATGAAGTATGTATAGTATTTCCACTGTTTTGTAGTGTGTTTGCAGCTCAGTTTATTTGATCTCGTCTCATTGAGAGGGAATGATGAGGCTTTAATGCTTCACCTGAGCATGTGTGAGGTCACAGTGAGCCATTGTGAGTCATGACATATTAGTCAAGAACAGAGACAAGTCATTTACTGAGACATGTTCTTGTTCCATTTCTTCAAATAAAAAGGCATAATTTCCGCCACCTATACCTGAGCTTCTTAATGACATGAAATTGAATCAAATGAAACTATTACTGGCTAAAGCAATCTCCACCATCGCTAATAACCGCACTGCAAGCAAAATGAAAAGGAGTTCAGGCTAAAGAGAGCCACTCGCCGCATGTCACGGTTTGGTCAGTGAGGATTGTCCAGTGTCAATGACATTAGAATGATTGTCCAAAGCAGAGCAGATTCACCGTTCCACTAGCAGTGATTAAAGATCCGTGCAGCAGCTCGTGTTCTGAGCAGAGATTAAAGGAATAATTGAACCAAAAAGCTACATCTATAATTATTTACTCACCCTTACAGATCTATTTTGTCATTGAAACACAAATACAAAGTTTCTGAAGAGTAAAATATCAAAGTTATATAAGTAGTGTGCTATATTTCAACTTTTCTAAAGTCATATAAAATAGCTCTTCTGTTCTACAAACAAGCAAATGGAACCACATAATTGTGAATAAATAATGTCAGAAATTTTGGGCTGAACTAAAGGAAAGAAGAACCTTGTGACAAAGGACAAAGGACAAAGAAGGAGAAACAGGGATAGATAGTGATGCTCTAGACGAGAGAGAGAGAGAGAGAGAGAGAGAGAGACAGAGAGAGAGAGACAGAGAGAGAGAGACAGAGAGAGAGAGACAGAGAGAGACAGAGAGAGAGAGAGAGAGAGAGAGAGACAGAGAGAGAGAGAGAGAGACAGAGAGAGAGAGAGAGAGACAGAGAGAGAGAGACAGAGAGAGAGAGACAGAGAGAGAGAGACAGAGAGAGAGGAGAGAGAGAGAGAGAGAGAGAGAGAGAGACAGAGAGAGAGAGACAGAGAGAGAGAGAGACAGAGAGAGAGAGAGAGAGAGAGAGAGAGAGACAGAGAGAGACAGAGAGAGAGAGACAGAGAGAGAGAGACAGAGAGAGAGAGACAGAGAGAGAGAGAGAGAGAGAGAGAGAGAGAGACAGAGAGAGAGAGACAGAGAGAGAGAGAGAGAGAGAGAGAGAGAGACAGAGAGAGAGAGACAGAGAGAGAGAGACAGAGAGAGAGAGAGAGAGAGACAGAGAGAGAGAGAGAGAGAGAGAGACAGAGAGAGAGAGACAGAGAGAGAGAGACAGAGAGAGAGAGACAGAGAGAGACAGAGAGAGAGAGAGAGACAGAGAGAGAGAGACAGAGAGAGAGAGACAGAGAGAGAGAGACAGAGAGAGAGATATATGTAAACTAAACTGTTACCACTGAAAATATACATTACACAATCTGAATTACGAAAGGAAAATACATGACAAAATAATAAAAACAAAAAATAACAAAAGCATTTAAAAAGTCAACAACAGATCATCATTTTCATTAACTGTTCATAACACTCCATTTATGGCCAAGTATTCACAAACTTTGGCAAGCACCCTACCAACTTGTAATATGCATGTTCTATCCTGAGTCTTGATGCTACCAAACCCTTGAACATTAACAAAGGATGTAATGTATCTTTTCCAAGAATCTTGTTTTTCCTCGTTTTCCAAATAGAAAGTTTGGCAGTTCCAAACACAAAATTCAATAAAACCAAAACATTTTTATGACTAGCAGAATATTTTGGCCCAAAGATGAACAATTGGTAAGATAAAACTTCACCTAAAGATAATACCCAAAGAAATAGAAAGGAAAACAAATTAGCTAAACGTACACATTGCACAAAAAGATGAAAATGGTTCATTGTCAGAACAGAAAGGACAACCCGCCCCTACATTTGGATTGAGGTGCACCACATGCCTGTTCGTAGCTATTGCACCATGTACAATCCTCCACTGTAAATCACCAGTCCGTTTATCAATGGGGCATTTGTACAGTGACCGCCAGCTACCTTTAGGGGAGATGTCCACTCCAAAAAATTCTGTCCATCTTGATGACGTTACTCCAGATAGAAAACATGCACTGGTCACTTTCACACAAGTAACATACAGAGCCTTTTTACCAGCAGACTCAAGGCTATCCAGTTGAGGGTTTTAAAAGACAATATAAGGTTTTCCTCCTCAAGCCTCAAGGCAGCAGTTATCATCAAGGACGGCAAATCATAGTCACACCCAGCCATCCATTTATTCATATGGTTAGAGTTATTGATAAAAAGTCGTTGATCATAATTCAGCTCTCCAACCACTTCATCAGTAAGCTGTTTCAGAAACCGAATTGACTTTATCCTGGTTCTCTCACTCAAGGTATCCAACCTGATGCTTAAAATGTGGCCAAGTTTCACGCATCCAGCAGCTATCAGCCGTGATGACAAACTGACAGAGCTTAAGAGTCTAGAAGGCAAAAAAGAGTTCTGAAACAATGGCTCTTCCATCAGCCAAAAACCTGCATGTATTCCAGCAGGTCTTGAGACAGAAAAAACTTTCCAGGCTTCCATCACAGATCTATAGAAGGAAGTCAAGTCTTTTAGATTGGTTTCATTCAGGTTCAGTAAAAAGAGATGTTTATCAAGACCCATATCGCCTGCTTTCCTCAAGAGTACAACAGCAGTATTAGACCATGCAATGTCAGTTTTATATAGCAGTCTCTGAGCAGCTTGCAGACGAAAAGCCATAAGTCTAGATTTAATGTCCACAAGACCCCCTAAGGTTTGTACAGAGACCTCCAGGAACCTTTAAAGCCTGGCCCAAACACTTCTGACCACTTTCCTGCTCGTACTTGTTTAAGAACAGTCTGGTGGGTAACTTTGACACAAGTGATATAGATTGCCTTCTTACTTGTTTCACAAAACTTTTCCCATCTCCGGGGTCTTAAAAGATAGTATTGTGTCAGCATCTTCATAATCTTCCTTTGCTGCCGCAGATACACTAATAGTTGGAAACTGGTACTTTCTCCTCCAATCCTGAGATGGTTGAGATTCCAGTGCCTCCCTGCAGGTTCCAGGTAATGCATTCTGCACCTCCTTTAACACCTGCTGCAGAAGACGCAGAGATCAAACCTCTGCCGCCGTTTTCCATCCGTTAAGGTCTCTCAGTTCTCCTATCTTTGTGAGTCCAGCTCTCGCCAGCAATTTATCAAGCTTCTTGATGACAAAGTTCTGGTTTGTATCAGTGGGTTGTAAAACAATGGTTCTCCCATAATCCAATCCTTTGGTTGTGAAAGGTCTCTGTTGACATTGAAGTTATTTTGCCAAGCTTTCAGCATTGATTGATAAAAGAGGGTTAGATTTCTTAAGTCCAGTTAGTTTAATCTCAGTAAAAACAATTGCTTATCATAACCGAGACCACATACTGTCCTTAAAAGAGCACAAGCAACACGAATCCATCCCAGATCCTCTTCATATAGTATTCTCTGTGCCGTTTGCAGTCTAAAAGTGCCAATCCTGCTTCTTATATCGATCAAAGCTTGTCCTCCTTCTTGTAA
The DNA here is from genome assembly GCA_039654105.1 of Coreius guichenoti. Classification (NCBI taxonomy): domain Eukaryota; kingdom Metazoa; phylum Chordata; class Actinopteri; order Cypriniformes; family Gobionidae; genus Coreius; species Coreius guichenoti. The sequence continues at coordinate 41,953,666 of CM077179.1, read as the reverse complement.
AGGCAGATATAACGCAGATCCAGGAGAACCCAGTGTTGCCCCAATCAAAAAAAATCCACAAATTTTCTCTGTATAACTTTTATCGTATCGTTATTGTAACCAAGACTCTACCCCTGTAGGATAGTTCAGGTAATAGCCATTGCCATTTAGACAACTTAGCTGACACCTTCTCCAGCATACCCTCCCAAATTTTTTTCCTATAACTTTCTTTGCCCAGAAAAACTCCAAGAATTTTTATTCCCTCTGTACCCCATTGCAATCCCCCTGGAAGCTGGGGTGGCCCACCATTTTCCCAGGGACCTACAACAAATTCCTCACTATTTGCCCAATTCACTTTAGCGGAAGAGGCTTTCTCATATAAAGCTAAACTTCTACACAGTATCTGAATATCCTCCTGTCCAGTGATAAAAACAGTTACATCATCAGCGTAAGCTGAAACAGAGACATTTGACCCATTAAAATCTCCTGGTATATGAAAACCTTTCAAATTATTTTTTAGCTTAATTAGCAAGGGCTTAATAGCCAAACTGTAGAGTTGTCCAGAAAGTGGACAACCCTGCCTAATTCCCCTCTTAACAGGTATTGGGCAACTCAGTCCCCCTCCTACCTTAAGCATTACTGAAGCCCCTCTGTACAGTAACTTTATCCATGAAATGAATGTTTCTCCAAACCCAAATGCTTTCAAAACATTTAAAAGGTAATCATGGCCCACACGATCAAATGCTTTTTCTTGATCAATCGCAAGGAAACCAATATTAAAATTATTACTCATAGAAAGGTCAATTACATCCATATTAGAAATAAGTTATCCATTATTGTACGTCCTCTGGAACACAGTATGTTTGCTCATTTTGCACAACAATACTCAATATCTTCTTTAATCTATTTGCTAAACACTTAGACAATATTTTGTAATCTTGACACATTAAAGACACTGGACGCCAATTTTTTAACAACCCTAAAATCACCAGTTTAAGGGGCAAAAGCGATAATACTGCCCTTTGACAGCTGCTGGGTAAAATACCTTTTTCAAAACATTCACCAATCATATTATAAAAGTCCTCTCCTAAAACATTCCAAAATGATTTATAAAACTCAGCACGCCATCTACTCCCAGGGCTCGCCCTGTGGACAGCTGCTTAACAGCCTCTGAAAGTTCCTCATAGGAAATCATATTATCCAATGTTTTTCTGTCCTCAGGTTTTAAATTAGGAAGTCCTTCTAATATCTCATCCATACTCCCCGGATCACAGTTTTTAGGCCCAAAAAGTTCAGCATAGAAGTCCATTGCCATTTTTCTCATTTCAGTAGGATCTGAAGTTAATGTGCAATTGTCCTTCCAAAGGTAAAGCATATTTTTCTGTTTTACTACTTTACGTTCCAAATTAAAAAAGAAGTTTGTTGGAGCATCCATTTCCTTGATGGAAGATATCCTTGCTCGGATTAAGGCACCTTTTGCTCTTTCCTCTAAAAGTGTTTTCAACTCCAGTCTCTTTTTCTTTAAATCATTAATTACACCCAAAACATTTAAATCAAGTAAATTTCTCAAAAAAAATCAAGAAGGCTTTCTCCAAACCTTCAATATTTCTCTTAACAATCACAGTGTTATTATAAGAAAATTACTGACAAAAAATCTTGATTTGGATTTTTCCTACCTCCCACCATTGAATTATATTTTCAAAATTTTCCTTTTTCAATTTCCAACTCTCCCAAAACCATTGAAATTTTTCACAAAATGACTTATGTAACAATTTCACATTAAAATGGCAATAGGATTTCGGGTGTGATACTCTTGTGGTATTGAAATCAATAGTCACTATATGATGATCAGAAAACCCACAAGGGGATATACCAACATTCATATTCTATCCAGTCTTGCTCCTGTCATCATAGAATCTAATATTTGAACCCATGTGTATTGTTTCATTAATTGATTCCTATTCCTCCACACATCATACAGTTCTAAATCTTGAGTAATCTTAAGAAGCATTACTAGACTGTAAATGAGGTTCTTCCCCATTCCTATCCAATACAAAATTAGTGGTACAATTCCAATCTCCTCCATTATTACACATAGTTTCCTATCATATCGCACTGTTTAGCTTTGCAAATAATTCAGTTCTTTGTTGACCTATATTTGGAGCATACACATTGATAAAAAGAAACTTTAACTCTTTAATTTCTACTATAGCCATTAAAACGCTACCTTTTTCTAATTCAATGGTGGACAAAATTTTTAGATCCAAATGTTCCATGTTCCATGACTCAGAATACATTCACCAAAAGTCTAAAACGCTCAATATCCGCATCAGAAATGAACGGCGGAAC
>CM077179.1:41890090-41950838 GCA_039654105.1 Coreius guichenoti | reverse complement strand
CAGCAGTCAATCCATCAATTCCTGGGGATCTACCCGTGGACAACTGCTGCATCGACTCTGTAAGCTCTTGAAACATAATGTCATCATCCAGAGCCTTTTTCTGCTCAATCTCAAGTTTTGTTAGATCACTAAGTATATCATCAGCGCTTTCATAGCTACAGTTTTCAGAAGCATACAATTGTGAATAAAAATCTACAGCCAACTTCCTTATTTCCACAGGATCTGTTGTTACAGAACCATCATGACGGCGAAGATGATACATTTGCTTTTGTGTTGTACTTTTCTTTTCAAGGTTGAAAAAATATGTGCTAGGAGTGTCCATGTCATTAATAGAGCAAAATCTTGCCCTTATCAGCGCTGTCTTTACTTGTTCTTGTAGAAAAGTCCAAGTTCTTTCTTTTTCCTTTGTAGAGCATCATCATGCACAAATTCATTTCTATCAAAAATGTCCTGTTCTAAAAGTTCAATGTCTCTTTGTAGTCTTTTCACAGTTTCCTTCACCACTGATCCAATATGAGATGAGTAATTCTGACAAAAAATCCTTATGTTAACTTTACCCACATCCCACCACTGATTGAGATTCTCAAATGAATCTTTCCTCATTTTCCAGTTCTTCCAGAAAAAATTTAATGAATCACAAAAATTGACATCTTGCAACAATTTAACATTAAAATGCCAGTAATAAATGGGTTTTGACATATTTTTTTTAATTAAAATCAAAAATAACCATGTGATGGTCTGAAAAACCATTAGGCAAATTGAATCATTCATCACTCGATTACTCCATATTTTACCCAAATAAAATCGATCTAATCTTGCACCACTGACTCTACTATCAGTTACTTTATTTATCATTCTCCACACATCTAATAATTCAAATTCATTTAATACTTTTGTCAACACCATGCTTTATGACTATATGGCTCTTCACCATTTCTATCAATTGTAAAATCTGTGGTGCAATTCCAATCTCCTCCCATAACAGTACATACATTACTATCAAGTGTCTGAATTATCCTTCTCATTTCCATAAAAAATTCCATCCTCTCAGACCCATTATTTGGGGCATAAACATCATGAACACAAATACCATTCCTCCAACAATCTTAATTAACAAAAGTCTACCTTTTATAACCTCATCTACATCTAAAATATTAACATTTATATTTTTCGAAAATAAAATAGCTACCCCTGCGCTATTATTTGTCCCATGACTTAAAGTGAGCTCCCTTCCCACCACATACTCCATTCATTTTCATTATCAGTATTGGAATGGGTTTCTTGTAAAAATGCTACATCGACCCGATTAATTCTGAAAAAAAAAAAAAAGAGAAAATTGCCAACTTATTCCTGTTTCTACCTCCATTTACACTCACCTAAAGGATTATTAGGAACACCATACTAATACTGTGTTTGACCCCCTTTTGCCTTCTTTCCCTACACCAACAGCATCACTGGGCCTGCAGCCTCCTCACTGTTCTGAGCTTTATGTGGACCTGCCAGCCTTTTATGTCCCACATCTCCACACTCAAAACACTTTAAACTTCCAGAGTTTGCATAAACCATGTACGCCTTTCCTTCATGCCATACCCTGAAAGAAACATCCAATTCTGGCTCGTTCAAAAACATGAACGCCTGCCTCCTAAACGACATAACATGCTTTAATGCTACATTTCTACAGCGAAGTGGAACCATTTTAATTGCGCTAGCAAACTTTCCATATCGAACTAGCCCCGCTCAATCTCATCATTATGAATGAATGGGGGGCACATTCGAGATAGTTATCCGTGTCGTCGGCGTAACCAGCGGGGAAACATTAATAAAATCACCACTTACCACAACTCCGCTGACAACGAGACGATTAGCTAACTCTTCCTCCTTTACAAAAATCACAACTGCCTTGTTCATCCTCGAGGCGAAGAAATGTTTTCAAAGCCGATCTGCTCTCCGACTGCCACTAGCACTTCTTCACTTCCACACCTGGCGCAGGAACACACCTAATTCCATTACGCACAGACACAGGGTGTCGGTGGCTCTCTCCCCGTTTGGGAACGACGCCATCCCAGCACCTTCCCAAAAATTTACGGATAACTCAACTTAACCTAAATTCAAAAATCAACTGTTATAAACCAAAATTTTAAAGATGAAAAATAGGAAAACAAGTAAATAACAGTCACCCTTTCCCCTTGAGAATCCCCACACACACCCAAACGCTCCCAGCATGCACCGAGAGAGAGAGAGAGAGAGAGAGAAGAGACAGAGACAGAGACAGAGACAGAGACAGAGACAGAGACAGAGCAGAGACAGAGAGCAGAGAGAGAGACAGAGAGAGAGAGAGAGAGAGAGAGAGAGAGAGAGAGAGAGAGACAGAGACAGAGAGAGAGAGAGAGAGAGAGAGAGAGAGAGGATGATGATAAAGAAGGCAATCCAGGTGAGGCACATCATCACATCCAGATATGGAAAAGCAAAAAGCTTCACAGCAGGAAAAACAGCTGAGAGCAAAACATTCAACATATGACATGTTCTCGCTCCGCAGAGCATAACAAATCAAATCTCCATCACATCAAGCCCTGGGCAGATTATATTATACACATGCATTATGATCCTGTAATTAGGATCTCTGTCAATATTCAGAGGAGAATGAGACAATAAGTTACCAAACATAACACCATGTGTGTTCTTCCAGACGCAGTCTCATCTGTCACTCTTAACAATGACTGGGCTACTGATGATCTACTGAAATTTGTGTTAAATACAAACTAAAAAAATGGCAAAAAAAAAACAAAAAAAAAAACTATATTAACATGTAAACACTTGGTTATCATTTTGAAGGTGTATGTTGGTCCAGTGTAAAACACTGTGTCAGACGCTCAACACCCCATTATAGCCCTGTCTCTGGCCTTCACTTACCCTTGTTTTGATAAACTGTGGCTGGCAACTTTCTGAAATAAACACTTTTATCTTCTTCTGACAAACACTGCAAAGGGCTGTCACTGTGCGGGTATTTCCAAACAAACGATTCCCGATCAGGATAAGACATAAAAGTGGATTGCTGTGACTGAATTTATGGGGTGTCATTTCAGATTACCCTGGTATATCCATAGCTGAATATATGAGAGCTGTGTAAAGTGAATGTCTCCCTCACTGGTGTTCATCATATCTGAGCCTGGGATCTGAACTCAATTACAGTGGTTGGCATTGAGATATCCGCTTTGATGCAAGTCTCACATCAGATGACTAATTATAGCTTATAGCTTACTGACAAGATCAGCACTGCGCACAGGCCTCGGCTTTTGGTAAACAGATGTCATTGTTTAGCTAAAAGCGAGAAGAACAGCAAACCATGTGACTCAACAGATCTCAGCTCATAAACATATTGGATGCAGATGCGAAAGTGCAGTGCAGCATTTTATTTACAAAGACTAAAACCTGAAAGCACCACAGACCAGAACAGTATTCTCCGTTGCTGCAATGATTTCCTGATCCAGCAATCAGTTAACAGCACGTCCTGACGGATTGTGTGATCAGATCAAACACTACACAATCACTGTAGTAATTATCACCTCGTTAAGATTACTTTGTGATTTCAACAGAACAAAATAGAATTTGATTAAGTTTATTCTTCTGCAGGTAAATTTTCCAGCAAACGGTTAACTCATTCTTCCCAACCAACTGAACAGTGGCAGCTGGTGCTAAAATACTTTGGGCGCCAACAAACCAAATTAGTAAGGCAGGACTGAATGTACTCATTTTTAAATAACCATTTAACAAGTGATAAAACATGGAAAATTCAACATTTAAAGCATGCCATAGGGTAGGGTTGCGCGATATATGGCCAAAAAAATCATATCTCTGTATTTTTGGGCTGATTGGTGGTGTACGGTATAATCTCAGTATTTGCTACATTTTTCTATTTTAATTTTTTAAAAATATGTATTTAATTAATTTTTTTTTTTTTATTTCACATCATGCCCAATATTGTCCTACAAACAATGTTCATATTGAAGGCTATGAAAACAAACATAGTGAATGTAACCGTGTAGTCTATGATAGCCCATTATTATGTGCAAAAAAGTGCAAAAAAATGTGCAAATCACATCACATTCTAACATTTTAACATTACAGTCTAAAAACAAAATCATGCTTTTTAAAGAAGTTAAATTCACTAAACTAATAATGAAAATAAATAAAAACAAAAGCACAGACTAATTATTAGGCTTTTGATTACCCTAAAATATCACTTTACAGTTACTGATATCACAAAAATATACTTATTTGAAGGTTTGAATTTCTACATATGGCACATTTATGTTCGCCAACAACAACAAATATTCAACAACAAATATTTTAGCAAAATGTAAATTTTAGTCAGAATTATTGCTGCGGGCGCACATGCTCGCGGCGGTGCTCGCTCTCGGAGGTTTGTGCTCGTCCACTCCTGACAGCAAAATGGAAATGTTTGCTTGACTTTCTAACATTTACAGATGGAGAATATGTCTGTGAAATGTAAGTTATGCCCTGAGAAAATTATTGTATGTCACTTCAGCTTAACTCTTTCTCCTCCAAACACGTAATTTTCCGGGTTTCCATGTTTTCACTGTTATACGCTAGGGGGCGCTATTACGCATCTTCTGAATGAGTACAGAATCTCCTGATCAAAACACAGACGAAGAAGATGCAAAAAAAACAAGCAATCGCATGTAAGCAGATGCATACGTAAAATAACGTGATCATCAACATTAAACATATAAATCAAAACTATCTAATGGCCTATCTATAGGACTGTGCAAGTGTTAGGGGTGTTGATGGACTCAATCTACTCCATCTGTGTTTGATCATCGCTCTGAATCTGATCTGGATGTTGTTTGACAAAAACGTGATTTTCTCAGCTTTTTGTTCAAAATGTTGCTTTTTTGTTACCATATTCAAGTGTTGATAAAAAAGGAATGCATGAAGCTATAATAAAACAGGTTTTTTTTTGTTTAAAAGCAGAGGGTCTGCTCTTTCTTTTGATATATTGCAACAAAATATTCTATGGGCCATTACATTTTTGTGAAAATGATCAAAAACGCTGGTGCTGGCTGGTAACTTTTTTAAAAACGCTGGCGGGGAAAGAGTTAAAGATTATTAATAGAGTTATGTTTGTTCCCACCAATCGCTGCCCAAGTTAAGGTTACGCATGATGAGGAAAGCACGTTAGTGAAACCCATAGAGAATGCATTGCAGTGCCTGCCGTTCGAGAAAAAAAATCTTTGTATGGAGGTCTATGAGAACAGTCTGGGCGATTCTCGTGAAATCACCCAAAAAGAGGCGGTACTCCACAGACTGCACAGACTGATTGGACTATATACCCAGAGGCAGAACCGTCTAGAGCAGTGACCGCTAGCGTAACTCTGTTGCTGAATGTGATTGAAAAATCTGTCCCTTTCGCACTTTGGTGGTGCGTCGCCCTATCGCCCTAATGAAGAAACCGCCCCTGCAACTGAATAGTTTTACTTGGCACAAAAAAAGCCATTAGTGGCCCATGCAGCATTTTAGTCACTCAGGACTTAAACCTAAATGATGAAACTGAAATAATGTTCAAATCTTCTAATAAAACATCAAGAATGTTTCAATCAATAAATCCAAATGTCTGGCCATATTCCCACAGCATTAGCAACCTACTCTGCTTCCATAATGACCCGAGTATCTGTGATGGAGAGAAGCTCTGGATCACGGATGAGAGAGAAACAAAGCTTTATGCGTCCGGATAAAAGATGTGCTCACTGTGAGTTCACGTTTCCTTGTTAAGTCTGAAAATACTTGCAAAACATGCTGCTAAACTCTAGAAGACTTTTTTCTTCCTATGCCTATGAAGGACTTTTTCAAGTATAATGATCTTGTCTCAAATCACCTTTCAAGGCAAGCTAAGGTGAATTATACTTTGACCATTTATGGGAAAACATGGACATGCTAGAGCACTTCTCATCTTGGAATACACAAACAGGGACTTGATAAAGGCAGGAGTCATGGTTCACAAAACATTCCAAGACAAAGTGAGCACATGAACCGATTGTAAAAGGGTTCCTTATGCTGGTTAAAGGTTAAGTCATGTAAATGCATAAGCAGTGTTCGTACAGGTTTTTGAAGAGTGTGCATGTGCATGGAAATAAGCTAAGGTGGGGAGAAACCTGCTTATTGACAGAACGGCATGTATAAAGACTACATCACAAACACTGCAGGAAAATATGAATGCCGCTTTTTGCAACTTGAGAAGTTTACTCACATTACACCACTAGCAGCCATATCACGCTGTAGCCCAAGACTGGTTTCCCACTGAAGCTAAGCAGGACTGAGCCTGGTCAGTCCCTGGATGGGAGACCCCCTGGGAAAACTAGGCTGCTGCTGGAAGAGGTGTTAGTGAGGCCAGCAGGAGGTGCTCACCCTGTGGTCTGTGTGGGTCCTAACACCCTAGTGTAGTGATGGGGACACTATACTGTCAATAAGCACCGCCCTTCGGATGAGATGTTAAACCGAGGTCCTGACTCTCTGTGGTCATTAAAAATCCCAGGATGTCCTTTGGAAAAAGAGTAGGGGTGTAACCCTGGCATCCTGGCCAAATTTGCCCATTGGCCTCTGTCCATCATGGCCTCCTAATCATCCCCATATACTGATTTGCTTCATCACTCGGTCTCCTCTCCACCAATCAGCTGGTGTGTGGTGGGCGTTCTGGCGTAATATGGCTCCAGGTGTTGCTGCACATTGGTGATGGCTGAGGAGATTCCCCCCTTCCATGTAAAGTGCTTTGAGTACCCAGCAAAGCGCTATATAAATGTATTAATTATTATTATTAACCGCCTTTTAACATACTCATTGCCTCAGTTTAATCACTCACTCTTTCTCATACATAACTAATGGAAACAATAGATACGGGGTCAGCCTATTCCTCCATTACCAGTGCTACACATTACTCTTGTACCCTTAACCCTTAACTATTATCATATCCCAGTGGTACTTATATTTGAAAATGACAGAGCCGGCATGAAAGCAATGAATGGCTTTAGTGAGCCTCAGATCAGCGATATACGAACTTTAAGTGCCGCTTCACTGATTCTTCAAAGTGATAAAGTTTGTTACTGCTATTCCAACAAGACGTTTTTTTCCCCCTAAAAAACATTATTTATTTTTCTTTAATCAATATTGAACAGTGGTTTCAACACTATGTTTTCATCTTTTGCAGGACACAAATCTAAGTAATTGGTTTATATTTCTTTCATATTTTTCTCTAATTGCATTTTAGAAATCTTTAAAAGGGAAACACACACCCCAAGAAGCTGAATGTTCCTCTCAAAGACACAGCCCGTTGTTTACTGACACACGCTAATGTCAATGAAATACCAATAAATGTTTTTCCCTCCTTCATGTTTCAACATAACTAGAGAGACCAAATGTTTTCAGGTTTTTCAGTCAAAGAGACCCATGTTTGTGACACAGACTCACAGTAAACTCATTGACAGATGCTGTAATACTCAATCTCTGGATAGACAGTCCAGACATTTTACACTAACTGCCTATAAATGTTTTAAAGTACAGCACTTAAATGTTCAGATGTTTCACCACCCTCACTAATCGCTTCGATGTATTGAACACAGGAGACATGCTGACCACAGCACTGGCTAACAGGATTTAACTGATCGGTTTACTCTGGTTTTTATTAACATAAATTGAGTTAGTTAATCACAGTAATCGACGCATGCATCGCCACAAGTGTGACCGCAAAAGACTGCCAGCCATACTGCATAAAATCCTGATGAGGGACAAAAATACCAGCCATCAAATCTTACCGTAAGCCTTTTAGAAGTTCAACCAGATTTATAAAGTGCCGAGTCTTCATAAACACAGCTCCTCTCCGCCAGGCCAGCAGGAAGTTCAGATCATGTCTTCTCCAGTCTAATAGATGTACACAGATGTGCAGTTAAAATAGGCATCAAACTCACAGATAAATACTCTATATAAAGCCTGCAGAGCAGAATTAGGACTGTACAAGCTAGACCAAATGAAATGATTGAAACAGAAGAACATCTAAAACACAGAAGCAACAGCTCGACACAGTCTATCGGAGTGTGCTCTTGTTCCTGTACAGTGTGTGTGACGGCACATGGCTTCTCCTGCCACTGATGTAGATGATACGCAACTACACTCCCGTTCAAAAGTTTTTGATCGGTAAGATTTTTTATGTTTTTAGAAGAAGTCTGCTCACCAAATGCACCAAGTCTGCATTTATTTTATTAAAAATACAAAAACAGTAATATTGTGAAATATTATTAAAATGTAAAATAACTGTTTTCTATGTGAATATATAGTAAAGTGTAATTTATTCCTGTGATCAAAGCTGAATTTATCATCATTACTCCAGTCTTCAGTGTCACATGATCCTTCACAAATCATTCTAATATGATGATTTGATGATCAACAAACATTTATGATTATTATCAGTGTTGTAAAACATTTTTTTCAGGATTCTTTGATGAATAGAAAGTTCAAAAGAACAGCATTTATCTGAAATAGAAAGCTTTTGCAACATTGTACTACCGTTCAAAAGTTTTGGGTCAGTAAGAATTTTATATATATATTTTTTTTTTTGGGAAAGAACTTAAAGAAATTAATATATTTATTCATCAAGGACGCATTAAACTGATCAAAAGTTACAGTAAAAACATTTATAATGTTACAAAAGATTCTATTTCAAATAAATGCTGTTCTTTTTTTCACAAATGTAAACAAAATAAAATAGAAAAATTCTCTGCATTTCTTATCTTCTCTAGCTGGTTTCTTAATCTTGTTGTCTAAAAAACAGGCACTGTGTACTATAGCGATTGCTGGCTCTTTGATGAATGCTTTGTTCCTCTTTTGTAAGTTGCTTTGGATAAAAGAGTCTGCTAAATGCATAAATGTAAATACAAATGTAAAAATGGAGTGGAAACAGAACCGCAATTAACAACATCCCCTAATTACACACAAATTAGGGATTTTTTTCTCTTGAAGAAACCCCAGCAAGCTGAAAGTCTGGCTGCGAGGTTAGTTTAGTCTTGCCTCGTCCAGTGGAACAGGAGAACTGAAGAACAGGAGAACTGAAGAACAGGAGAACTGAAGAACTGAAGAACTGAAGAACAGGAGAGCTGAAGAGCTGAAGAACTGAAGAGCAGGAGAGCTGAAGAGCTGAAGAACTGAAGAGCAGGAGAGCTGAAGAGCTGAAGAACTGAAGAACTGAAGAACTGAAGAACAGGAGAACAGGAGAACTGAAGAACAGGAGAACTTAAGAATTGAAGAACTGAAGAACAGGAGAGCTGAAGAGCTGAAGAACTGAAGAACTGAAGAACAGGAGAACAGGAGAACTGAAGAACAGGAGAACTGAAGAACTGAAGAACAGGAGAACAGGAGAACAGGAGAACTGAAGAACTGAAGAACAGGAGAAATGAAGAACTGAAGAACAGGAGAACTGAAGAACTGAAGAACAGAATAACAGAAGAACAGGAGAACTGAAGAGCTGAAGAACTGAAGAACTGAAGAACAGGAGAACTGAAGAACTGAAGAACAGGAGAACTGAAGAAAAGGAGAACTGAAGAACTGAAGAACAGGAGAACTGAAGAACTGAAGAACAGGAGAACCGAAGAACCGAAGAACTTAAGAACAGGAGAACTGAAGAACAAGAGAACATGAGAACTGAAGAACAGGAGAATAGGAGAACTGAAGAACTGAAGAACTGAAGAATAGGAGAACTGAAGAACAGGAGAACTGAAGAACTGAAGAACTGAAGAACAGGAGAACTGAAGAACAGGAGAACTGAAGAACTGAAGAACTGAAGAACAGGAGAACTAAAGAACTGAAGAACAGGAGAACAGGAGAACTGAAGAACAGGAGAACTGAAGAACTGAAGAACTGAAGAACAGGAGAACAGGAGAACAGGAGAACTGAAGAACAGGAGAACTGAAGAACTGAAGAACAGGAGAACTGAAGAACAGGAGAACTGAAGGACTGAAGAACTGAAGAACAGGAGAACTGAAGGACTGAAGAATTGAAGAACAGGAGAACTGAAGAACTGAAGAACAGGAGAACTGAAGGACTGAAGGACTGAAGAACTGAAGAACTGAAGAACAGGAGAACTGAAGAACAGGAGAAAAGGAGAACTGAAGAACAGGAGAACTGAAGAACTGAAGAACAGGAAAACTGAAGAACTGAAGAACAGGAGAACTGAAGAACATGAGAACTGAAGAACTGAAGAACAGGAGAACTGAAGGACTGAAGAACTGAAGAACAGGAGAACTGAAGAACAAGAGAAAAGGAGAACTGAAGAACTGAAGAACTGAAGAACAGGAGAACTGAAGAACAGGAGAACAGGAGAACAGGAGAACTGAAGGACTGAAGAACTGAAGAACAGGAGAACTGAAGAACAAGAGAAAAGGAGAACTGAAGAGCTGAAGAACAGGAGAACTGAAGAACTGAAGAAATGAAGAAATGAAGAAATGAAGAAATGAAGAACTGAAGAACAGGAGAACTGAAGAACAGGAGAACTGAAGAAATGAAGAACTGAAGAACTGAAGAAATGAAGAACTGAAGAACTGAAGAACAGGAGAACTGAAGAACTGAAGAACTGAAGAACTGAAGAACAGGAGAACTGAAGAACTGAAGAACAGGAGAACTGAAGAACAGGAGAACAATATCTCTGAAAAAAATCAAACCCAGACTATATCATTAGAAAAGTAGAAATTTTACAAGTGTTTAAGATTGAGAAGAGCACTGTGTAAATGAATCAAACAGAATCAGATTGTATGAACCTTGTGTGTTCCATACGGTGTCAAAATTGGGTTTTGTTAAATTATTGTAAAATTTTGAAAGAAGTGTTTCATTTTGCAAAAGAACTGAGGTGTTCTGCCACTTGTGTGTGTGGATGTGTGAATTGTGTGTAGTGTTTTGACAAAATGAGCCTTGTTTTAAAAATTGTGCTTAAGCAATCATAAAAAACTGTAAGAGACGAGATACAACCCTTTTGGACCGCCAACCATTTTTCCCGTCGTTAAACTAGCAAAAGTGGATTCGGACATGCCCAAAGAGCACCTGTGCCGTGAGCTTCAGACCGTGAGCTCAGATCAGTACAATAGGGCCCTAGGTAGCAAAACCGATGATCAATCAGAATCTCAGGAAATTATAATTAGGGCCATGGGGGAGTATGTGCTGTGGAAAATGAATCCTAGTGGTGAGAGACAACGAGAAAGAGAAAGAGAAAGAGAAAGAGAAAGAGAAAGAGAAAGAGGAGAGGGGACGGTGTTCCTGAGGAAATACAAAGCACTATAGTCGAGCATGTTCCGATTCTTCTTACATTCGGTATTTTTGGGAGAGAAAGTCTTTTGTCAGAAGATTAAGGAACTGCTGCCAAATAAGGTCATTACTACTGCAATGTAATTTGGCAGAGGATGCTGAATGTATTTATTTATTGTTTTACTGTACTGTAATCGACAGTATACTGTATTGTATTGCAATTCTAAGTTCATGTTCAATTCTTTGGTATTTCAACTTTTCTTCTCTACTGCTTCTCATCTACTGCAAGCAGAGGCGGACAGTAGTGAAGTATTTTTACTCTGCTTAAATTCATTTTTCAAGTGTCTGAACTTTATTAGAGTTTTTTTCTTTGGAAAACGTTTACTTCACAACATTCCAAAGCATAATGTCATACTTTTTACTGCACTATATTTCATATTGAATTGCATTTAATACTTAATTACATTAGAAATCTAGTACTTTCTTATTTGTACTCAAGTAAAACTTTGATTTATGAAATGTAGTGCAGTAAGATCTGCAAGATCTCTTTACTGTAGTGTAATGTAAATAAACTTTTCTTTAAGCGTATTGTTGAATTTCACTGTATCTGCACCCCTCTATTTATGTGTATACTGTAATAGACACTGAGCTGTAAAATGATTCCTGATTGCCAAAAGGAGGTTTTTGTAACAGTGTTTTGAATTAATCTCACTAGTCTATATTGTAGTGTGTTTGTTTTTGAGGGCTTGTGTGTATTGTCTGAGGGCAAGGTTTGTTTTTTTAGCAAGACTGAATGGTTTTGAGTGGAGAGCTTCATTTTGACCTGAAAACGGTAAGTAAGGGGAATTGGGTGAAAAGTTATGGATTTGTGTTAGAGAAAAGGGGCATAATTTCAAGAAATGTGTTTCAGCAATCGAGAAAAACTAATACTTTGTTGTACTTTTCTATATTTTTAGTTAGCTGCATGTATTTGTGTGTAAATGTATAAATGTAATGTAAATGTAAAAGTTACTATATTTTAGCAATGTAAAGCCTCTTTTGTGCTATGCCAATAAAGCTCTTTGAATCTCTCTCTCTCTCTCTCTCTCTCTCTCTCTCTCTGTTTACGTGAATACATGTTAAGACAGGCATTTTGACATAACTTTGTCTGTATTTGACAGTGCAATAAATATGAAAAGTAACTCAATTTGAGTACTCTGGCTGTGTGACTGTGTTCTGTGAGCTCACACAGAAATCCATCTGTAGAATACCACGTTTAGCTGCCTTTAGCATTGCAGTTAAATGGTCAAATACACACAAAGTCATGTTAAAACACCTCTCTTGGCACATATTCACATATTCACAATGTAAATCTTTGGGATAAAAAGGATAAAGTACCATGATGAAACAGAACTGCAACGTCACATAAGCATAACTGTGATATAGACGATTATTCAGAATCTACATTGGTTGTCAAATTTCCCACCCTTATAACAAGCTTTTGAAATACTTTGGGTCACGTTCACACTGCAGTTTAAAATGGAGTGACTCCTCATTCTGTTGAGACTTCAGTTATCTGAATCATCACACTCTGAATCACTGTAATGTAAACACAACAACTAGTTGTTTATGCAGTAATGTCAGTCTTTTGGACACTGACAGCTCACCTGAGAGGTACAGAGGTACAGAGGTACAGTATGTGTCTTGTACAAATGTTGATACCGTCACTTTCTTACATAGTTTCAGCCCATGGTCGAGGAAACACATCCAGTACATTGTTCACTATGACTTTACTGTGATCAAAAACCACCAAACAGGTTAAACTGCTGCCATTCATCTAGTGCAATAATTGCAATAATTTAGGAGATTCACATCCACATTTAAATGCCATTGTTATTGTGAACGAATTTGAGATATGCTTTGGAAGATGGAGTGCTTAATCTTAGAAGCTGTTTTACAGAAAGATCTGTCTGTACATAAAGATGAAAGAATGAAGTGAAAGACTCATCTCGTCTGAGATTGAGATAAAGCATCTTTACATTCAGAACAGATCATTTTCCTTTCAAACTAAAAGACTTCTGGGGCATAAAACACACAACAACAACAACAACAAGATCGCAAATAAAGCCTCAGAGGAAACTGAATCTGGGTCATCTTCTGGAGTTTAGAATAGAAACAAATAATATCTGCACTGCGTGGACAACAGTATAGTAACAATCCAAAGAGCTGAAATTTAAATGATCTTTAGTAGAACTTCTATCTCAGCGTCCTACTTGGAAAAGTGCAAAGGAAGCCCGCTTAAAGTCAGACTTCCTACTTGGAAACTGGTGTGGAAATCTACACGTGATTCACTTTAACACGGCGATGTTGATTCACTAGACAGGTGTGTAAAACAGTGAGTTATCTTCTCTGTTGACAATTATACACACAGGTTTATTTGAATGAAGCTTGTTTCTAACTTAAAGGTGCAGTATGTAGGATTGACGTGGTTGAAATGGGTACTGCAGTCCAAATTCAAAATATTTGAGAGCGTTGTTTCCCTGCCCTTCTCCTCAGACTCGACGCTCACACGGGTTGCCAGCTTGAGGACAGGCAACAGGAGCGAGCGCAATTGACAATGAAAGCCACACTGTAAGTTGAGGAGTTGGTTTTAATATGCTCTCGTTCATAGAGATTTTTAGATGGATGCTGAGGCTTTTTAGGGTAGAATCTGCAATCTCAGACCCAGTTTGTTGCTGGCTTCCATGGCAGCAATACGCTGTGTTTTCCGCCAACTGGCAACCTGTGGTGTTGAAATACTATTGGGTAAACTGACGGCGTGCAGTATCGCACAGACCAAAACAACAACAGACATTCCCACACGGAACGCACATTTCAAAGCAGAATAACTGGCTGTAGCATTGTTTTTCTGAGAAATGAGTATGTGAACTCAGCATGTTTCCTAAATATCTGCAAACATATTATGGTATTTTTATGCTTTAGTAAAGTAAAAAACTTACATACAGCACCTTTAAGTTTTGTGGTTTGATCACAGTATGTATTGGGGATTTGTGACGCAAATCTTTGTAAAGCAAACAGCATACAAGGAAACTCTATTTTGTTCAGCAATATGACATCTGCATGCTTGTAAATGTCATTGTGTTTTCAGCTGATTCAAATGAGTTCAAACATCAGCGCTTTACTGAGGCATTACAGCAGCAGTGTCCACTCGTGCTCATGACCTTCACGTCAGGACCTGCAGGACGGGACAGAGATCTCATTTACTACCTGACATTTATTCAGATCCCATCAGGCAAAGATACATAGACATACACATTCATATGAGAAACTACAGAGAATTACAGAGCTAATCTGAGCTTGGTTCTGACGACAGCTGGCGAGGCAAATGGCCCGGAGTGCAAACATATAAGGCAATTAGATCACAATTAGCCACGACTCTCAGCATATGGAGACGGGGCGCGTGCAATATTTCTTCTCTTAAAAGCCTGTGGGGAGAGTGACTCCGGTGAGACCGCTTACCCTTCTGTGCAATGAGGGAAAAAATAACACTTAAAAAATGTGTTATTTAAACATGAGCTTCCGTGAAACATTCCTCAGTGTGGCATTTACCCTGCTGTTGGGAATGAATGAATTTTAAACCCATTTGAGCCCTACTGTTGAAACAAATTATGCACGTAAATTACAGTTTCACAGTTTACACATTTCTTGAAACCTTCACTCATTTTCTCAAAAACCTTAAACACAAAAAACGACATTCAGAGAACATCTGACTCTTCTGGCAAAATCCAACAGTTGCCTCAAAACCATTTTATCTGTGCTCAAAATCAAATAATGCTTTCACATCATACACACATCAGTCAATATATGAACAGTACAGATCATTCATTAGATACTAAATCAACAAATGGAGAACAGCATCCAGAGCATGAGGTTACAGAAACAAATGTATATTGTATACAGCAAACTTAATTAGCAATTACGTGAAAAAAGTATAGTAATCGCAACTTACAGTAGTAAGGTGAATGAATTGTACGCTGTATGCACTGCAAGTATAGTATTGATTGAATATTGTACAGTATTGAATATTCAGCACTTGCATACTGTAAAAATACAGCCGTCCAACTGCAAGAGCCCAAAAGGGGTAAAGACTCAGATAACATGTTTCGTAGCTTAGCAATGTTTCTGAGGTGGAAAAAGGCTGTTTTTGTAACATATGAAATATGGTTTTCAAAGGACAGGTAGCTGTCTAATATAACACCCAGGTTTTTAACTTGTATCAAATTATATTCTAAGAGATTCTGTGTACAGGTTTCTGGTCCAATAAGTAATACCTCAGTCTTATCTGAATTCAATAGAAGAAAATTACAGGTCATCCAGTATTTTATATCTTTAACACACTCTGTCAGCTTGGATAATTTAGAGGTTTCATCTGGTCGTGCTGAAATATATAACTGAGTATCATCGCCATAACAGTGGAAACTAATTCCATGTTTTCTTATAATATTACCAAGTGGCAGCATATATATTGAGAATAACAGAGGGCCTAACACAGATCCTTGTGGCACTCCATAATTTACCAACGTTATCTTAGATTTTTCCCCGTTTAAATAGACAAATTGGTAACGTTCTGATAGATACGATCTAAACCACTTTAATGCCTGTCCCTGAATACCAGTTTAATTTTGTAGACGATCTAGGAGTATTTTATGATCTATGGTGTCGAATGCGGCACTAAGATCAAGTAAAACTAGTATTGAGATACAGCCTTGGTCAGCAGCTAAGAGTAAGTCATTTGTCATTTTAACGAGCGCAGTTTCTGTGCTATAATGAGATCTGAATCCAGACTGAAATTTTTCATAGATATCATTTTCTTGTAAGAAAGAGCACAATTGAGCGGACACAATTTTCTCTAGTATTTTAGACATAAATGAGAGATTTGAAATGGGTCTGTAATTTGCTAATTCATTTGGATCTAGTTGTGGTTTCTTAATGAGAGGCTTAATAAAGGTCTTGGGACATGACCTAGCGATAAAGACGAGTTAATAATATTGAGAAGAGGCTCTTCTGCTACAGGTAACAACTCTTTCAGTAGCTGAGTGAGAATCAGATCTGTTGTTGGTTTAGAAGCAATGATAAGGTTATTTAGCTCTTCCTGTCTTATAGTTGTAAAGCACTGCAGTTGTTCTTGAGGGGTGATATTTAAGGCTGAATCATAAAACGCTGTCAAAGGTTGTACATTTATAATTGTATTCCTGATGCTTTCGATTTTATCAGTGAAGAAATGCATAAAGTCATTACTACTAAACTGTAATTAAATGTTTTGTTCAGTTGATGTCTGTTTATTTGTTAATCTAGCCACTGTACTAAATAAAAATAAATAATTCATAATTAATTAACCTTTTTTAATTAGTAACGGAGGCTCAGGCTCAACTGTCAACTCGAGATGTGAATCCATGGCAGAAGGAAGTAATTCTGCACAAAAGAGGGTTTTTAAAGCCAGTTTTGTTCTGTTGTTCTGTTGCATTATTTTCCTGTTACCACTGTGAAGCTGCTTTGAAACAATCAGCATTGTAAAAAGCGCTATAGAAATAAAGGTGACTTGACTTGTTGTTTTTTATATATTACACGAGTAGCCGTGCGTTATCGCTCTATATTAGCACATTGCGAAATCTTCGAAAGAATTCCAGGTGCAGTTCACTCGCAGCCAATAAGATTTCATTTTCATTGATCAGTCGTGGAAGTCTATTCTATTCAACACACAGACACAGTGGCACAGGAATACTGTGTAACGTTACATCTGTGAAGAACTGTTTTGATCCCTCAAGGTCATAAAATCAAAGCCGTTTCACAGAGAAAACCTTTCCTCACATCCTGACAACTGATCGCTTCTTGAAAGTGAGACACTGAGTTCAGATTAACATTCCTGCTGCCTGTTTGTTTCCATCTTGGATAAATTATTGGAAATGTTATGCTCAAGCGCAATATGACATCAAACGAATTGTTGGCGGACATAAATGACAAGCCAGTCATTTAAATTAAATTATATTTGTCACAGAACATTTAGCTCACGAGTAAAGAGCCATTAAATGATTAATTGCTAGGTTTGTTCTCCCTGCTGAGCAATTAAGTGCAATTAAGATGCTAATATAGCCAATGAGTTGATTACATAGACATGTTTTCTGTGCTAAACAAGCATGTGAGGACGAAGACTGGCAGAAGACAAATCAAATCTCTTGAGAGACTCCAGCAGCCCGACTGTTAGACTGACTCAAATGAGATTTAACACGGAAGCAGCAGTGAAATCCTCGAATACTACAAGATTTCTCTAAATGACAATATTTCAGCAACCAACCAATCAATCAATCAAACAAACAAAAGTCGTTTTCTGAGGATTATTCAGGGAAATCAACCTGCTAATGTCCTTTGTCTATAGTGACATTACACTGGGATTCAGGAAAGTATTTCTCTCAGTAATGTGACCTTAGATCGCAGGGAGCAAAAAGAAGTGGATTCGACTGATGGGAGTATGTACGGACAGAGCATTCAGATTCAGAATCACAACAGCCAGGTAAACTTGCTCTTACACAGAATTTGACTGTATTTTCTGACGCTGGATAGGCATTGAATAAGAAATAATGAAAGTATAAGAAAGAAGGGGACAATGGTCATCGAATATATAAATGCCAAAAAATATAAAACATTTAGGAAGAAGGAAAACATGAATTCTATCTAGGCTCACACTGATATAGAGCAGTCTCATGATTTGGATTTCAAGATCTCACATGTCAGCACTGGAAATGAATGCTAGGAATGATCTCTGTGCTCTTTAAAACTATCAGTGACATTTACAGAGTTCCAGAGCGGAGGAAGCTGAGTGGAGAGAGAGCAGAGAATAATATACACTATATTGCCAAAAGTTTTGGGGCGCCTGCCTTTACATGCACATGAACTTTAATGACATCCCATTCTTAATCCGTAGGGTTTAATATGGAGTTATATACATGAAGTGTGATTGGTCACTCCAGAGAACACGTTGTTGTGAATCTGACCCTGTTGTCAGTTTTCTTGCCTTTTATTTTTGTTGTTTCCCACTTTCATTTTTTTTTTGTACTACATCTCCCACAATTCCAAGCAAACTACACTACCAAATCTAGTGCACTACATTACCCATATTCCTCTGGTTGAGGTCTATAAGTAGACCTCACTTCCTTCCTTTGTTTCTTTTGCATTGGTGAGGTGTGGGTGTTTGAATGGACACCCAACCATGTCCTTTGAGCCCTTTCCTTAGGATGCGTTAAGTAAGTTTATGTCAGTTGTATTGTTTGAATTTGTTTATTTGAATTGTTTGGATTGGATTGAGCAGATATTGTTAATGCTTATTGATGAATTGTTTGTATGCCTTTGATTTCTTTTCTTGTATTGTTTGTAGTGACTTAAAACCATCCTGTGCATCCTGTTCATCTTGTCCTTCTCTCAACATCTGTCCATTTACATCTTGTTACTCTGCTCCATGTGAAGCCATGAACTTCATGCCATGTGTATTGCTCAAGACTTAAGCATTCTGAACTTTAAATAAAAGAGAGCAAAGGACTGGTATTTGTCCAGTGTTTTAATAAGACACACCATCAAGTTTCTATAACTCCAATGAACTTTGGATATTTAACATCTGATATCCAACACACGTCTCACTGCTCTAGAGTCCAGTGGCGGCGTTCTTTACCCCACTGCATCCCACGCTTTGCATTGCACTTGGTGATGTAAGGCTTGGATGAGCTGCTCGGCCATGGAAACCCATTCCATGAAGCTCTCTACACACTGTTCTTGAGCTCATCTGAAGGCCACAGAAGTTTGGAGGTCTGTAGCTATTGACTCTGCAGAAAGTTGGTGACTTCTGCGCACTGTGACCCTCAGCATGCGCTGACCCCGCTCTGTGATTTTACGTGGTTGCGTGAGTTGCTGTTGTTCCCAATTGCTTCCACTTTGTTATAATACCACTAACAGTTGAGCGTGGAATATTTAGTAGTGAGGAAATGTCAGGAATGGACTTATTGCACAGGTGGCAACCTATCACGGTACCACGCTTGAGTTCACTGAGCTCCTGAGAGCGACCCATTCTTTCACAAATGTTTGTAGAAGCGTCTGCATGCCTAGTGCTTGATTTATACACCTGTGGCCATGGAAGTGATTGAACACCTGAATTCAGTGATTTGGAGGGGCGTCCCAATACTTTTGGCAATATAGTGTACATCAATGCAGTGCACAAAGGAAATAGCACAGAAAGTCACAAAATCACTGATAAAGTATGTTGCACAGCTAAGATGGTAAAAAGAACATGGCAGGGCAGTCTTAAAGGAGTAATTGACCCAACAATGACAATACTGTCATCATATTTTAAATAATGTCCTAGTGTTTTTTGTTTGTTTGTTTGTCTATACAATGAATGTCAATGGGGTCCGATGTTCTTCTAACCTCAATGTTCTTTAAAGGTGCTGTATGTCATTATTTTGACTGCACTAAAGCATAAAAATACCATCATATGTTTGCAGACATTTAAGAAACCTGCTAAGTTCACATTCTTGTTTCTCCGAAGAACAATTCTACAAACAGTTCTGTGTTGGAATGTCTGTTGTTGTTTTGGTCGTGTGATCCCGCCCACTGGCGATTTACACAATAGTATTTCGACACCCCGGTTTGCCAGTTGGCGGAAAACGCAGCGTATTACAGCCATGGAATCAAACAAACGAACTGGGTCAGAGATCGCAGATTCTACCTGACATAAGAATCCTCGACATCCATCTAAAAATCTCTATAACCAGAGGCATATTAAACATAAACATAAAGTGTGTAAGTCTCCTCGCCTTCCACTGTTAATTGCGCTCGTTCCTGTTGCGTGTCCTCAATCAATCTGGCAACCCAGCGTGGAGTCTGAGGAGGAGGGCAGGGAAACAACTCTCTCCAATATTTAGAAGTTGGACTGCAGTACCCATTTCAACCACTAGCTGTCAATATTACATACTGCACCTTTAAAATATACACTTTTGAATAACATGGGGGTGAGTAAATGATGACAGCATTTTCATTTGTGAGTGAACTTTCCCTTTAATGAAAACTTTTATCTTGCTCTGACCCAAATACAAGGATTGATGTTAATTACACGCGCCACTAATTCTTGTGTGTTGTGACTGAATATGCAGAATGATCATATCGGTTAGAAATTATATGAGGGTGATGAAATGATGACAGAATTTACATTTATGGGTGAACTAACCTTTTAATGAATTCTCCAAAATGTGTAGATAATGGCAGAAAACGAAGAATATCTTTCTTTTCTCTTGGTGCTGTCAGTGAGAGGACAGGAAGAAAGGAGACGCCAGACCAGGGCATGCTGGGAACACAGATGACGCAGACCCACGCATCACAGTTTATGGCTTAACATTATATTTAAAAAGTATTTTTGTTATAGTAATACTTTGAAGTAAGTCAAACTAGTGAATGTTAACTAGTGAAAAACTAGAAAATGCAATAAAGTCTTTAATAATCAAAGTTCTTATATGTTGAGCGATTGGTTAAACAGTTGAGTTAGACTAGTTCTACCTCAGAAGAGATTATTATATTAACCTGGTACCTTTTAAAGAAGGACCACTCGGATCCTCTGAATCTCAGCAGTCAGTGACCGAACGGTGGACGATCTGCAGGCAATGGAGACAGAGTTTCATAAAAAAGCAGTTTCATTAGTGTGGTAAATTCAGTTTAACCGTGGACATTCTCAGCAGAAGGGAAAGTGACAGGTTGTCGTTTTGAGTGTTCTTCCTTCTGTCTCTCTCTCTCTCTCTCTCTCTCTCACTCTCACTCTCTCTCTCTCTTTCTCTCTCTCTCTCTCTCTCTCTCTCTCTTAAGCTGAAGGTCATCCACCCCTATTGAAAGAGAATCTAAAACACTATTTCCTGTGAGAGGTTATTAGTTGCTCTGTTTAGAAAATGCCACCTAAGCTTGTATCACTGTGTGGAGAGCTGATATAATAACTTGTGAAGTCCTGTGCAAATCGTGTCTCCTCAGAAAGCTCTTCGATGTCATTGTCATTAACATCCAGCGGCTCACAGGAAAACACAAGACGCCACTGCATATGGCTGTGTTCGGTAGTAGAACCTTTTTGCCTTTCTGAAGGCTCTTTATAAACAAACCATTTAGCACAGATTTAACCCCCAGGGGCCGGTGGTCGAGCCGGCGCGACCACCTCGCTTTTTTTCTTATCAGTGCGAAAGAGACTCAAAATACTCTGTCGATTTTGGTCATACCATTTGGTCAGACAAGTGTTATACATCATTCGAAACTGTTAAGTGCCTACTTTATTTGTGTATACTCACAATAAAAACAAAATGTTGTGCTTTTTTTAGAATAAAGAAAGCAAACATGATGCACGATCTGCTGCCTCTCTCTCAATGAAGTCCATTCTGATACTCTTCAGAAAATGAACTTAGTTGTAACTTAGTGAATACTTGTCACACAAACATGAGACATATGTCTAAAGAAACATTGAAATGTCAGGTTTTAAATAATGTAAATCAAATCGAAAATAAATATTCTCTGTTTATGTAATCTGTTTGAAAAGAGAGAGATGTCAGTCATTCGCGACCCTCCTCATTATCCTCTAATGCAGCCACGCCCACGGAGAAGCGCGTTATATTCAAAGGCAAATTCTGAGGAGATCCATGCGAAGAGAGTCAACGCCCACATCAACTCGAAAAAACGCATCAAGTTTAGTGAGATTCGTGTACTTTACATCGTGTTGAGACGCGGTGAGGAATACTCCTGGAATAATTTACCTCAGAAGAAGAGCTTGTTTAATTTCGAGGGCAACGGATCCAGCCGAGGATTGTGACGGGTAAGTTTATTCTGTTCTTTATTCTAATTGCGATATAGACTAGTGTCTGGGAATATTTAACAACAAAAAGACTGTTTAAATATGAATCCTACATGTTTTTTCTGTGTGAATGAATGGAGCTGACACGTGGTTTTGTTAACTACGCATACTTACAGTAGTAAACACCATATTGGATTTTCCCATATTGCTATACTGAGATGAGTGAAATTGACTGAAATATGTAATAAATACTGAAATAAAATGTTTTTACAACGTATTAACTCTTTCCCTGCCAAACACAGAATTTTCCGGGTTTCTGTGTTTTCACTGTTATACGCTAGGGGGCACTATTACACATCTTCTGAATGAGTACAGAATCTCCTGATCAAAACACAGACGAAGAAGACGCAAAAAAAACAAGCGATCGTATGTAAGCATCAACATTAAACAGCATATAAATCAAAACTATCTAATGTTACTGAATGAAATGTTGACCCAGGGTGAGCAATAGGACTGTGAAGCTTTGGGGTGTTGATGGACTCGATCTACTCCATCTGTGTTTGATCATCGCTCTGAATCCCATCTGGATGTAGTCTTTGACAAAAATGCGATTTTTTTTTTTTTTTTTTTTTTTTTTTTTTTTTTTTTTTTTTCAGCTTTTTGCTCAAAATGTTGCTTTTTTTTATGAAACTTACCCACATTCAAGTGTTGATAAAAAAGGAATGCATGAAGCTAGAATAAAACTTTATTTATTTTTTTTAAAGCAAAAGGGTCTGTTCTTTTTTTTTTT
The DNA here is from genome assembly GCA_039654105.1 of Coreius guichenoti. NCBI lineage: Eukaryota > Metazoa > Chordata > Actinopteri > Cypriniformes > Gobionidae > Coreius > Coreius guichenoti. Next base: position 41,927,913 of record CM077179.1, on the reverse strand, counting down.
GATATATTGCTCAGATATTCATACAACAAAATATTCTGGGGGCCATTACATTTTTGTGAAAATTATCAAAAACGCTGGTGGGGAACAGCTAACTTTTTAAAAAACCGCTGGCGGCGAAAGAGTTAAACTGCAGATTAACATTTATAGGCTCTATAATATAACAAATACGCTACATAAAATGTCATAGATGTAAGACAAGATTTCTTTGGCCTGTTTTGGACAGATTATGAAGTGTTTACTGTAATTCTCACCAGAAGATTACAGTCCATACATTCAGCATCTGCTCAGACTGTCTTGAAAATAAGTTTTTCCATCAAAGCCAGAGAAACCACAACAGGGGTATCATATATTTAGAGGACATGTATTATTTAAAGAAATAGCATGTTAAAACAGGCTGTAAACGAATGTCTTAGCGGAAACAGAGCGTCTGAGTGCTGTTTTTAGTTCGTATGTACTTGAGTCAAAGAAGAAATCTATCTGTACAGAGACGGCAGGGCCGAGGACACCGCGCTACGCTTTGAACATTACACACTGGATAAAAAGTAAAAATTGCAGGAAACTTCTGAAAGCAAACGGAAAGAGACAGGAACATGAATGGATTGGGAGAAAAACGAATTTGCAGAGGCAGTGGGTTACTTGTAAGGCTGTGAAATGGGCCATCTATGTTTCAAAGGCACCGAGATACTCACATAATCTAGTAAGATGGATGTGAATTCTTTCTGCTGCTGCTGTTCTGAAATGTTTCTGTTTATTTACAGAATGAAGAGGCATTAGAGCCACACGTCCAACTCGAGCACCGTCAGTTTCACCATCAAGACTATTTCACACATTCAGTCCTAAAAATAAAGGCCCCAAATAGACACAAAAAGGTGTCATGGAGAAGCTTTTTAAGGTCTTAAGTTTTTATTCAAACAGTATCACTGGAAAAACATGCTTATACCTACATTTTGCAAAAACGTATATACAATTCATTGCATTTTCCAGCTGAAATGAACTCTAGTAGCAGTAAAACACCAACAGCTTTTATTTCTTTTCACATAAATTGTTTACAGAGGCAGATTATTGATAATATTTTGATATTAAATATTGATAATAAAGCCTTATTTTTGCATGGTTCCTTGCGCAATACCATGTAATGACCTCAAAACTCTTTCACCATAGTGCATGATTTGTAAACTAATACATTTTGAGTCTGGGTTAGGTGAGTAACGTGCAGCGGTGAGCAATGTAGCCAATCACAGACATAGTTGTTGATCTCTTGAATGCAGTGGCCAATCAGAGGTGTTAAGCAGCTGTCACACTAGACTTTGAGCATGCAAAATTTCTTCAGACACTGCAACGTTCGTGATATGATGTCACTCTCTGAAGCGTCTTTTTTATAAACATGAATTCTGTGTGTGTGTGTGTGTGTGTGTGTGTGTGTGTGTGTGTGTGTGTGTGTGTGTGTGAATAAAGAATAAATGGTAACACTTTAGAATACTGTTCCTTCATTAATGAATAACTACACAGGAACAAATGAGTAACGCATTATTAACATTCTAGTACCTACTATTAACTAACATAAGAACTACTATATACAGATTCATAATTAACATGAATAATGCATAATGTATAATTAATTCTAAAGTGAAGGTCATGGTAACCCACTAGTAATGACTGAAGTCATTGTAAGCTTTTGAGGTTTTTGTAAGGTTTTGGATAGTAACACTTGAGTAATTACTAGTGGGTTACCATGATCTTCACTTTAGAATTAATTATATATTATGCATTATTCATGTTAATTATGAATTTGTATATAGTAGTTCTTAGTAGTTCTCTGGGAGGTGTGAAAAAAATAGTAATTATTGATTAGCTAATAGTGAACTACCACATTCAACTGAGTGTTATTACTTACTAATTCATTAATCAGAGTTTCTTGTTCGTTAATAGTAGTTACTAGAGTGTTAATAATGCATTACTCATTTGTCCCTGTGTAGTTATTCATTAATGACGGAACAGTATTATAAAGTGTTACCGAATAAATGACCTCGCTGTCTGTATTTCTTGCCATAACGAGTATAAATAAATGGACGTTGAGCGGTCCGGTGTGGGCTGGAATTGATTCTGTATGATTACTGACAGAGGTGGAATGATAAGGCCAAGACCCCTGGGATTGTGGGAGAAGTGAGTGTGTCTGGATTAAATGTTAGGATTAACTGCACGTGTCCTCACCTTTATAATAAGTTTAAGTTTAGGGTTAGAAACACGACAGATTGTTTCAAGGCAGTTTAGGGTTTGTCCATGTTCTGTTCATTCTGTTCATTCTGTTAATAAAGCATGAAATGATCAATAGTTCCTGGTGAGATCTCTGGTATATTTCACATGTGTCTGAGACGGCTGTTAAACACACTCCCATGATAGTTATTGGCCCAGGTGTCTGTTTAATTATTCTGTCTTATGAAGTATGAAGCTGAAGTATGAATATGTCAAGTCAAGTCAAGTCACCTTCATTTATATAGCGCTTTTTACAACACAGATTGCTTCAAAGCAGCTTTACAGTGATAATGGAGATTCATTTTGTTTTTGAGGAAAAGTTTTTGATTAATTTCTGTTGTAAAAACTGATTAGTTATTTAATTTGTGCCATTTAAACAACACCACCTTCAATTAAAACATAAAATCCCCAATGCGTTCCGGACCCCATCCGCACGGCAACAGCATTTGATGGCCCGAGAACACAAACCATGAAATAGGTTTGAAATAGTTTTGAAACTATACCATCATCATCCCCGCGCAAACCCCTAAAAAGGCGAATCCGTGAAAACGGCGACGGCATGTACGCAAAAGCATTACGTGTTCAGCCTATAGGCAAGCATGTTTGAATACGTATGTGTGCATATGTGTTTTTATCTGTATAGAGGGGAAGGGAAGAGAAGGAGACCTTCACAGGGAGAGTCTAGTTGACACGGTCTCTGCAGACACTTCAGGGATGCGTTGGTCGTGTCTAGACGCAGGTCTACCATCTGATCTGGATCCGGCAGACTACAGTAAACCTCGGGATAAACAGAGAGACTAACATTAGCGTAGATGCCATTCTTCTTATGATGTAACGAGTACATCAGGTGTTATGGGAAGTGTTCCCGGTTCCGGCTGACCTAGTTAATGCAGCCCAACAATCATTTAACTGATTTGAATAATAGAAATTAAAAATGTTTTATGTGTATGCCATAGTAAAGAGATGTGTTTTTAGTCTAGATTTAAACAAAGTGTGTCTGCTTCCCGAACAATGCTAGGAAGACTGTTCCAGAGTTTAGGTGCTAAATAGGAAAAGGATCGACCGCCTGCAGTTGATTTTGATATTCTAGGTATTATCAACTGGCCAGAGTTTTGAGACCATAATAGACGTGATGGAGTATAATGCGTTAAGAGCTCGCTCAAGTACTGGGAGCTAAACCATTTAGTGCTTTGTAAGTAACAAACAAGATTTTAAAATGTATACGATGTTTAATAGGGAGCCAGTGCAGTGTTGACAGAACCGGGCTAATATGGTCATACTTCCTGGTTCTAGTAAGAACTCGAGCTGCTGCATTTTGGACCAGCTGGAATTTGTTTATTAAGCAAGCAGGGCAACCACCCAGTAGAGCATTACAATAATCTTGCCTTGAGGTCATGAACGCATGAACTAACTGTTCAGCATTTTGCATTGAAAGCATGTGCCGTAATTTAGATATATTTTTAAGATGGAAGAATGCAGTTTTACAGATGCTAGAAACGTGGCTTTCAAATGAGAGATTAGTATCAAAGAGCACACCCAGGTTCCTAACTGACGACGAGGACTTGACAGATCAGCCATCGAGTGTTAGACAGTATTCTAGGTTACTACGTGCAGAGGTTTTTTCAGAATTAAGTTGCAGGAAATTACTAGTCATCCAATTTTTTATATCAGCTATGCATTCTGTTAATCTTGTGAATTGGTAAGTTTCGTCAGGGCACGAAGAAATATAGAGCTGAGTATCGTCAGCATAACAATGAAAACTAACACCATGCTTCCTAATAATATCTCCCAGTGGTAGCATGTACAGGGTGAAAAGCAACGGTCTTAGCACTGAGCCCTGCGGTACTCCATACTGAACTTGTGTTCGGTGTGACATCTCTTCATTTACTGCTACAAACTGATAACGGTCAGATAAGTATGATTTAAACCATGCCAATGCAATTCCACTAATGCCAACATAATTTTCGAGTCTATTCAAAAGAATTTTGTGGTCGATAGTATCGAATGCAGCGCTAAGATCGAGTAACACTAATAGAGAGATACAACCACGATCGGATGATAAGAGCAAATAATTTGTACCTCTAATGAGAGCAGTCTCAGTACTATGATCCGGTCTAAATCCTGACTGGAAATCCTCACAGATACCATTTCTTTCTAAAAAGGAGCATAGTTGTGAGGACACTGCCTTTTCTAGTATTTTTGACAGGAAGGGTAGATTTGAGATTGGCCTGTAATTGACTAATTCTGTAGGATCAAGTTGCGTTTTTTTAATAAGTGGTTTAATAATAGCCAACTTCAAAGTTTTCGGTACATATTCTAATGACAAAGATGAATTAATGATATTAAGAAGAGGATCTATGACCTCTGGAAGCATCTCTTTTAGTAGTTTAGTCGGTATAGGGTCGTGCATACATGTTGTTGATTTAGATGATTTAACGAGTTTAGCCAATTCTTCCTCTCCTATAGCAGTGAATAAGTGGAATTTTTCTTCAGTGACACTACAATGCACTGTCAGATGCAATACTGTAATAGATGGTTGCATAGTTATAATTTTCTTTCTAATATTAGCAATCTTGCACGTAAAGAAGTTCATAAAGTCATTACTGCTGTGCTGTTTGCAAACATCAGAAGTTGAAGCTTTATTTCTTGTTAATTTAGCCACTGTATCGAATAAATACCTAGGGTTGTGTTTGTTTTCTTCTAAGACAGTCGAGAAATAAGCAGATCTAGCAGTTTTTACGGCCTTTCTGTATGCAAAAATGCGAAAAACCTCCAGTTTTGTTTTCTTCCAGCTGCGCTCCATTTTTCTGGCTGCTGTTTTAAGGGCCCGAGTGTGCTCGTTGTACCACGCCGTTGAACTATTTTCTTTAATCTTCTTTAAGTGCAGAGGAGCAACTGTGTCTAAAGTGCTGGAAAAGAGAGAGTCAATAGTTTCTGTTGCAACATCGAGTTCCTCTAGGCTATCTGGGATGCTGAGGAGATGAAACTGATGAGGAAGTTTATTTACAAAGCAGTCTTTAGTGGCAGTGGTGATTGTCCTGCCATATTTGAAACGAGCCATATTTGCTAAATTAAGTATACACAATACTAGTTAATGATCTGAGATGTCATCGCTCTGCTGCAGAATTTCACCGGTATCAACATTTATTCCATGTGACAATATTAAGTCTAAAGTATGATTACGACGATGAGTTGGTCCTGACACGTGTTGCATAACTCCAATAGAGTTTAGAATGTCTCTAAATGCTAATCCCAATGCGTCTTTTTCATTGTCTACATGATATTAAAATCACCAACAATTAGGACTTTATCTGCAGCCAGTACTAAATCAGCAAATTCTTTGGTAAAGTCTGTATGGTGCTGTTATGGGTGTGGGTGTGTTTTTCTTTGTATTCGTTGGTTTTGTTTTTCCTTGTTTTGTAGGTGGCAGCGGAGATGCGGAACACCTGATTCAAATTAGGAGGTGGAGATATACGTGTTTCGGTTCTGTGCATGGGGGTGGTACGGAGAGGTGACATCATCTCCGGCTGGCCTCTCGTTTCCTCGCTTAAATGGGATCCGTCGTCTATCGGCGTTTTGGGACTGTTCAAACGGCATAAACTTTCTTATTGCATTTTGTGAAACCCCTAGAATTATATAATAAATCTTATTCTTTATTTCGATCTTTTGTTTTGAATTCCCTTTATTGTTGCGGCCACGAGAAGAGTAGAATAAGTCAAGAAGTTGAGTTGCGTAAGTTGGATATTGAGGCTCAAAGGTTTGCTCTGATTAGAGAAGGTAAGTTGGGATACCACTCTGAAGTTTGCAGGCCCCAATAGTTAGTCCAGCTCCAAAAGTTTTTGATGTTTCTCGTTCTCTTAACCTCATGCCAAAATTTGATGAGGACGATTTAGATACTTTCTTTACTTTGTTTGAGCGGTTGGCAGATCTTATGGGGTGGGAAGATTGTGAGAAAACGCTACTTTTACAGTGTGTGTTTTGTGGTAAAGCTCAAAAAGCCTACTCCACTCTTAGTGTACGGGACAGTCAAATTTATAGTAAGGTAAAAGACTTGGTGCTGAAGGCGTATGAGTTATTTTTCGGAAGCTTACAGGTAACGGTTTCGGACTTTACGAAAAGGTATGCAGCAGTCTTTTACTGAGTTCGCAAGAGAGCTAAGGATTCAGTTTGATCATTGGTGCTCTGTTTCACAAGCAAATGATTTTGATTCTCTTTATGAATTGTTACTGTTGGAACAATTTAAAAACACCTTACCTAAAATGTGGCTGTTTTCGTAACGGAGCATAATATTCAGAATGCAGAGGCCGCTGCTGTCCTTGCTGATAAATATGTTTTGACTCATAGACATGTTAAAAAAAATCATTGGCGTCATTTAAATAGCTCTGTGGAAAGTGCCCCTATGGAGACTCGTTCTTTTTTGCCTGGTAATGTGAAACTTGAGAAAAAGCCAAGAAGTTTGGTTGATAAAAGTGATCAGTGTGCTTATTGTTTGAATAAAGGACACTGGAAAAAAGATTGTCCAGCTCTTAAAGCAAAAATGAACCGTTCTAAATCTGAATCAAAACCTTTTCCATTACACACTATTGTACTTGAGTTGGACTTAGTCACTGGTCAGGTTGCTGTAGGCGTGAGACCTTCTCTGCCAGTGGAGGGTATCTCTGTTATTCTGGGTAATAATTTGGCTGGAGGGCGTGTTTGGAGGGATGTGCCACCCCTTCCTATTGTAACAGATTCTCCTTCCTTACCAGAACAAGCTGATGTTGGTAAACAGTTTCCTGATATGTTTGTGACTTGTGCTGTTACTCGTGCAATGAGTAAAAATGCAGCAAGTGGCTGTTTTATTGAGGATGAGATCCTGCTAAGGAAATGGCCATCTGGTAGTGAAGTACCCTTGGGTGAGGCCTGTATTCAGGTGGTTGTGCCAATGTCTCTTCGAGATACTGTTTTACGTACTGCACATGGAGACATTGCAGGTCATTTTGGGGTCAACAAAACTCATAAGCATCTGTTGCGTTATTTTTAAAAAGAAAAAGATGTGAGGAAGTATATTAAAACCTGTACAGCCTGTCAGCTTACAGGAAAGCCGAACCAGGGTCTAAAACCAGCACCGCTATATCCAATACCAGCGATTGAACCACCATTTCAGCATCTGATTGTAGACTGTGTGGGTCCATTACCACCGTCTAAATCAGGAAATGCGTATCTTCTTACAGTAATGTGTCAGAGTACTAGATACCCCGCTGCCTATCCTCTTCGCTCAATCACTACTCATTCTATTGTTAAAGCTTTGACACAATTTATTTCTGTGTTTGGGATTCCTAGGGTTGTTCAAAGTGACCAGGGATCAAATTTTAATTCTCATATGTTTCAGGAAGTCTTGCGGCAGCTTGGGGTGAAGTGCAACCATTCTAGTGCTTACTATCCACAGAGCCAGGGAGCTCTGGAACGCTTCCACCAGACATTGAAGTCTTTGCTGCGGGCTTATTGTGTAGAATTAAAGTGTGACTGGGAGGATGGTTTGCCATGGTTATTGTTGGCAGCTTGTGAGGTGGTTCAGGACAGTCTAGGTTTTAGTCCAAATGAGTTGGTCTTTGGTCATAAAGTGCGTGGACCCTTGGCTGTTCTCCATGATGGACTAAAAGGGGGGCCCGATCCACCTCAGAGTTTATTACAATATGTTGATGGCTTTAGACGTTGTTTATTCTTAGCTGGTCAAATGGCTAAGGACAATTTGTTGAACAAACAAAAGAAGATGAAGCGTTTGTTTGTTTGATCGACGCACTGAGTCTCGTGTGTTTTGTCCAGGTGATCAGGTGATGGCCCTGTTGCCTCTTCCTGCTTCTCCTTTCTGTGCAAAGTGTTTAGGTCCATATACAGTGGTACGTCAAGTTTCCGACCAAAATTACTTGATCTCAACGCCTGAGGAGAAAAGACGCACACAGTTGTGCCATGTTAACTTGTTAAAACCCTTTTATTCCCGTTCTTTGGTGTCAGAGAAGGCTCCTGTAGCGGTTGCTGTAGCTTCATCTGTGATGGAAGTTGCTGAGGACGTTAAAGTAACTGAGAATTGCATGTTGCTGCCCCGACTTAATAACTCTGAAACACTTAATAACTTGGAGGATTTTGTACAACATTTGCCTCTTCACCAGAGAGCTGAATTGTTAGCTTTGATTTCAGAGTTCCCCATGTTGTTTTCAGATTCACCTTCACGCACTCATTTGACAGAGCATGATATAGATGTTGGCGATGCAAAACCAATACACCAGCGTTTTTATCATGTTTCTTTGGATAAACAACGTCATCTTGAGTCTGAAATTAAGTATATGGTCGAAAATAACATCGCTAAACCTTAATTTTCAAGCTGGGCATCACCTTGTTTACTGGTGGGAAAGCCAGATGGATCGTACCATTTCTGTACTGACTACCAAAAGGTGAATAACATAACAAAACCAGATTCTTTTCCATTGCCCCGAATGGAAGATTGTGTAGATTCTGTCGGTTCTGCGATGTATGTCAGTAAATTTGATTTATTGAAAGGATATTGGCAAGTGCCTTTAACCGCTCGTGCACAGGAGATTGCCTCATTCATTACCCCTTCTGGGCTATATTCTTATTCTGTAATGAGCTTTGGCCTTAGAAATGCGCCTGCTACTTTTCAACGCTTGATGAACCATGTAACCTCTGGTTTAAATGGTTGTGCTGTCTATTTAGATGATGTGGTTGTATATAATGACACGTGGGAGCAGCATCTTTTACGCATTTGAGCACTGTTTGAGCGTTTGGCAGAGGCTAGGCTCACGGTCAACTTGGCAAAGTGTGAGTTTGCCAAGGCGACTGTGACCTATTTGGGGAAGGTAGTTGGGCAGGGTCATGTGCGTCCGGTGCGCGCTAAGGTCTTGGCCATTGACAATTTTCCTCCACCTAACACGAAATGAGAGCCTATGCGGTTTCTGGGTATGACTTTTTCCGAAAATTTTTCTTCAGTGGTAGCTCCTTTGGCTGATTTATTGAAGAAAAACGTAAAATTTGAGTGGTCCTTGCAGTGTAAACAAGCTTTTGACAATGTGAAGTTGCTGCTTAGCACTGCCCCTGTGCTGGTTTCCCCACGCATTGGACAGCCTTTTCAGATCCAGGTTGACGCCAGTCAAGTTGGGGCTGGAGCTGTACTGTTGCAAACTGATGAACATGGTATAGAAAGACCAGTTTGCTATTTTTCCAGAAAGTTTAAGTCTCACAAGTTGCATTACTCCACTATTGAAAAGGAGGCATTGGCGTTGATTTGGGCTTTGCAGTTTTTTGAAGTCTATTTAACAAGTGGTACTTTTCCAGTTGTGGTTTTCAGACCACAATCCACTTACCTTTTTGCACTCTTTGCAGAGCCCAAACCAGCGTCTTATTCGATGGTCTCTCTTTCTACAACCCTATCCTTAGGAGATTCGACACATAAGGGGTGTGGAAAATGTACTGGCTGATGCCTTATCTCGTGCCCCATGTGAGAGTCTTTGCAGCTGATTTAGTTGATGTTTTTTTTTTCTGTTTTCTCTCATTGTGACTGTGGCTTTTCCTAGGTGCCGGGAGTTGCTGGTTCAAGTTGCAGAGTGGGATCAGATTAAGAAGGACCGTACTGGGTTTGCAGTGTGTTATAATGATTTTGGGTAGACCGGTTAAACCCAGCCCGATCTGCCAGGGATTTGATTTCGCCCTGCAGCTCAGGCTGGAAACCTGTACATATTTCTATCCTGCTTCTGTTACAATTTTGCGGGGGCCAATCACAAACCGGCTTATCCACCTGGCGCGCTATTGGCAGATGTGCTACGATGACAGATAGAGAAGCAATGGATCGTTGGTCTGATTGGTTGAAGGACTATCCAATTGCGTACAGAGTCATTTGAACCATGCCTGTTGATCACGCCTCTTGTGCAGTAGAAAATACAGAGAAGACTCCCCAGACCAATGTTCAATCTTAAAAGAATGAGCTTGGTCTGGTGATAGCCAGACAAGATTTTGGGTTAAGTGGTAATGTTTTGGTTTTTCGTAGCCTTATGGACGTAATTAATAATTTTTTCACTTTTGTTTTAGAGGTCCTTTGCAAGGATCCTCTCACTTAAGGAGGAGGTGTTATGGGTGTGGGTGTGTTTTTCTTCGTATTCGTTGGTTTTGTTTTTCCTTGTTTTGTAGGTGGCAGTGGAGATGTAGAACACCTGATTCAAATTAGGAGGTTTCGGTTCTGTGCATGGGGGTGGTACGGAGATGTGACATCATCTCCGACTGGCCTCTCGTTTCCTCGCTTAAATGGGATCTGTCATCTGTCAGCGTTTTGGGACTGTTCAGATGGCATAAACTTTTTTATTGCATTTTGTGAAACCCCTAGAATTATGTAATAAATCTTATTCATTATTTAGATCTTTTGTTTTAAATTCCTTTTATTGTTGCAGCCAAGAGCCGGCCGTAACAGGTGCCCTGGTGGCCTGTATACAGTAGCCAGCACAAATGTCAAACGGGATTTATCATTTATACTACATAACGTTACGTAAAGCACCAAAACTTCAAAAGAATTATATTTGAAACTAGCCTTCTGAGTAATACTGAAGATATTATTATAAATTACAGCAACACCTCCCCCTTTACCTTTCAGACGCGGCTCGTGTTTATAACAATAATCTTGAGGGATGGACTCATTTAAAGTAATGTAATAGTCAGGTTTTAGCCAGGTTTCTGTCAAACACAGCACATCTAGGTTATGATCTGTAATCATATCATTAACAATAAGCGCTTTTGAGGAAAGGCATTGAATATTAAGCAGCCCGAGCTTTATCATTTGTTCATCTGTATTATATCTGTTTTTTATTTGTTGGACATCAATTAAATTTTTACCCTTAAATGGGTTCGAGAGTTTTTTGTATTTACTAATTCGGGGAACAGACACAGTCTCTATGTGATAATATCTAGGTGAAAGAGTCTCTATGTGCTGGGATTTATCTGACTTCTGTGACGTGAGACAGCAAGCGGGCGGTCGGTTAAGCCAGTCCGTCTGCTTCCTGACCTGGGCCCCAGTTAGTCAAGGTTCAACTCTAAGACTATGTGCCAAATTACTAGAGAGAAGAGCGGCACCACACCAGGAAGGATGAATACCATCTCTTTTTGACAGGTCAGGTCTGCCCCAAAAGCTTTTCCAATTGTCTATGAACCCTATGTTATTCTGCGGACACCACTTAGACAACCAGCCTTTGAGTGATAATAGTCTGCTAAGTATCTCATCACTCCACCTAACAGGGAGGGGGCCAGAGCAAAAAACTTTAGCTGCCATCGTACACTCAAAAAAATGATTCTTGCCACTAACTGAAATTAAGCAAATAATTCATATAAAATATATTTAAAAAAGTATAAAATATCTATTATTGTTCCAGATTACTCATACAACATAAATGTAATGGATCCAGGACCAGCCTGATCAAATGACATAAACTATACTTAATTTGTTGCCGTAAGGCGAAAATGCCTTGTGTTGCGCATGCTCATTAGTCACAAAAAAAAAAAAAAAAACCTGAAGGCGGCAAGGTGGCGATGATGCGATACTGTTTGCCTCAGCGAAGAGGAAGATTTGAATGGATGAACAGATGTTGAATTTCTATATGGTAAGATATTTTATGTTTATAAATGATTTAATCTTCAACATCAACTATTTTTGTGAATTAATCGATCGTGATTTCCTAGTTTTGGCGTGAATGCACTTGTTTGTTAAGGTGAATGAACTTGATATATTTTCGGCCTTCTCAGCTATAAAAAGAATACTATTTGTAACTGTGATCATTTTAAGATACGCTGTCGACTGACTTTGTGCATCATGTTTGCATTTAGGCAGATTACGCGTGTATGAGTTTTTTTTAATAGCTTCGTCATCGCAGCGTTCTTTGCTGTTCGCTTTGCAAATATACCAAACGTTGCTCAAACACACTTAATCGAACATATAAGTTACCTACAAATTAAACTTTATAGAATTTCTTGTTTAAACACATCTGAGTGTCCACAAATATTTGTAACTTTGGTCATTTTAAGATTTACAGTGTGTTTAACTGACTGTGTATTTTTGCATGTTTTGGCAGACTCGTGTATGATTTTTTTTTAATCATCTCGATGTACGTTTTACTTTGCTAGAAATATGCTTTGCAAATTCGCCAATGTTATGCAAAAGTTTATAGGATTTCCTGTTAAATCAAATCGTGTCCAATATATATATATATATTTTTTTTTTTTTTTGTAGTAAAACTAAACTTTACTTTTTTTATTTCTGTGTAAAAGTGTTGATGTCTATTTTTTTCTCTCTTTTTGACTTTCAGATATGAGAGTTTTTGGAATATGCAATGTAAAGTCTGTGGCACAGAAGTATCCAGTAGGTTTCAGAAACATTCTAAGATTAAACATGGACGTTTTGAGGAGAGATTCAGGCAACCTGTTCACAATAAATGTACACAGTAAGTGTTGTTGATATTTACATTTTTTGTAAATTACAATAATTTCCTCAACACTAGGCCTTCATCTCTTCATCTTCATTTCACATTTTTTCCTCTCAGATAAAAGCAGCATATCAAACCAAGTTTAAGCAGCAAAGGAGGTGCTTCTGGACAGAAGATATCATGCACATGGCAGTTGCAGACAAGGTGTGGTAAATTGCATTACATTTCTTTAGAACGAATTACAAAGATTGAACTATAATCAGTGTTTTTAATATTGTGTCATAATTTTCAGTGTGAAGACATCAAACAAGACCGTATCATAAAGAGTCTTGTTTCCCTCAATGATGACATTACAACACTTATCAAAGAATTCCAGGTTTGTACTTTGTATTTTGTACATTTTGTATTGACCTAAACATACAGTATATTGCCAGCCTGTATGCTGCCAATATTTCAGTAAAACTGAACAAGGTGTTAATTTCTTTTAGGACTGCAACCCTGAAGAACCCGAGAGAGAAATTTACAGTAAAAAGCCACTCTCTGGCTTTTTGTGGCCCTTAAAGAAAGTGCTGAGGATGAGCCATAGGATGTTGGAGTACGATCGAGTGTGTGAAACTGCTACAACACTTATAGAGTATTTCCTTTGGATTAATAATGCTGCTCGGACTGATCTCCACTTAAGCAACTCTGAGTCTCAAATTCACATTTGAATTCTTCCAGAAGGTACTGATGAATTTGGACATTAGGACATTCACTGCTTGCCTAGATTTTCCAGCAACTGGAAGGACATTGAAAACTTTTAAACTTGTTCTGTGAAGTCAATGGGGGGAAGATGGGGATACCCTGAAAGTGATTTTACTATGAACTGATGATGACACTAACTCAAAAGCAAGAGACTGCACCTAATGCACCTTCTGGCTTCCTGTAGCTCTGATACTCGAGACACGAGATGTTAGCCCTTGTGCTATTGACTTAGTCCAGGAAGTCAACTTGTGAGTAGGACACTTGCTGAATGCCTAAATGTTGAAATGTGACGGAGAAATGGAAAACCTGTTATGCGTAAAGTAAAATATAATTTTTCAGGTAGCTTTGTTCTTCTTTTTTTTCTTTAAGCGTCCTGATTGTTTATTTGTTTGAACAAATTGTTTCAAGTTCCAGACATGAGAAAGCACAAATTGATTACCATGCAGTGAGATCACAATGTTACCTTGAATATGTAAAAATAATGTTTGATGTTGAAATTTGGTTCCTTGTTTGATACCTGTACTTGTTGGCACACAGGCTTAAAACTAAAAAGTCAAACAAGAAGCCAAAACCACTGGATGGTCCAGTTTAGGAGGCACAAAACTGTAGTAAACAGTTGCCTTAATTTGTGAAATACTGCATTATGTCCTGATTTTTTTCTTTATCAGATTGGTTTCTTTTGACTCGTGGAGCAAATGCAACAATAAATGTTTGTAAATTTAACGTGTTTGACCATTTATTTAATACAATTAAAAAATGTAAGGTAGTTACAGTATATAAAGCAAGTAACAATAAGTTATTTGAAAAGAGTAAATTTTATGTATTACTTAACTCGCATTTTATCAGTTAACATAAACTTTAATTCCTTTATGTCAACTGAACATGATACTGAAGCTTAAATAAATGTAAATTTTTTTACATTGGATTTATGTGATTAAATTGGATGGAAAATTGACATGTAATTGAATCACATAAGTTTTAACTTTTGGGGTTAAATATTTTTTTGAGCGTACTTGCGAGTTCACACACCTCTTTAATGTTAATTTTGGTGATCTCCGACTGGCGAAGTCGAACATCATTTGTGCCGACGTGAATAATAATCTTAGAGAATTTACGATTAGCATTAGCCAGCACTTTTAAATTTGCTTTGATGTCAGGCGCTCTGGCTCCCGGTAAACATGTGACTATGGTGGCTGGTGTCTCTATTTTCACGTTCCGTGTAATAGAATCGGCAATAACTAGGGCACTTTCAACAGGATTCTCAGCGGGTGCATCACTGAGTGGGGAGAACCTGTTTGATGTTCTAATCGGAACGGAAGAGTGGTTTTTTGATCCGCGACTATGCCGTCTCACAGTCAGGTAAGCCAGTCCGTCTGCTTCCTGACCTGGACTAACTGGGGCCCAGGTCAGGAAGCAGACGGACTGGCTTACCCGACCGCCTGCTAGCTGTCTCACGTCACAGAAGTCAGATAAATCCCAGCACAAAGAGACTCTTTCACCTAGATATTATCACATAGAGACTGTGTCTGTTCCACGAATTAGTAAATACAAAAAACCATAAAAACCATTCAACGGTAAAACTTTAATTGATGTCCAACAAATAAACAACTGATATAATACAGATGATCAAATGATAAAGCTCGGGCTGCTGAATATTCAATCCCTTTCCTCAAAAGCGCTTATTGTTAATGATATGATTACAGATCATAACCTAGATGTGCTGTGTTTGACAGAAACCTGGCTAAAACCTGACGATTACATTACTTTAAATGAGTCCACCCCCCAAGATTATTGTTATAAACACGAGCCGCGTCTGAAAGGTAAAGGGGGAGGTGTTGCTGTAATTTATAATAATATCTTCGGTATTACTTAGAAGTCTAGTTTCAAATATAATTCCTTTGAAGTTTTGGTGCTTTATGTAACGTTATGTAGTGAAATTGATAAATCCCGTTTGACATTTGTGCTGGCTACTGTATACAGGCCACCAGGGCACCATACAGACTTTACCAGAGAATTTGCTGATTTTCTATCAGAGTTAGTACTGGCTGCAGATAAAGTCCTAATTGTTGGTGATTTTAATATCCATGTAGACAATGAAAAAGACGCATTGGGATTGGCATTTAGAGACATTCTAAACTCTATTGGAGTAAGGCAACACGTGTCAGGACCCACTCATCGCCGTAATCATACGTTAGACCTAATACTGTCACATGGAATAAATGTTGATACCATTGAAATTCTGCAGCAGAGCGATGACATCTCAGATCATTACCTAGTATCATGTACACTTAATTTAGCAAAGGCTGCAAAGCCGTCCCCTCGCTTCAAATATGGCAGGACTATCACTGCTGCGACTAAAGATTTCTTTGTAAATAATCTTCCTCATCAGTTTCATCTCCTCAGCATCCCAGATAGCCTAGAGGAACTCGATGTTGCAACAGAAACTATTGACTCTCTCTTTTCCAGCACTTTAGACACAGTTGCTCCCCGGCGCTTAAAGAAGATTAAAGAAAATAGTCTGACGCCGTGGTACAACGAGCACACCTGGGCCCTTAAAACAGCAGCCAGAAAAATGGAGCGCAGCTGCAAGAAAACAAAACTAGAAGATTTTCGCATTTCGTGGAAAGAGAGCATGATTGCATACAGAAAGGCCCTAAAAACTGCTAGATCTGCTTATTTCTCGACTCTCTTAGAAGAAAACAAACACAACCCTAGGTATTTATTCGATACAGTGGCTAAATTAACCAAAGATAAAGCTTCAACTTCTGATGTTTGTAAACAGCACAGCAGTAATAACTTTATGAACTTCTTTACTTGTAAGATTGATAACATTAGGAAAAAAATTATAACCATGCAGCCGTCTACTACAGTATCACATCAGACAGTGCATTGTAGTGTCACTGAGGAAAAATTACATTCATTCACTGCTATAGGAGAAGAAGAATTGGCTAAACTCGTTAAATCGTCAAAATCAACAACATGTATACTCGACCCCATACCGACTAAACTACTAAAAGAGATGCTTCCAGAGGTCATAGATCCTCTTCTTAATATCATTAATTCATCCTTGACATTAGGATATGTACCGAAAACTTTTAAGTTGGCTATTATTAAACCATTTATTAAAAAACCGCAACTTGATCCTACAGAATTAGTAAATTACAGGCCAATCTCAAATCTACCCTTTCTGTCAAAAATACTAGAAAAGGCAGTGTCCTCACAATTATGCTCCTTTTTAGAAAGAAATGGTATCTGTGAGGATTTCCAGTCAGGATTTAGACCGTATCATAGTACTGAGACTGCTCTCATTAGAGTTACAAATGATTTACTCTTATCATCCGATCGTGGTTGTATCTCTCTGTTAGTGTTACTCGATCTTAGCGCTGCATTCGATACTATCGACCACAACATTCTTTTGAATAGACTCGAAAATTATGTTGGCATTAGTGGAATTTCATTGGCATGGTTTAAATCATACTTATCTGACCGTTATCAGTTTGTAGCAGTAAATGAAGAGATGTCACACCGAACACAAGTTCAGTATGGAGTACCGCAGGGCTCAGTGCTAGGACCGTTGCTTTTCACCCTGTACATGCTACCACTGGGAGATATTATTAGGAAGCATGGTGTTAATTTTCATTGTTATGCTGACGATACTCAACTCTATATTTCTTCACGCCCTGACGAAACTTACCAATTCACAAGATTAACGGAATGCATAGCTGATATAAAAAATTGGATGACTAGTAATTTCCTGCAACTTAATTCAGAAAAAAAATAATTTTTAATCATTGGACAAAAAAACTCCACAAGTAGTAACCTAGAATACTGTCTAACACTTGATGGCTGCTCTGTCAAGTCCTCGTCGCCAGTTAGGAACCTGGGTGTGCTTTTTGATACCAATCTCTCATTTGAAAGCCACGTTTCTAGCATCTGGAAAACTGCATTCTACCATCTTAAAAATATATCTAAATTACGGCACATGCTTTCAATGCAAACTGCTGAACAGTTAGTTCATGCGTTCATGACCTCAAGGCTAGATTATTGTAATGCTCTACTGGGTGGTTGCCCTGCTCGCTTAATAAATAAACTGCAGCTTGTCCAAAACGCAGCAGCTAGAGTTCTTACTAGAACCAGTAAGTATGACCATATTAGCCCGGTTCTGGCAACACTGCACTGGCTCCCTATTAAACATCGTATACATTTTAAAATCTTGCTGATTACTTACAAAGCACTAAATGGTTTAGCTCCCCAGTACTTGAGCGAGCTCTTAACGCATTATACTCCATCACATCTATTGCGGTCTCAAAATTCTGGCCAGTTGATAATACCTAGAATATCAAAATCAACTGCAGGCAGTCGATCCTTTTCCTATTTAGCACCTAAACTCTGGAACAGTCTTCCTAGCATTGTTCGGGAAGCAGACACACTCTGTCAGTTTAAATCTAGACTAAAAACACATCTCTTTACTATGGCATACACATAAAACATTTTTAATTTCTATTATTCAAATCAGTTAAATGATTGTTTTAGGCTGCATTAACTAGGTCAGCCGGAACCGGGAACACTTCCAATAACACCTGATGTACTCGTTACATCATAAGAAGAATGGCATCTACGCTAATGTTAGTCTCTCTGTTTATCCCGAAGTTTACTGCAGTCGGCCGGATCTGGGCCGTATCCAGACCAGATGGTGGACCTTAGCCTGGACATGACGACCATATCCCTGAAGTGTCTGTAGAGAACGTGTCAATTAAACTCCCCCCTGTAAATGCCGCATCGACACGACATCCTCATTAAACCCGTCCCCGGCATGACTCCAATCTTTCGAATAATCCTACGAATATCTATTGATCTAATATGACTTCTGACCCGTAATGTGCCAGAATCATAATCATACACTATTTGTTCGTCGGCCAGAGGAGAACTGGCACCCCGACTGAGCCTGGTTTCTCCCAAGGTTTTTTTCTCCATTCTGGCCCTGAAGGAGTTTTGGTTCCTTGCCACCATCGCCTTTGGCTTTGGCTTGCTCAGTTGGGGACACTTAAATTTCAACTATATTACTGATCTGCCCGCATTGACACTATATGATAATTGAAATGAGCTGATGACATCACCATTTTCACCAGAGCGGCTGTACAGCCGAATCAAATTCCGTTGCATTATTTTCCTGTTACCACTGTGAAGCTGCTTTGAAACAATTGCCATTGTAAAAAGCGCTATATAAATAAAGGTGATTTGATTTGACAGTCACCCAGTTGCCCTGCTGCACGGGCTCTACAGCCGGAACCGAACAGTGTACAGAGTTCACTAAGCTAGTCGCATCCAAATCAGTGTCTAAAGCTGTTACATTCTCACTATTCTCAATAAAAATTTGAATGCGTGTCTCTAATTCTGAAATCTCCATCTCCCTGCATTTATCACATGTGAAGCCCTGTTCGCTGACAGAGAAGGTAATACTGAACATGTAACAGGCAGTGCAAGTGACAATAACAGGAGAAGATGACATGGCTTACCATGTTTGTTGACTAATCCAACTCACCCGAGTTGTTTGATGGACTTGTAAAAGGCGCACGAGAGAAAAACAGGAGACCTGGGTGCATGGATGGCAGGCTAAAAGGCTAGCGAAATGCTAACGCATTGTGATAGTGATTTAGATTAAAAGCTAGCGATGTCAGATTAATGTGATAGGCAATATTAGACAATATATGGTGATGCGTAAATTATTTTTAGCAGTATAAAAACAAGCAATTATATCAAATAGAGATTCAAAAGCAAAGCTGTACGGAGATGCAGTGCAGCCGGTGTCACGAGAGATCTGCTCCAGAGAAAGGAAGAACACCATCTTTTCTTTTTGAGAGTCTGCCAGCTCTTCCTGACTCTGGGTTTGAGTGGTGTGATCTATGTCAGGCAACATGTCAATCACACGCTGGGTTAATCATTAAACGCTTTACATGTCACATTTCTGAGTTCTGTTCTTTCTTCAGGCGATGCCTGAGGTTCTCCGTGGAGCTGTGGAGGAAACACCAAACAACCTCTGGAACAGAAACAGTTTTATCAAACACGGCTGGATGTCACATGACCTAGTTCAGCTCGACAATCTCCTTAAAGGTTACAGCAGTCTCTTAACTAGCAATCTCATCACATTTCATACTGGAAACCTGTAAGCCCGATGCATTATATTCCCTGAAGTAACAACTAAATCTTAGTGGGTGATAGAAAAAATGTCCCAGAAACTGCAGATAACTCAAAATAAACAAGAATCGGCACACTGCCAATGCTGCTCCCAAAGATTTATTCAAATTAACAACGTTTCGACCCAAAGGGTCTTCGTCAGGCAAACAACAAGCACAGAAAGGTACAAAAACCATCACACCTGACCTCATTAGTGAACTAATTACCCAATCATCCAATGCATTAACTTCAAAATAAATCACAAATGTATACAATAAAGTATCAATAAACAGAAAAACGAACTACAAAAAGAAACTGCAGACCAAATAAGAGTCCACATTGTCCATATTGTTTCAATTCAAAGGTTCACATGACGTTATCCAATCTTACATTATCATGTGACAATATCAATTCAAGCCCTGCATATTATAGTTATTTTATCACAGTAATAGACATAATTTATATTATAACAATATAGCCAGCTCTCACCTTATGATGCTCTTAATGAAACAACAATCACTTAAAGCGATAGTTCACCGCAAAATTAAGGAGAGTGTGTGTGTGTGTAATGAGTGTTCAGTCTGTCGCTGCACTTCGAATGGTAATTGAGGCACTGACCCAGTCCTGTCTCTAAAGTAAATCAAAATCAAATCACCTTTATTTATATAGCGCTTTTTACAATGCCAATTGTTTCAAAGCAGCTTCACAGTGGTAACAGGAAAATAATGCAACAGAATTTGATTCGGCTGTACAGCCGCTCTGGTGAAAACGGTGATGTCATCAGCTCATTTCAATTATCATATAGTGTCAATGCGGGCAGATCAGTAATATAGTTGAAATTTAAGTGTCCCCAACTGAGCAAGCCAAAAGCCAAAGGCGACGGTGGCAAGGAACCAAAACTCCTTCAGGGCCAGAATGGAGAAAAAAACCTTGGGAGAAACCAAGCTCAGTCGGGGTGCCAGTTCTCCTCTGGCCAATGAACAAATAGTGTATGATTATGATTCTGGCAACATTACAGGTCAGAAGTCATCTATTGATCTGATATATTCGTAGGATTATTCGAAAGATTGGAGTCGTCACGCCGGGGACGGGTTTAATGAGGATGTCGTGTCGATGCGGCATTTACAGGGGGGAGTTTAATTGACACGTTCTCTACAGACACTTCAGGGATGCGTTCATCATGTCCAGGCTAAGGTCCACCATCTGGTCTGGATACGGCCGACTGCAGTAAACCTCGGGATAAACAGAGAGACTAACATTAGCGTAGATGCCATTCTTCTTATGATGTAACGAGTACATCAGGTGTTATGGGAAGTGTTCCCGGTTCCGGCTGACCTAGTTAATGCAGCCTAAAACAATCATTTAACTGATTTGAATAATAGAAATTAAAAATGTTTTATGTGTATGCCATAGTAAAGAGATGTGTTTTTAGTCTAGATTTAAACTGACAGAGTGTGTCTGCTTCCCGAACAATGCTAGGAAGACTGTTCCAGAGTTTAGGTGCTAAATAGGAAAAGGATCGACCATCTGCAGTTGATTTTGATATTCTAGGTATTATCAACTGGCCAGAATTTTGAGACCGCAATAGACGTGATGGAGTATAATGCGTTAAGAGCTCGCTCAAGTACTGGGGAGCTAAACCATTTAGTGCTTTGTAAGTAATCAGCAAGATTTTAAAATGTATACGATGTTTAATAGGGAGCCAATGCAGTGTTGACAGAACCGGGCTAATATGGTCATACTTCCTGGTTCTAGTAAGAACTCTAGCTGCTGCGTTTTGGACAAGCTGCAGTTTATTTATTAACCGAGCAGGGCAACCACCCAGTAGAGCATTACAATAATCTAGCCTTGAGGTCATGAACGCATGATCCTACGAATATCTATTGATCTAATATGACTTCTGACCTGTAATGTGCCAGAATCATAATCATACACTATTTGTTCGTCGGCCAGAGGAGAACTGGCACCCCGACTGAGCCTGGTTTCTCCCAAGGTTTTTTTCTCCATTCTGGCCCTGAAGGAGTTTTGGTTCCTTGCCACCGTCGCCTTTGGCTTTTGGCTTGCTCAGTTGGGGACACTTAAATTTCAACTATATTACTGATCTGCCCGCATTGACACTATATGATAATTGAAATGAGCTGGATGACATCACCGTTTTCACCAGAGCCGAATCAAATTCTGTTGCATTATTTTCCTGTTACCACTGTGAAGCTGCTTTGAAACAACTGCCATTGTAAAAAGCGCTATATAAATAAAGGTGATTTGATTTGATGAACTAACTGTTCAGCATTTTGCATTGAAAGCATGTGCCGTAATTTAGATATATTTTTAAGATGGTAGAATGCAGTTTTCCAGATGCTAGAAACGTGGCTTTCAAATGAGAGATTGGTATCAAAGAGCACACCCAGGTTCCTAACTGACGACGAGGACTTGACAGAGCAGCCATCGAGTGTTAGACAGTATTCTAGGTTACTACTTGTGGAGTTTTTTTGTCCAATGATTAAAAATTCATTTTTTTCTGAATTAAGTTGCAGGAAATTACTAATCATCCAATTTTTTATATCAGCTATGCATTCCGTTAATCTTGTGAATTGGTAAGTTTCCTAGCACTGAGCCCTGCGGTACTCCATACTGAACTTGTGTTCGGTGTGACATCTCTTCATTTACTGCTACAAACTGATAACGGTCAGATAAATATGATTTAAACCATGCCAATGAAATTCCACTAATGCCAACATAGTTTTCGAGTCTATTCAAAAGAATGTTGTGGTCGATAGTATCGAATGCAGCGCTAAGATCGAGTAACACTAACAGGGAGATACAACCACGATCGGATGATAAGAGTAAATCATTTGTAACTCTAATGAGAGCAGTCTCAGTACTATGATACGGTCTAAATCCTGACTGGAAATCCTCACAGATACCATTTCTTTCTAAAAAGGAGCATAATTGTGAGGACACTGCCTTTTCTAGTATTTTTGACAGAAAGGGTAGATTTGAGATTGGCCTGTAATTGACTAATTCTGTAGGATCAAGTTGCGGTTTTTTAATAAGTGGTTTAATAATAGCCAACTTAAAAGTTTTCGGTACATATCCTAATGTCAAGGATGAATTAATGATATTAAGAAGAGGATCTATGACCTCTGGAAGCATCTCTTTTAGTAGTTTAGTTGGTATAGGGTCGAGCATACATGTTGTTGATTTTGACGATTTAACGAGTTTAGCCAATTCTTCTTCTCCTATAGCAGTGAATGAATGTAATTTTTCCTCAGTGACACTATAATGCACTGTCTGATGTGATACTGTAGTAGACGGGTGCATGGTTATAATTTTTTTCCTAATATTATCAATCTTACAAGTAAAGAAGTTCATAAAGTCATTACTGCTGTGCTGTTTACAAACATCAGAAGTTGAAGCTTTATCTTTGGTTAATTTAGCCACTGTATCGAATAAATACCTAGGGTTGTGTTTGTTTTCTTCTAAGAGAGTCGAGAAATAAGCAGATCTAGCAGTTTTTAGGGCCTTTCTGTATGCAATCATGCTCTCTTTCCACGAAATGCGAAAATCTTCTAGTTTTGTTTTCTTCCAGCTGCGCTCCATTTTTCTGGCTGCTGTTTTAAGGGCCCGGGTGTGCTCGTTGTACCACGGCGTTGGACTATTTTCTTTAATCTTCTTTAAGCGCCGGGGAGCAACTGTGTCTAAAGTGCTGGAAAAGAGAGAGTCAATAGTTTCTGTTGCAACATCGAGTTCCTCTAGGCTATCTGGGATGCTGAGGAGATGAAACTGATGAGGAAGATTATTTACAAAGCAATCTTTAGTCGCAGCAGTGATAGTCCTGCCATATTTGAAGCGAGGGGATGGCTTTGCAGCCTTTGCTAAATTAAGTGTACATGATACTAGGTAATGATCTGAGATGTCATCGCTCTGCTGCAGAATTTCAATGGTATCAACATTTATTCCATGTGACAGTATTAGGTCTAAAGTATGATTACGGTGATGAGTGGGTCCTGACATGTGTTGCCTTACTCCAATAGAGTTTAGAATGTCTCTAAATGCCAATCCCAATGCGTCTTTTTCATTGTCTACATGGATATTAAAATCACCAACAATTAGAACTTTATCTGCAGCCAGTACTAACTCTGATAGAAAATCAGCAAATTCTCTGGTAAAGTCTGTATGGTGCCCTGGTGGCCTGTATACAGTAGCCAGCACAAAGGTCAAACGGGATTTATCCATTTCACTATATAACGTTACATAAAGCACCAAAACTTCAAAGGAATTATATTTGAAACTAGACTCCTGAGTAATACCGAAGATATTATTATAAATTACAGCAACACCTCCCCCTTTACCTTTCAGACGCGGCTCGTGTTTATAACAATAATCTTGGGGGGTGGACTCATTTAAAGTAATGTAATCGTCAGGTTTTAGCCAGGTTTCTGTCAAACACAGCACATCTAGGTTATGATCTGTAATCATATCATTAACAATAAGTGCTTTTGAGGAAAGGGAGCAAATATTCAGCAGCCCGAGCTTTATCATTTGATCATCTGTATTATATCAGTTGTTTATTTGTTGGACATCAATTAAATTTTTACCGCTGAATGGTTTTGATGGTTTTTTGTATTTACTAATTCGTGGAACAGACACAGTCTCTATGTGATAATATCTAGGTGAAAGAGTCTCTATGTGCTGGGATTTATCTGACTTCTGTGACGTGAGACAGCTAGCAGGCGGTCGGGTAAGCCAGTCCGTCTGCTTCCTGACCTGGGCCCCAGTTAGTCAAGGTTTAGCTCTAAGACTATGTGCCAAATTACTAGAGAGAAGAGCGGCACCATCCCAGGAAGGATGGATGCCATCTTTTTTCAACAGGTCAGGTCTGCCCCAAAAGCTTTTCCAATTGTCTATGAACCCTATGTTATTTTGCGGACACCACTTAGACAACCAGCCATTGACTGATGATAGTCTGCTAAGTATCTCATCACTCCTTTTAACGGGGAGGGAACCAGAGCAAAAAACGTCATCTGCCATCGTACCTGCGAGTTTACACACCTCTTTAATGTTAATTTTGGTGATCTCCGACTGGCGAAGTCGAACATCATTTGTGCCGACGTGAATAATAATCTTAGAGAATTTACGATTAGCATTAGCCAGCACTTTTAAATTTGCTTTGATGTCAGGCGCTCTGGCTCCCGGTAAACATGTGACTATGGTGGCTGGTGTCTCTATTTTCACGTTCCGTGTAATAGAATCGCCAATAACTAGGGCACTTTCAACAGGATTCTCAGTGGGTGCATCACTGAGTGGGGAGAACCTGTCTGATGTTCTAATCGGAACGGAAGAGTGGTTTTTTGATCCGCGACTATGCCGTCTCACCGTCACCCAGTTGCCCTGCTGCACGGGCTCTACAGCCGGAACCAAACAATGTACAGAGTTCACTAAGCTATTCGCATCCAAAGCAGTGTCTAAAGCCCTTACATTCTCACTACTCTCAAATAAAGTCTGGATGCGTGTCTCTAATTCTGAAATCTTCTCCGTCAGCCTGACTATCTCCTTACATTTATCACATTTGAAGCCCTGTTCGCCAACGGAGAAAGATATACTAAACATGAAATATGCAGTGCAAGTGACAATGACAGGAGAAGAAGACATGGCTTACCGTATTTGTTGATTAATCCAATTTACCACAGTTGTTTGATGGAGTCTATTTACTAATCCAACTTACCACAGTTGTATAATGAACTCAGAAAACAAGAGACCCGAGTGCAGAGATGGCAAGCTAACAGGCTAGCGAAATGCTAACGCGTGATAGTGATTTAGATTAAAAGCTAGCGATGTCAGATTTAATGTGGTAGGCAATATTAGACAATATATGGTGATGGGTAAGTTATATTAAAGTATACTTGCTTTATTTTAATTCACCAGTTAATAATGAATTTTCTTTAGTAATATTTACTGAAGACAAATGTTCATACATTTATGTGTGTATTATGCATACAAGCTTTGTGCTTGATCCTTTTACAGTGTAAGTGATGTTTCACAGTCTTAGATGTTGATGATTTCTGTGACTGATGTGTCTTTGATCAGTCCATAAGAGTTTTTATCAAAGCTCAGCTCTTTCCATTAGTGTACTTGTGTAGAATGTACCATAGAAAGTGAAGATTGTGAGTCCTTCTCAGCTGTTAAAGTGAAGGACGTTTGAGAAACACATGAACACTGAGCCCTCGGTTGGGCCTGATGCCACAAATACAGAATCTAAGTAGAGTTTCATTTCCCAACCCACTGAGCCACACTAACCTCACCAGAACTGGGGCTACAGAACGTTCCAGAAGCAGGAATTATAGGGACGCGTCCTCTCTGAACACAGACCCTTGAGTTATCTTTGTGCATTAATGCTGGAATTAGAGCTGTGATTTAATATATGATTTCTTAAATCACTGTAAATCTCTCATCACACATCCACATATTCAAACTTGGCGCTTTGCTAATGGTCACGAGACATGAAAGAACATGGTGTTTACTGCCTCATTAAACCCGGCACAGTGGATCTTGAGATGACAAATTTGACTATTTGCAACTTAACAGTTTAAAGGTACACTATGTAACTTTTGGCCCTCAGCGGTTAAAAAACAAAAGTGCATGCATTTTGCATAAGAACATTGTTTTGGTTGTGCTTCAGCTCTGCGTGATTGTGTGGATGTATAATTATTATTCGATGGCTAGACGACTGGGTCAGGGCATCTCCAAACCTGCAGCTCTTGTGGGGTGTTCCCGGTCTGCAGTGGTCAGTGTCTATCAAAAGTGCTCCAAGGAAGGAACAGTGGTGAACCGGCAACAGGGTCATGGGTGGCCAAGGCTCATTGATGTACGTGGGGAGCGAAGGCTGGCCCGTGTGGTCCGATCAAACAGACGAGCTACTGGAGCTCAAATTGCTCAAGAAGTTAATGCTGGTTCTGATAGAAAGGTGTCAGAATACACAGTGCATCGCAGTTTGTTGCGTATGGGGCTGCATAGCCGCAGACCAGTCAGGGTGCCCATGCTGACCCCTGTCCACCGCCGAAAGCACCAACAGTGGCACGTGAGCATCAGAACTGGACCACGGAGCAATGGAAGAAGGTGACCTGGTTCTTTTACATCACGTGGATGGCCAGGTGCGTGTGCTTGGCTTACCTGGGGAACACATGGCACCAGGATGCACTATGGGAAGAAGGCAAGCCGGCGGAGGCAGTGTGATGCTTTGGGCAATGTTCTGCTGGGAAACCTTGGGTCCTGCCATCCATGTGGATGTTACTTTGGCACGTACCACCTACCTAAGCATTGTTGCAGACCATGTACACCCTTTCATTGAAACGGTATTCCCTGGTGGCTGTGGCTTTTTCAGCAGTATAATGCGCCTGCCACAAAGCAAAAATGGTTCAGGAATGGTTTGAGGAGCATAACAACGAGTCTGAGGTGTTGACTTGGCCTCCAAATTCCCCAGATCTCAATCCAATCGAGCATCTGTGGGATGTGCCGAACAAACAAGTCCGATCCATGGAGGCCCCACCTCACAACTTACAGGACTTAAAGGATCTGCTGTTAACATCTTGGTGCCAGATACCACAGCACACCTTCAGGGGTCTAGTGGAGTCCATGCCTTGACAGGTCAGCAAAAGGGGGACCAACACAATATTAGGATCATAATGTTATGCCTGATAGGTGTATATGTGCCCTGATAAGTGCACGAGAGGCTGGTATAGGTGGGATTATAGGCTCTGCGTATTGCAGTTGAATCTATTTACATCATTCAAAGATGATATTATCCAAAAATAAGCTAAGCTTGATGCACTCCTCCAGACTGAGGTGAAAACGGCAGCAGAGTAATGCTTTGGTGGTGCAAGATAAAAGTTGCCACAATGACACTTCCCTGAGACGGCCCTGTGCAAGAGCATCAAAGACTGTTGATCCAGAAACACGTCATACTTCTGTAAATCATGTAGCGAAGGGGTCATTTCAAGCACTCAGTTGCAAGACCTACAGGGGCACTATGATGCACAGCGCTGTTGCCCATAGAGTGTCCCAGATCAGTCATTAATCTGGTTCATTTCCTTTGGGATGCTGCCTTTGAAAGCAGCTGCTTATAGAGGCAGTGGACAGCAAAGCAGTTCAGCAGGCTTTGGAACAGAGTTATGGTCTTCAGCCCGTTACAGAACGGATGGAAATGGTTTCGCTCATTCAAAGCATGTGGCCTGACAATGACTGCTGCAGTATATCTGGATACTGTCCTGACGACACGCAGATATGAATTCCAATGATGATAAAGCATTTTAGCTGCACTGAGGGTGGAATGCCTTCCATCTGAAACTCCCACACACTATTAGCTGGTGAAAAATGTGTCGGCTTGGGGGGCTCGTCTCTTAGCGTTTGATTTATCGCGGTTTAATTATGGCCGTGTGTCGGAGCTCCAGGCAGAGGCTAATGTTTTTTCTGTGGTAATGGTGAAATCCTCCCTGGATTGTGCTCAATAAATCAAAACTCAGCGTGTTGTTTTAAAATCAAGACAGAACACAGCAAGAAGTGTGTGAATTAAAAATACATCAGCAACTAACAAGCACCACTGTACACGGATCAGTGTCCAAAAACACTTCAGTATCAGAATGATATCCACAGCTGGACTTTCTTACAAAAGCAAGTATGAGTAGGAGAGTTGAGACATCTCTTGAAATGAAAGCATGAATACACGTCAGGACCCGTACGTCATTCACTGAACACTATGGAGACATGATCCCCCTATTTAACAGAATGAAAGTGTTTTGACTGGCCTCATCTGATGTCCCCTCTCCTCATTCTGGTCTCGGGGGGGTCCTGGCCTCGTATATCCCATACAGAGGCTCCTGATGTGGATGTTTAGGGACCAGAGGCTTTAATGTCCCCATTCATTGTGCCATGAGGTAATCGATGGCACTCAGGGCCGCAGCTAATGTGATTTATGAGCCTATTTTTGCTGTTATGCTCCATGTACAAATTGTCTTTGGTGATGTAAATTTGCCATCTTCCTGCGTTCTTGCTGACTCCAGGGCCAATTCACAAAACGGATGTAATTTATTTGTTTTTTTTCCCTCTGGGCTCCAGACACCTGCAAATCACATAATGCCAGAGACTAAAAGACAGTTCACTTTATCTTCATTGCTTTGTGTTTCCCTCATCCATACTGTCATTAACAGGCACACATCACTCATATCACTGGCTGGGCTGAATGATACAGTTATTAGGCTTGACATAAATAAACATGAAACACACAAGCCCCACTTTTCTTGCTAATCTACAGCAAACATGACAGCTGTAAACAGTCTAATCTATACAGAGAGAAATGTTAATCACTGTTAAAAAAAAAAAGCTCTGTTAAAGCAATACTGAAATACTTCAGCTTCTCTGTAGAGGTTTGTGCCGTTTTTAACTTTCGCTTGTGCTTAATTAACTTGCATTATTGCATTAGATCACACATTTTGAAGATGAAGTGAGCATTAACTAATGAATAAATTAAGCTTAACTATGAAGCAATCCTGGCTGTTTTTATTATTGCATTTGTGTACTCTACCAACAGTAGATGGTAATTAGTATTTGTGTCATAAGAGAATCTTACATCTCTTCTGTAATACCTTTCAACCTTTATATTCTGTCTTAAATATAGAGTCATTAAACCATAGCTAGCTATAACCAAACAGGATTTCTCCAGTTGATTTGCAACACTCATGCCAATTGTACATGTCAACACACTTATTAAAGGTATATTAACCTGATATGAAAAGATTGTGATCCAGGCTCGAGTCCAGGGGCCGTTTCAAAGATTCATTCAGGTGCAAAGCAAGTGGCTGTTAGGTGTAGGTGAAAAACAGTATGTGACAAAAGTATGTCTGAATTCATAAAAGAGTAGACAAAAAGTACCTGGATGACCTACCACTTCCGGCGAGATTCTGAAGTGTGCATACGCTGGACACTTTATATATAATACTATATAGAACATACCTTTTTAGCGGTCGTGCAGTAATTACTTATTCAAAATTAAAGCTGCAAGCAGCGATGAAAGGGCCCTCGCACCCGTGCCTCCGCCACCCGGTGTCTTTAGGAAAACAGCACGGTGGGCAATATGCATTTAAGTATATAAAAATAGAAGGACTACGTCAGTCATTTGTATTTGCCACACTTCCTGCAACCAGCTGGTGGCGCTATGACTATAACAAAATTTTGGTGTGTAGATGTCTTCAGGCCAGGGCACTTATCAAACATGGGAAGTTTGGGGCAGATCGGATATTGTATGCCTGAGTTACAACAACTTCCTGTTTCATGGCGAAACATCTAGCTTTGTGAGGCCGCCACGGACACGCCCTTCAGGGAAAACTTTAAATCTTTAGATATCGTATGCAACTTTAGAGACGGTCCCCCCTAGTACTGCAGCAAAGCGCCGCGATATAAAGTTAAGGAAACTAAACAACCGAGAGAAATATATGTCTACCTCTGATGTAACGTTTGATCTGGACGTCAGCTTCGGGGAATAACATTATAATCTCGTTCACGGTAGAGAAAGCTGTTTACATGTACAAAAGTAACCGTGAAGACTTAAATGTAAACACAGCTTTTGTGTCTTTATCAGGTCTTCCATACATACACTGGCCCTGCTAATCATCACAAATACATATCGCTTTCTGTAAATCCATTAATCAATGAATGACTCTCTCTACACGTCGCTCTGGTCTTCGTCTACAGCCGCTTGCACCGCCTGCTGGTGAGGTGGACTAACAGCAGATGGAGATTATGCTCGGTAATCTACTGCTATTCCTGCAGTTCCCGGATGTGAACTCTTGGAATTTCTCATTGAACTCATTGCTCATTGAACTCAGCGAATTTGTAAAGCAAAATAAAATGGACCGAAAATTGCCTGTCGAATATTATAGGTTGTATTGTTAAACAGAATGAATATGTTTTAAGTGAAATCTGAGAGGTGAATTTGGATTATTAAATTTTTAATTATGAAAATGTGTGTGAAATGTTTTGAATTGAAATATTCACAGCTTAAATATACAACTATGTTGAATTTCAGCCCATAAAAATGCAAGCCCTAAAAATACAACGCATTAAAATGCAAGCACGGTTAATGCAATGCATATTTTTTCAAGTAGTGCAATTCAACAAGCTTTTTTATTTCAAAAACATTTGGCATTATTTTACTTCCATAGAGAAAACCTTGTGGTGCTTCAGGCAGCATTTCCCACCTGAATAAAGTCCAGCATGTCTTCCTTAAAGGTGTAAAGATCCAATGTTTGCCTTTGGCCCTGTTATATAAACAAAGCCCGAGTGAAGTGGATGTCTGATCCACTAACTGTAGACCAGAGGGTTTGTCTAAAGCGTATTGAAACCTGGGGAGTTGATGTGTTTGGCTTCTTCTGAACGCAGCGATCTTTAGCGCTCCGCCGGTTCTTCAGCGAGTCTTTAATGACCTGCAGTGATTCAGTGCCTGTCTGAAAACCCAAAAGAAAGCCTTTAAACCTATAACCTTCAGTGCACACAGAAATAACTCTCTCACCTTCGAACAGACTGACATCAATGAACGGCCCTGACCAAGGACAGACCTCAAACCCCCAGTCCTGCATCGCCAGACTTCCCGTCCCGTCTATATTGCTGCTTATTCTGATAAAGAAACGCTCACTTAGACAGGAGGAGCGATCAAACACTTTGCTGTTGTTGTTGTTTTACATGCCATTTAGGTTGTTCTAATATAGAAAATAAATGAATGTAAATACTGACACAGAAAAACAGCTGAAAATGTGTAGAGAGTCGGAACGGAACAGAAAAAAATACTGATTATCTCCAGATAACCAGAGACTAGTTCTAGCACTTTCTCTCCCAACCTGTTCTGGTCTATTAGAAACACAACTTTGTTTTCATGGACTGATAAAAACACTGATGTGGCATTACTCATGGAAGTTACATAAAGCCAGCCAATCAGATTACAATTGACTACACTCCAGATGATAAAAGACATTGAATGTAAATCTACTGCATTATAGACGGCACGCTTAAATGCGTCCAGCTAAAATTTGGCTGAAAATAGGTTGACCTGTTTGTGCATGCTAACTATAATATAAAAAGCAAGTTCAAGACAGACGATCCATCAGACATCACCAGAGCACAGATAAGATGTTTTGTTCTGTTTGCTAAACCTATTATATAATACACAAGGAAAAATGCTGAACTTTTATCTTTCTTTAATTTAGGCAGAAGAACAACTCTCCTGAGTAGTTTACCAGTGAAAACATATCAATAACCCTTCCCACAATCAAATGAATAATGAATAAAACGTGATGATCTGTTTGAAAGAGATTCGCCCAGTGAGATGAATGCAATGCTCAGGCTAACTTGACTCTTTTTAAATCTTGGATATGAATACCATGAAAGACATGCAAATGAGTTGATGAATTATGAATGCAGCATTATGTGGGTGGAATGGGTGACTGGAGTAACTAAAACATCTCATTCTCTGACAGGATTACACTAGCAGGTTCTGTCACTATGAAAGAGATGCTGGGAAGCATCACGACCCGCCTGCATCTTCATTTCAGAACGCTGTGTAACTGATGGCAGGTAAAGATGAAGTTTACAGAGTCGTATCAGAGTACTTCCTGTTAGTATGTTAGTATTGTCAAAAAATATAGATTTTTCAATACTCATCGATAGGCTATTGAAATC
This sequence comes from Coreius guichenoti, assembly GCA_039654105.1. Lineage (NCBI taxonomy): Eukaryota > Metazoa > Chordata > Actinopteri > Cypriniformes > Gobionidae > Coreius > Coreius guichenoti. The sequence goes on along the minus strand of CM077179.1, from coordinate 41,895,565 downwards.
TAAAATGGTTCCAATATTCATTTTCCGCAGTATCGATACACGGATACCAGCCGCACTTTCTCATTCTCTCCGACGGTGAGTTGACACACACACACACACATGCCTCCTCTCACTAACTCGTTCCATTTGCTCTGGTTGAATCGTGTTGGTGTTACAGGTCCTGAACTTTGCCACTGGACTGTGGGGATTGCACATAATTTTACTCATTCCCGCATGTTTCGCACTCACATCCACATAAAGCCACCTCTCAAACAGCTTGCGAGTACCAAATTGAGTTTTTTAGCGGCTTATTGCGCTTTAACGGTCAAATACACACAGTATTTGTCAAAATGCCCATCCTGGTGAGTATTCACATAAACACAGTTGGTTATGTGATGTCTTAAAGGTGCAGTGTGTGAATTTTAGCAGCATCTAGCGGTGAGGTTGTGAATTGCACTCACTCACCCCTCCCTTTCTGAGCACATAGAGAAGCTACGGTGGCCAACACAGGACAAAGATGTCATCGTCGGAGAGAGCAGAGAGTGACTAGCGCTCTGTAGAGAAGTTTGTCCCTTTAGGGCTACTGTAGAAACATGATGGCACAAAATGGCGACTTCACTGTAAGGGACCCGCGGTGTGTGTAGACAGAAACGGCTCATTCTAAGGTAATAAAAACATTACGGTCTTTATACTCCACTGGAAACATAGTTGTGTATTATATTGCATTTCTGTCAATAGATCCTCATAAATACTACACACTGCACCTTTAAGTGAACGTAAACAGCTCAGAATAAAAATGCATGTGTAACAGTGGGTGTGTTGGACTTGAAGCGATGCTGCACAGACCATTCAGTGTTTGACATCACAGTCCCGCGAGAGCAATTAGAGAACAGACGCTCCGTATGCTTTCGAATCGCTCTCGCGGGACTGTGATGACAAACACCGATCGGTCTGTGCAGCATCGCTTCAAGTCAAACACACCTAACATTAGAGCCGTGCATCAGGTCTTAAAGTGACAGTAGCCTAATAAACCTGCTGCCATCTGTGTCATTCATGTAAATCAAACAACAAAACTCACTGCTCTCGACTGAATAACTTTTGTAACTTTAACTGTAAGGATTAATCTGTATTTAAGTGTTTTACAGTGAAGACTACCCTAGTGAAAAATAAATATACTAAAATGTATTTGAAATACATTTATTTTATGCTAAATATACTACAAATACATTTATATTTATGTACTTAATATAAATAGCCTGCAATTGTACTTTTAGTATACTAAATTGGTATACTTAAAGTCTGCTAAATTAGAACAAGTAATACTGTATTTAATGCACTTTAGTCATCCATAAATAATGCTGAGGTCCAACTAAAGATATACTTGAGTATTTGATTGTGCTAAAGTGGAACTATTGCAAGTATACTTCAGGTGTACTTTAAATATTTTGTATTTAAAGGCTTAATACAAACCCGATTCCAAAAAAGTTGGGACACTGTACAAATTGTGAATAAAAAGGAATGCAATAATTTACAAATCTCATAAACTTATATTTTATTCACAATAGAATATAGATAACATATCAAATGTTGAAAGTGAGACATTTTGAAATGTCATGCCAAATATTGGCTCATTTTGGATTTCATGAGAGCTACACATTCCAAAAAAGTTGGGACAGGTAGCAATAAGAGGCCGGAAAAGTTAAATGTACATATAAGGAACAGCTGGAGGACCAATTTGCAACTTATTAGGCCAATTGGCAACATGATTGGGTATAAAAAGAGCCTCTCAGAGTGGCAGTGTCTCTCAGAAGTCAAGATGGGCAGAGGATCACCAATTCCCCCAATGCTGCGGCGAAAAATAGTGGAGCAATATCAGAAAGGAGTTTCTCAGAGAAAAATTGCAAAGAGTTTGAAGTTATCATCATCTACAGTGCATAATATCATCCAAAGATTCAGAGAATCTGGAACAATCTCTGTGCGTAAGGGTCAAGGCCGGAAAACCATACTGGATGCCCGTGATCTTCGGGCCCTTAGACGGCACTGCATCACATACAGGAATGCTACTGTAATGGAAATCACAACATGGGCTCAGGAATACTTCCAGAAAACATTGTCGGTGAACACAATCCACCGTGCCATTCGCCGTTGCCGGCTAAAACTCTATAGGTCAAAAAAGAAGCCATATCTAAACATGATCCAGAAGCGCAGGCGTTTTCTCTGGGCCAAGGCTCATTTAAAATGGACTGTGGCAAAGTGGAAAACTGTTCTGTGGTCAGACGAATCAAAATTTGAAGTTCTTTTTGGAAAACTGGGACGCCATGTCATCCGGACTAAAGAGGACAAGGACAACCCAAGTTGTTATCAGCGCTCAGTTCAGAAGCCTGCATCTCTGATGGTATGGGGTTGCATGAGTGCGTGTGGCATGGGCAGCTTACACATCTGGAAAGGCACCATCAATGCTGAAATGTATATCCAAGTTCTAGAACAACATATGCTCCCATCCAGACGTCGTCTCTTTCAGGGAAGACCTTGCATTTTCCAACATGACAATGCCAGACCACATACTGCATCAATTACAACATCATGGCTGTGTAGAAGAAGGATCCGGGTACTGAAATGGCCAGCCTGCAGTCCAGATCTTTCACCCATAGAAAACATTTGGCGCATCATAAAGAGGAAGATGCGACAAAGAAGACCTAAGACAGTTGAGCAACTAGAAGCCTGTATTAGACAAGAATGGGACAACATTCCTATTCCTAAACTTGAGCAACTTGTCTCCTCAGTCCCCAGACGTTTGCAGACTGTTATAAAAAGAAGAGGGGATGCCACACAGTGGTAAACATGGCCTTGTCCCAACTTTTTTGAGATGTGTTGATGCCATGAAATGATAAATTTTCTCAGTTTAAACATTTGATATGTCATCTATGTTGTATTCTGAATAAAATATTGAAATTTGAAACTTCCACATCATTGCATTCTGTTTTTATTCACAGTTTGTACAGTGTCCCAACTTTTTTGGAATCGGGTTTGTATTAAGAAATATGCATTGTGCAATAAAGAAGAACTCCAAATAAAGTTTGATTATAATATTTATATCAGTAAGTCTCAAGCGATATGTCAGTAAATATATTAATGGGTTTGTAGTATAGTTAGTATGAAATAAATGTAGGCCTATTTTAAATACATTTTGGCATAGTTTTTTTTTCACTAGGGTATCCAGTGTTGTTTTACATTCTGAAAAACTTAAAGCACTGTTTATTTCATTTGTATTTTTATCCAGTTGCATTCATTTGTGCTATCATTTGTTTGTGCTATTATTACTGTTTACTTGTCTTTTTTTGTCAATTCAATTCAAAGCATCCTTGTGCTGTGTGTAAGCTATTGCAAAAAAATACCCATTGTAAAAAGACAAAAACATTGAGTAAGCAAACATTTAGATGAGATAACTAATATGATCAATGTTCATATGTGAATAAAAGCCTGAATTAAAACCTGCTCATCATATTAAGCGATAGTGTCTCTTCAGAGAACTTTTATTAAACCGCTCGATTTATAAGGATTACTGTTATGACGTGTCTTGTACTTTGTGAACCTTCAAAATACTGATTGCCTAGAATTTCAATGGATGGACAAAGAATTACGAGATAATAAAAAAAATGGTAGTTTTTTCCCCGTAGTATCGAATATCGATATTTTTCAAGATATTGTATTGAAGTTATCGTATCGTGTATGTTTTCCGATCAATTAGTCATGACGGTAAAGAAGGACGAGTCTGTTCTTAAGAAAAACAAGATTTTAAACATTTTATTTCCGGTCAAGATGGACTGGACCCACGTGTGTCGTTCTTTTTGGAAAGCACATATTCACAGAAACCGTCTGACACTGGCACGAGAAAACGCTTCTTCACACTCACTTAAATCATGCAGTCAACCATGATCGCATATGCTTCAATAAACAGAAACCCTGATTAATGAATGCCGGCTGCACTTTGGGTTGAATCCGTCAGAACCACATATGATGTTGAATACAGGGCAGCTGCAGGTTCCTCTTCCAGCTGTGGAAGGAGCATGTATATTTTCTCTATCTGACCCTGAATAGACAGAAGACCATGACAGACTCCTACAGTATCTGATCAAACACTGACAGGACACCGGACACAAACTCACTATACAGACACAACATCACTAGAGGAGGTTTGTGTCCACCCTGTGACCGAAACAGAACTCAGACAGAGCTGACAGAAACACAGATTCTCTGCTGTGAAACATTAAAACACAAACATACACTCACAACCAAAAAGACACAATATACCCAAAATCTCCTGACAGTAATTAAATAAGTGTCAATCAAGGATAGTCAAAACCCATTAGACTTCCTTATTACTGCAAGGTCTGATGGGATGTCAAGTAAAAAGATAAAACAAGCAAGCACTAAATTCCAATCGGTCATAATGAAATGATTCAGTGTGGTTGAGAGAGTCAGGGAGAATCAAGGACTGATAACAGCCTTCATCTTTAAAAATGACCACAGAAATTACAGATGTATTTGTGTGAGAGTTATTCTGTACTGTAATAAACTCCTGGGCCTATATTCATGAAAAATCTTAAATGCAAAGACAAAATTCTAAGAAAATTCTCCGTTCCGTTTCCTCTTAAAATTAAAGAAAAAATCCTAGTAAAGAAGAAAGTAATTCAGAAAGCATCTTAACTCTTAAAAGAGGTCTTAAGGTCCAAAAGTGTTAGGAGTATGGAGTACAAGGACATTTAAGAGGCTTAAGAGTTTCTTTAGCAGAGGAGAAAATGGACGAAAGAAGAAATGTGTTGCACACAATGCATGAGTGAGTTAATGTGACCGATCTTATTAGAGACACGCTAACATCTCATATATATTATGTGTGAGAGAGAGAGAGAGAGAGAGAGAGAGAGAGAGAGAGAGAGAGAGAGAGAGGAGAGAGAGAGAGAGAGAGAGAGAGAGATTGTGAAACAGGAAAAAATGACACCTGTAATTTCAAAGTGAAGATTTATATAGACTCTATACTTAAAAGTGCTCTTTTTTCCTTCTTGGACAACAACCAATCACAGTCTTCAAAAGAACGGTTACCCCCGCCTCCTCACTAAGATAAAAGTTGCTCTCTTAAGCTAAGACTCCTACATAGAAGTTTTTAAGGTAAATTAGGAGCTTTCCTGAGAGGATTCTTAGAGAGGAACTGTGTGTAAACATAAAACAAAACAAAAACATGCTGCTTTTTTTAAAACCCTTTAAAGCCAAATAACGCTAGAGAGAGAGAGAGAGAGAGAGAGAGAGAGAGAGAGAGAGAGAGAGAGAGAGAGAGAATGAGAGAGAGAGAGAGAGAGAGAGAGAGAGAGACAGAGAGAGAGAGAGAGAGAATGAGAGAGAGAGAGAGAGAGACAGAGAAAGAGAGAGAGAGAGAGAGAGAGAGAGAGAGAGAGAGAGAGAGACAGAGAAAGAGAGAGAGAGAGAGACAGAGAGAGAGAG
>CM077179.1:41844105-41889590 GCA_039654105.1 Coreius guichenoti | reverse complement strand
CCGAACTTGAGTGGATTACATCTGTAATTTGATAAAACATGCCTGAGCGCAGGATACAACACAACCAGGGAAGAACTGTGCATGTTTCCTGTCACTTTTCATATGGATTACAGCTCTAATTTGGTGTCATCGAGCACACACACATGAGGACGGTCCACAGCTCATCATTATGATGAACTTCACACAGAGGAGAAAGTAGGTGTCCAATCGGTCTTCTCTGAGAGTACATTAAATGCATCTGAAACAGCAGGCAAAACACTGCCAGATTTTTGTAGATTGTACAAAACATATTGGCTTTGCATGTTGGTGATTGATGTGGTTTTGTTTGTGTCCAGCTAGTGAATCCTGGACCTCAGCCATGGGAGCAGCGTTGGCGGGGAGAACAGTCTGAGCGCTCCCAATCTCCTCGGTGCTCCGTGAGGAGCCTCTCCGAATCGGTTGATTGGAAGGGTCCGCCGTCCCGCCCGTGGCAGGATGGTGCCGCCGCCTCCCACCAACAAGCCACAACGTTTGCTTGTCCACCATTGTCATCATGAGCAGCATGGCACTGATGGACGCCTACCTCGTCGAGCAGAATCACGGCCCGCGAAAGATCGGCATCTGCATCATGGTGACCGTCGGCGACCTCTGTTTCCTCATCGTGCTGCGATACGTCGCGGTGTGGGTGGGGGCTGAGGTGAGGACGGCAAAACGAGGATACGCCATGATACTTTGGTTCCTTTACATTTTCGTCTTGGAGATTAAGGTGTATTTTGTTTACCAGAACTACAAGGCTGACCGTAAAAGCCTGGACGCCTTGGCCCGGAAAGCTCTGACGCTCCTGCTGTCCGTCTGCATTCCCGTGTTGTTCGTCATTCTGGTCGCTATCGACCACATGGAGTACGTGAAGGCTTTCAAGAAGAAGGAGGAGATCAGGAACCGCTTGTTCTGGGTAGTGGTGGATCTGCTGGATGTGTTGGACATCCAGGCCAACCTGTGGGAGCCGCAAAAGAAAGGGCTTCCTCTTTGGGCAGAGGGGCTGATGTTTTTCTACTGTTATATTCTTCTTTTAGTGCTGCCCTGTGTGTCTCTGAGTGAGATCAGCATGCAAGGCATCAACATCAGTCCTCACAAGATGATGCTCTACCCCATTCTGAGTTTGGTCACCATTAACATTGTCACTCTCTTCATCCGTGGAGGGAATATGCTCCTCTATAAGGACAACAGAGTGTCTGGGATACTCATGGCCAAGAATATCCTAGCCATCGTTCTGAAGACGTGCAGCTTTGTACAGTACAGGAAACAGTTGCAGAGCGCCCCCCCTGGGTTTGGCGTGGAATTGCAGAAGAACTCAGTGCCGTCCGGTCGATGTGTACAGACGCCGCCTCGGGCAGCTCTACAGGAGCAGACGCCGCTACCAGAGGTCACCACGTGTGAACATACGTGACCTAGAATCTGGGGACTTCCCGCACAAGGACACAACATCTCTGATGAAACGATGTGGATGTATATCTTAATTATTTTCATCCAAGTGGAGCGTAATGGTATGAAGGCAGTCGGTAATTGCATAATGCAAAACTTTCTTTCTTATAAATATTGGAAAGCATACTATTCCACCTTTCTGAATGCGTCAATGGTCAGACTCCAGCCTTTAAAAATGGCATTTGGTCATCTGGGGTTCAGGGCCATAACCACCGTAGACACTGAGGGGGACAAGTCCCCTCCAATAGTTAGAATGGCCAAATTGTCCCCCCCCAATATTTAAATTCTTGCACTTCATTACACAGTGCTCTGTATGTTGTTGTTGGGATGACAAAAAGGTTTAAAAGTTGCAGTCTCAATGGTCTAACAGCGCTCGTCAATGTCAAAATGATTGAGATGGCCAATCAAATCAAAGTAGGCGGAGTTCACTGGTCAAAGAAGCAAAGCGCGAATTCCAGCGCAAAGCGTCAGTTTAACGTTGAAAGTGAGGTAAGCGAAACATTTAATACATGTGAACTGCTTTGTGATAGAAGTTAAACGACCGACAGTAACATCCAGTGATGCAAACTACTCTTTTTTTTCTCAGATATGGCCGTTTTTAATTGAAAATATGGATTTGTGTAATTCATGTCATTCCTAATTGAGTGTGACGAGACAAGAAACGTTTTAGGCATACAAATAAAAGTACATATGTGCATATTTTAATGCAAATTAATAGAAATATTATTTGCAAATAGTTCAAAATGATTATTTCCCAACTAGAATTAGACCTGGAATTTCCTTCACTGTTTCTGTTTCTAAAGGCTTTATAAACAATTGGTCCCCCCCAATGGTTACGGCCCTGGGTTTGGCAGGTTAGTGTGGTCCAGTTGGCCTCTGCTGGTAGATGTCTTAAGTGTCTACGTGCAAGAAACATATAAATCACAAATATTTCATTATATTACAGCAGAAGTTTCAGAAGTGACTGGTTGTTTTGGAGGCTCTTGACTTGACTTTCTGCTGTCTTTAATGTCACAGCTCAGGATAGTCACTAGTGAAGGGTTTGGGACTGTGTTGAGACACAGGCGATTGGTCGAGTGAAAATGATTCGGCATACTTAATAAAATGATTGTTGCACACTTCTGTACTGCCACTGGTTGATATATCTCGCAGGGAGTACGATGGTAGTCTGATCATAAATAGTGTTGTAAGTCTATCAGTCACTTTGAATTACTGTTAGCTTGACAAGATCAATGAGTCTGTCCCATAAACTCAAAGTTTCCTCATTTTATCACACACAAGATTTATACAGATCTATTTTTAAAGGTTTGTGGTGAGTCAAAAGAAACGATTGTGATTAATTTGGGTATTTTCCAGTCATGAAATATCAAAAGTGTACTGTTCATCCAAGCCAATAGGCATATTTAAAATACCAAAAAAAAGAAGGATAAGAACAAAACCCCATTAATGCAACAAACAGCCTTTTAGTAGAAAAGAGGGGAAGATTGTTATTATGTGATTGTGTATATTTGAGTGGTTGTGTGTGTTTGTTAGCATGTTTCACTCAGGTCAGACTGCAGATTGACTATGTCTCGTGTCCTAATTACAATTCTGATGAGGGCTTTTAATTAAACAGCATTACAAAGGGAAAATGACCAGTGATTTTCCTCTCTTCATTCTGATCTCCAATTAGCAGCTATCTAATTGCAAATGTAGTTCCTCTTTGCCAACACTATTTATCTGAAAATGCTCTTCTAGCACCTTGTCCCGTGTAGTTAGTTTGGTGATCGATGAATGAAGACAAAACTCTAATAGTTTGAGATGAAGATGATGTTTTAATCTGATGGTGTTTGATGTTGACAGTGAATGTACTGCTGTGTGAATAACTTCAACAGGCTAGTCTTGAGATAAAGAAACAAACCTGTTACTGCCTGCATTTGCTTACCTGACACGTAACGGAAGAAGCTGACAGAGATTCACTTCAACGGAATCCTGGGGAAATTGAAAGAGTCACTATAAAGTCTACATGAAACACCTCTTTTTACTGTCATAACGTGACGTATTTCTTGATTTTATCCATGAGGGATTGAACCGAGGAACATGTTTAACATCATTATAGGGTCAATTTTGATTTCATGTCAACTGTGAGCATTTGATTTGATTCATAAAGGTTTGGCGTTGACTTCTTATCTTTAGGTAGTCTTTGTATTTTTGGTAGCATTGGTGTATTTGTGTCTTCTCTTCATCATTCCCAGGAGAGCAGGTGGTAATATTCTCAGGTTATATTTGTAACCATTAAAACAAATGATGACTGAGACGGCTCATTGATGTTCTGTGGAACGGCATGGCTTGAACACAAATAGGCATGAAACCCCCGTCACTTTTTTTTCTACCATTTGTTGTGCTATTTATAAATCAATGTCCAATTATTATCTAGCCATCATATAAAACCCAGTTTTAAATTATTACTTGCCATCTATTCACATTCTGGCTGTGCATATCCTCTAACCCTCTAACAAAACAGGACTTTAACTTTAATTTTAATTTTAAAGATCCAAAACTCTACAGTACCTGCCAAAAGTTTGGCAACATTACAATTATTTAATGTTTTTTTAAAGAAGTCTCTTCTGCTCATCAAGGCTGCATTTATTTCATTAAAAAATACAGTAAAACAGTAATATTGTGAAATATTATTACAAATTAAAAGAATTGTCTTCTATGTGAATATATTGTAAAATGCAATTTATTCCAGTGATCAAAGCTAAATATTTTACAATATTACTGTTTTACTTTATTTTTGATTGAATTGGTGAGCAGAAGAGACTTCTTTCAAAAACATTTGAAATATATAATTGTAATAATAATATATAATTGTAATGTTTCCAACATTTTCACAGGTACTGTACATCAGATGATTTTTCTGAAGAAATGTACTATTTCTAATATTTACATCAGGGCTTTGAAAATCGTACATGTCAGCAGTCCGAATTCACATGTGCACTAGGTGAGATCAGATATGAAGTTCCTCTGAAAGATCAAAATTCATTTTCAACGAGAAAGGATTATTTAAATGTATTTGTACTTGTTGGAGCTTGACAGTCGCAGATATTATGCTAAACGTCTCCTTTTGCGTTCACCAGAAGAAAAATAAAATCAGATTGTTACGAATGACACAAGGGTGAGTAAATTAATTTTGGTTGGTAAAATTTTTAATTTTTAATTTTTAATTAAGTCTTGGATAGCAAGTGAGCAAAAAGAATTATCAATGAAAGTTAAAAGGTGGATTTTGCATATCAGATACAAATAAAACATGAATAAATTGCAAGGGAACTGCAAGTGTGAAATAATGCTAAATGTGTGCATGTTACATATACAGTGAATCACACCAGAATACTAAATCCAAATAAATAAACAAATAATAAACAAATAATAATAATAATAATAATAATAATAATAATAATTTTTATACTGATCAACATGCAGTGTCTCTCTCTGCGATAGGCTCTTCTGTAACTTTGATGCTTGTTGAGGGAGGCTCTGTTCGAGATGAAGTTTCAAATAAAATAACATTCAGAGCTATCCAAATAAATAAACAAATAATAATAATTTAATTACTATTTTAAAAAGGCACATATATTTGAAGATGCCTCTAAAGTCATATTCAAACTTCTTGTAAAATAACCAAAAATAATCTCTCTGATAAAACCCTCTGGAATTCTCCTAAAGACTGTGCAGTGAAAAGGAAGTCTTCCACGTCCACAATTGCACACACCAAAGTTCCTAATTGCTGTAAGAAACTCAGTCTTTAGCACAGGCGGACTGTAACAGGAAGCTCGAGCAGAGCTGCTTTTATTAGTAATGCCTCTGGGGAAGGAGGTGGAAGCTCCTGAAAAAAACAAAAGTTCATCTTGAAAATTGCATAGATAAAGGTGTAAGGATTTTGCCTGAGGAACGTGTTCTAATATCTGTATAATCACACTGGGTTAGTTTTATGCTAATAATTAATAGTCAAATGATGGATAAGCTCTTGAGGGATTACGCTCGTAGCTCTATGAAGAGTTTATACGCAAGACCTCTCCTCTGTTAACTCATCAAAACATTGTTTGGCCTGCACCCCATTTACTTCATGCGCAAATAATCTTAATTCAGCATTCAGTTCTTCAATTTCTTCAGGGAGTAAGTGTTTCGGCAGTAGAATATGGAAATAAATGAAAGCTGATTACAGTTTCCATCATAGGCACATTGGTAAAACGTGCCTCTAAAAACTCCAAAAATGTACCTATATATTTGACTGCGGTTTCCAGCTGAAATAAACACTTTAATTCCTTTTCACACATATTATGATGACAGGGACAGATGGCTGATTAATAAACGTTTATTTTCACGTGGCTCCTTGAACAATACTGTGTTATGAACATAAAACACTTTTACCATACCCTTAAGAAAAAGAAGTATACTTCAAATTCATTTTATGAAGTATACTTAAGTAATATTCAGTATATTTGTAAGTATACCTTATTTAGTAAGTATACTAATATAAATATACTAGTAGTAAACTTGTAAGTGTACTATTTCAATACTGCTAAATTGGCCAACTTTTAGTATATAAAAGTATATGTTTAAGAGAAGTAAACTTTAAGTGCACAACTAGGTTTCTCATTTGTACTGCATCTGTACTACAAGTGAACTTATAAGTATACTAGTAGCTTACTATTTTAATACTTGTAGTAATTTTTTTAGTTTACAAAAGTACACTGAAGTTTTTTTTACTTGTAAGTTTTCGTTAAGTGAACTTGACATCATATTTATAGTTTACTATTTATATATTATTTTTGCTTTTTAAGTATACTATTATGTTCCTATTTAGGTATAAAAAAAATTATACTTGAAATATACCTTTGACTGTACTTTAACTCTTTCCATTTAAAAAATATTTTATTCTACCTTCATGCATCCTTTTTATCAACACTTGAATGTGAGTAAGTTTCATAAAAAAACAACATTTTGAGCAAAAAGCTGAGAAAATCATGTTTTGTCAAAGACTACATCCAGATCAGATTCAGAACGGTGATCAAAACACAGATGGAGTAGATCTGCTTCACAGTCCTGTAGCTCGCCCTAGGGCGACATTTCATTCAGTCAAGTCAAGTCACCTTCATTTATATAGCGCTTTTCACAACACAGATTGCTTCAAAGCAGCTTTACAGTGATAATAGGAAAATAATTTTGTTTTAGATGAAAAGCTAAAGTAGGTTTTTGATTTCTGTTGTAAAAACTGATTAGTTATTTAATTTGGCGCCACTAAAACAACACCATCCTCAGCTAAAACAGAAAACCCCCAATGCGTTCCGGACCCCATCCGCATGGCAACAGCTACTGGTGGCCCGAGATCGCAAACCATGAAATAGGTTTGAAATAGTTTTGAAACTATACCATCATCATCCCCGCGCAAACCTCAAAAAAGGCAAATCCGTGAAAACGGCGATGGCATGCACGCAAGCATTACGTGTTCAGCCTATAGGCAAGCGTGTTTGAATACGTATGTGTGCATATGTGTTTTTATCTGTACAGAGGGGAAGGGAAGAGAAGGAGACCTTCACAGGGAGAGTCTAGTTGACACGGTCTCTGCAGACACTTCAGGGATGCGTTGGTCATGTCTAGGCACAGGTCCACCATCTGATCTGGATCCGGCAGACTACAGTAAACCTCGGGATAAACAGAGAGACTAACATTAGCGTAGATGCCATTCTTCTTATGATGTAACGAGTACATCAGGTGTTATGGGAAGTGTTCACGGTTCCGGCTGACCTAGTTAATGCAGCCTAACAATCATTTAACTGATTTGAATAATAGAAATTGATAATGTTCTATGTGTATGCCATAGTAAAGAGATGTGTTTTTAGTCTAGATTTAAACTGACAGAGTGTGTCTGCTTCCCGAACAATGCTAGGAAGACTGTTCCAGAGTTTAGGTGCTAAATAGGAAAAGGATCGACCGCCTGCAGCTAATTTTGATATTCTAGGTATTATCAACTGGCCAGAGTTTTGAGACCGCAATAGACGTGATGGAGTATAATGCGTTAAGAGCTCACTCAAGTACTAAGCCATTTAGTGCTTTGTAAGTTATTAGCAAGATTTTAAAATGTATGCAATGTTTAATAGGGAGCCAGTGCAGTGTTGACAGAACCGGGCTAATATGGTCATACTTCCTGGTTCTAGTAAGAACTCGAGCTGCTGCATTTTGGACCAGCTGGAGTTTGTTTATTAAGCGAGCAGGGCAACCACCCAGTAGAGCATTACAATAATCTAGCCTTGAGGTCATGAACGCATGAACTAACTGTTCAGCATTCTGCATTGAAAGCATGTGCCGTAATTTAGATATATTTTTAAGATAGTAGAATGCAGTTTTACAGATGCTAGAAACGTGGATTTCAAATGAGAGATTGGTATCAAAGAGCACACCCAGGTTCCTAACTGACGACGAGGACTTGACAGAGCAGCCATCGAGTGTTAGACAGTATTCTAGGTTACTACGTGCAGAGGTTTTTTGTCCAATAATTAAAAATTCATTTTTTTCAGAATTAAATTGCAGAATGAAATTACTAGTCATCCAATTTTTTATATCAGCTATGCATTCCGTCAATCTTTGGTAAGTTTCGTCAGGGCGTGAAGAAATATAGAGCTGAGTATCGTCAGCATAACAATGAAAACTAACGCCATGCTTCCTAATAATATCTCCCAGTGGTAGCATGTACAGGGTGAAAAGCAACGGTCTTAGCACTGAGCCCTGTGGTACTCCATACTGAACTTGTGATCGGTGTGACATCTCTTCATTTACTGCTACAAACTGATAACGGTCAGATAAGTATGATTTAAACCATGCCAATGAAATTCCACTAATGCCAACATAATTTTTGAGTCTATTCAGAAGAATGTTGTGGTCGATAGTATCGAATGCAGCGCTAAGATCGAGTAACACTAACAGAGAGATACAACCACGATCGGATGATAAGAGTAAATCATTTGTAACTCTAATGAGAGCAGTCTCAGTACTATGATACGGTCTAAATCCTGACTGGAAATCCTCACAGATACCATTTCTTTCTAAAAAGGAGCATAGTTGTGAAGACACTGCCTTTTCTAGTATTTTTGACAGAAAGGGTAGTTTTGAGATTGGCCTGTAATTTACTAATTCTGTGGGATCAAGTTGCGTTTTTTTAATAAGTGATTTAATAAAAGCCAACTTAGTAGTTTTCGGTACATATCCTAATGGCAAGGATGAATTAATGATATTAAGAAGAGGATCTATGACCTCTGGCAGCATCTCTTTTAGTAGCTTAGTTGGTATAGGGTCGAGCATACATGTTGTTGATTTAGATGATTTAATGAGTTTAGCCAATTCTTCCCCTCCTATAGCAGTGAATATTCAGTGAATATATTCAGTAACATTAAGCAGTTTTGATTTAGATGCTGTTTAATGTTTGATGATCGCGTTGTTTTACATTTGCATAAGCAATCTTCTATCACTTGTTTCAGCTTCTTCTTAACCTGTGTTTTGATCCTGAAGCCCCCTACCGTATAACAGTGAAAACATGGATAGCTGGACAATTCAGTCAATGGCGGAGCAGGAGTAGATTTGAAGTAAATTCACTACCAGTGGACTAGCCTACACAAAAATTAGGAACATATCCGTTTTCTAAAACTGTGTGAAAAAAGTATATCTAATAGGCTACTCAATCAAAAGAGTAAACACAACTACATGCCAAGTATACTTAGAATATTTAATATTTAAGTACTTTTAAGTGTGAGGGTGAGATGGATCGAGGCAGTGAAGGTAAGAAGGATCAAGTCGATGAGGGTGAGACGGGTCGTGTCAGTGAGGGTGAGACGGGTCGAGTCAGTGAGGGTGAGACGAGTCGAGGCGATGAGGGTGAGATGGGTCGAGTCGGTGAAGGTGAGACGGGTCGAGTCGGTGAGGGTGAGATGGGTCAAGGCGGTGAGGGTGAGACGGGTCTAGTCTGTGAAGGTGAGACAGGTCAAGTCAGTGAGGGTGAGACGGGTCGTGTCAGTGAGGGTGAGACGGGTCGAGTCAGTGAAGGTGAGATGGGTCGAGACGATCAGGGTGAGATGGGTCGAGTCAGTGAAGGTGAGACGGGTCGAGTCAGTGAAGGTGAGACGGGTCGAGGCGATGAGGGTGAGATGGGTTGAGTCAGTGAAGGTGAGACGGGTCGAGGCGATGAGGGTGAGATGGGTCGAGTCAGTGAAGGTGAGACGGGTCTAGTCTGTGAAGGTGAGACAGGTCGAGTCAGTGAGGGTGAGACGGGTCGAGTCAGTGAGGGTGAGACAGGTCGAGTCAATTGTCAAGCTAGTGACGTTTGCTCGGTCTGCTGCGGCTCCCGTAATTGTTTAAAGCAATCGATTTCCTTCTGCTCGGTCAGTTTCTCCTATCTGCTTTTTACCCTGGTCTCTAAAAGCCACATTATCACTGAAGGGCTTTTGTGTCATAAACTTTATGTGTCTTTGTTCCACATTCTGCACAGGTATTTTTGGAATAGTTACTGAATTTCTGCACACATTTACTTTCATTGAAAATCTCTTCTCCTATTGGCCAAACTCTGCTAGACAAGTTGTAGGCCTTGTTGATCCCAGCTGTTGTCTCGATGGTTAATATGTGACGTACATACTGATCATGGTAAAATCTGACCAGTGCTTGTCATCACCATCTGGTTTGAAGAGAGAATCAGCCTTCAACATGTCTGCATTGTATTACAAGTGATGTTGCCATAGAAACACACAAATTCTAATTCCAGTCATCATCAGTTAACATGAAACTCCTATTATGAGGCCATAGATCCTGGAAACCCATCAATATCCACATCAGACTTGTACGCTCCTCTCATATGATCAGCTGCTCAGGATGCATGACAGACTCACAAACAAATCATTTCCCAGCACTCTTGTCCAATTTTGCCCTTTTTTTATCTTCTTGTTGAATTAGGTCAAATGTACTTTTTACAGTGCATGTTGTTTGAAAGCAGCTTCACAGAAAACTGTGAGTCAGACGAAGGTGATTGTGGAACATCTAAAAAAGCATAATTCTAATCATAAGGGAGACACTCCTCAACACTGCAAAGAGGAACTTTTGTAAAGGAAGAAAAACAATCGTCACAACAGTAGCAGTGTGAGAACTGATCTGAGACGCGATCTACACAACATCAGAGTTAGAGGGAAGACAGATTAAACCAAATTTGATCAAATCACATGGATCTTTCTGCAAATAGCTTTAGTGTTCATAGACCAGATGACCTGAAGACCTGAATCTGACACTGACACTGCCGGCTCAGAGGACTTGAACATGTCACAGGATCAATATTCCTCACAATCCTAAACCTAACCCACTAACACCCCTTAAACATGATTCACGTCAATGCAGCAATCCACTGGACGAAAGTCTCAAAGTTCAAACAATCTCAACTTTGACCCTGAAGATTTCCGGAGAATTCACATGACCCATCATCATGCTCCCAAAAACAAAGCAAGATGGAGAGCCTGGTCGTGTGATCAAATCAAAATCAAATCACCTTTATTCATAGAGCGCTTTTTACAATGGCAATTGTTTCAAAGCAGCTTCACAGTGGTAACAGGAAAATAATGCAACGGAATTTGATTCGGCTGTACAGCCGCTCTGGTGAAAACGGTGATGTCATCAGCTCATTTCATTATCATGTAGTGTCAATGTGGGCAGATCAGTAATATAGTTGAATATTTAAGTGTCCCTAACTGAGCAAGCCAAAAGCCAAAGGCGACGGTGGCAAGGAACCAAAACTCCTTCAGGGCCAGAATGGAGAAAAAAACCTTGGGAGAAACCAGGCTCAGTCGGGGTGCCAGTTCTCCTCTGGCCGACGAACAAATAGTGTATGATTATGATTCTGGCAACATTACAGGTCAGAAGTCATATTAGATCAATAGATATTCGTAGGATTATTCGAAAGATTGGAGTCGTCACGCCGGGGACGGGTTTAATGAGGATGTTGTGTCGATGCGGCATTTACAGGGGAGAGTTTAATTGACACGGTCTCTACAGACACTTCAGGGATGCGGTCGTCATGTCCAGGCTAAGGTCCACCATCTGGTCTGGATACGGCCCGGATCCGGCCGACTGCAGTAAACCTCGGGATAAACAGAGAGACTAACATTAGCGTAGATGCCATTCTTCTTATGATGTAACAAGTACATGAGGTGTTATTGGAAGTGTTCCCGGTTCTGGCTGACCTAGTTAATGCAGCCTAAAACAATCATTTAACTGATTTTAATAATATAAATTAAAAATGTTTTATGTGTATGCCATAGTAAAGAGATGTGTTTTTAGTCTAGATTTAAACTGACAGAGTGTGTCTGCTTCCCGAACAATGCTAGGAAGACTGTTCCAGAGTTTAGGTGCTAAATAGGAAAAGGATCGACCGCCTGCAGTTGATTTTGATATTCTAGGTATTATCAACTGGCCAGAATTTTGAGACCGCAATAGACGTGATGGAGTATAATGCGTTAAGAGCTCGCTCAAGTACTGGAGAGCTAAACCATTTAGGGCTTTGTAAGTAATCAGCAAGATTTTAAAATGTATACGATGTTTAATAGGGAGCCAGTGCAGTGTTGACAGAACCGGGCTAATATGGTCATACTTCCTGGTTCTAGTAAGAACTCTAGCTGCTGCGTTTTGGACAAGCTGCAGTTTATTTATTAAGCGAGCAGGGCAACCACCCAGTAGAGCATTACAATAATCTAGCCTTGAGGTCATGAACGCATGTACGCATGTGTGAGACAAAACCATGATGTAAGATTGGTCATGTGTACTCTCTTTCCTTTACTTTCTTTACTGCTCTGCTGCTGTCTGGCATCTTCATACAATCCTCCATCCGTAGTGCTTTTCATGAGGAGGTCACGTGTGTTGGGCGTTAAAGCAGTCGTGTGACGGGGTCTTAAAGGAGTAGTTCACTTTAAAATGAAAAGTACCCCATGATTTACTCTCCCTCAAGCCATCCTAGGTGTATATGCTCGCTTAATAAATAAACTGCAGCTTGTCCAAAACGCAGCAGCTAGAGTTCTTACTAGAACCAGGAAGTATGACCATATTAGCCCGGTTCTGGCAACACTGCATTGGCTCCCTATTAAACATTGTATACATTTTAAAATCTTGCTGATTACTTACAAAGCACTAAATGGTTTAGCTCCCCAGTACTTGAGCGAGCTCTTAACGCATTATACTCCATCACGTCTATTGCGGTCTCAAAACTCTGGCCAGTTGATAATACCTAGAATATCAATATCAACTGCAGGCGGTCGATCCTTTTCCTATTTAGCACCTAAACTCTGGAACACTCTTCCTAGCATTGTTCGGGAAGCAGACACACTCTGTCAGTTTAAATCTAGACTAAAAACAAAAATCTAAAAATCTCTTTACTATGGCATACACATAAAACATTTTTAATTTATATTATTAAAATCAGTTAAATGATTGTTTTAGGCTGCATTAACTAGGTCAGCCGGAACCAGGAACACTTCCAATAACACCTGATGTACTCGTTACATCATAAGAAGAATGGCATCTACGCTAATGTTAGTCTCTCTGTTTATCCCGAGGTTTACTGCAGTCAACCGGATCCGGGCCGTATCCAGACCAGATGGTGGACCTTAGCCTGGACATGACGACCATATCCCTGAAGTGTCTGTAGAGACCGTGTCAATTAAACTCCCCCCTGTAAATGCCGCATCGACACGACATCCTCATTAAACCCGTCCCCGGCGTGACGACTCCAATCTTTCGAATAATCCTACGAATATCTATTGATCTAATATGACTTCTGACCTGTAATGTTGCCAGAATCATAATCATACACTATTTGTTCGTCGGCCAGAGGAGAACTGGCACCCCGACTGAGCCTGGTTTCTCCCAAGGTTTTTTTCTCCATTCTGGCCCTGAAGGAGTTTTGGTTCCTTGCCACCGTCGCCTTTGTCTTTTGGCTTGCTCAGTTGGGGACACTTAAATTTCAACTATATTACTGATCTGCCCGCATTGACACTATATGATAATTGAAATGAGCTGATGACATCACCGTTTTCTCCAGAGCGGCTGTACAGCCGAATCAAATTCTGTTGCATTATTTTCCTGTTACCACTGTGAAGCTGTTTTAAAACAATTGCCATTGTAAAAAGCGCTATATAAATAAAGGTGATTTGATTTGATTTGATATATGACTTTCTTCTTTCTGATGAACATAATCGGAGTTATATTAATAAATATCCAAGCTTTATAATGGCAGTGATGGGATCCATTGAGTTTGAAGCTCAAAAAAGCACATCCATCCATCATAAACATAATCCACACGGCTCCAGGGGTTAATAAAGGCCTTCTGAAGCGAATCCATGGAGTTTTGTAAGAAAAATATCCATATTTAACACTAATAAAGTAAAATATCTAGCTTCCGCCAGATTGCTTCCGTATTCAACTTACGCAGAAAGTGTAACGCCTCTCACAGTTCAAAACGCTTACGCTGTGTCCTAGTGATACGTCGCGCCAGTTACGCTTTCTTCTTAAGTTGAATATGGAAGCTAGATATTTTACTTTATAACGTGTTAAATATGGATATTTTTCTTACACAACTCCATGGCTTCACTTCAGAAGGCCTTTATTAACCCCAGAGCCGTGTGGAGCACTTTTATGATGGATGGATGCATTTTTTTGAGCTTCAAACTCAATGGATCCCATCACTGCCATTATAAAGCTTGAAAGCGTCAGGATATTTATTAATATAACTCCGACTGTGTTCATCATAAAGAAGAAAGTCATATACACCAAGGATGGCTTGAGAGAGTGTAAATCATAGGGTAATTTTCATTTTAAAGTGAACTAATCTTTTAAATGAGACGGCAATGCCTGACTGAAGAATGGATGTTAAAAAAGAATGGATGTTAAAAAATCTTGACTAAATAAAGGTCCATCGGTGTGTTTTAGGAAATTACAAGAAAATATGTAGAACAAATTCATGCCTAGAAACTTAATCGAACATAGTTTCACATGAACATGAGTATGACTGGACCAACTGGTGTTACAGGGAAAGAAGCATTTTCTCAGCCTCAGGGACTCTGTTTGGTGTAAATCAGGCGATCTCGTACGGCATTCAGCTGTAAAGCGGACTTCGACCAACTGAGATTGTGTTCTGAAACAACAGCATGAGACTCAACTCAACTCTTCCCTCCAGGAGTAATGTTCCTTTAATACCAAGGCTCATTCATGAAAGGACACACGTGACAGATGCATATTTGCATATGTGACCCTGGAGCACAAAACCAGTCATAAGTCTCACGGGTATATTTGTGGCAATAGCCAACAATACATTGTATGGGTCAAAATTACAGATTTTTCTTTTATGCCAAAAATCATTAGGATATTAAGATCATGTTCCATGAAGATATTTTGTAAATTTCCTACAGTAAATATACCTACAGTAAAAAAAAAAAAAAAATTAGTAGTAGTAGCAATATGCATTGGTAAGGACTTCATTTGGACAACTTTAAAGGCGATTTTCTCAATATTTAGATTTTTTTGCACCCTCAGATTCCAGATTTTCAAATAGTTGTATCCCGGCCAAATATTGTTCTATTGTTCTATCCTAACAAACCATACATAAATGGATCAGCTTAATTATTCAGATGATGATTTAAAAAAATTTACCCTTATGACTGGTTTTGCATGGAACAGCCTTCCTGATAATGTTCGGGGCTCAGACTCACTCTCCCAGTTTAAGTCTAGATTAAAGATGCATCTCTTTAGCCAAGCATTCACATAATGCATCTCATAACCTTGTACTCCAGTTATATCAGTACACATGATTGTCTTTTCTTAATGTTTTGAACAGCAGCTACGCTAATTATTTTCCTGTTCTGTTTTATCTCGGGACACCCATCCCGAGGTAACTAGAGAGTCCATCAGCTCCAGTCGGGATCCAGCCTCTCATGAAGACTTCAGATGACCATCACCTGTGAAGAGACAACTCCAACTCGTGCAAGGACTTCAGATGACCATCACCTGTGAAGAGACGACTCCAACTCCTGCGAGGACTTCAGATGACCAACACCTGTGAAGAGATGACTCAACTCCTGCTAGGACTTCAGGTGACCAACACCTGTGAAGAGACGACTCCAACTCCTGCGAGGACTTCAGATGACCAACACCTGTGAAGAGACGACTCCAACTCCTGCAAGGACTTCAGATGACCAACACCTGTGAAGAGACAACTCCAACTCCTGGAGGACTTCAGATGACCATCACCTGTGAAGAGATGACTCAACTCCTGCTAGGACTTCAGATGACCAACACCTGTGAAGAGACGACTCCAACTCCTGTGAGGACTTCAGATGACCAACACCTGTGAAGAGACGACTCCAACTCCTGGAGGACTTCAGATGACCATCACCTGTGAAGAGACGACTCAACTCCTGCGAGGACTTCAGATGACCAACACCTGTGAAGAGATGACTCCAACTCCTGCGAGGACCTCAGATGACCATCACCTGTGAAGAGACGACTCCAACTCCTGCAAGGACTTCAGATGACCAACACCTGTGAAGAGACGACTCCAACTCCTGCGAGGACTTCAGATGACCAACACCTGTGAAGAGACGACTCAACTCCTGTGAGGACTTCAGATGACCAACACCTGTGAAGAGACGACTCCAACTCCTGCGAGGACTTCAGATGACCAACACCTGTGAAGAGATGACTCAACTCCTGCAAGGACTTCAGATGACCAACACCTGTGAAGAGACGACTCAACTTCTGGAGGACTTCAGATGACCAACACCTGTGAAGAGACGACTCCAACTCCTGCAAGGACTTCAGATGACCATCACCTGTGAATAGACGACTCAACTCCTGCGAGGACTTCAGATGACCAACACCTGTGAAGAGACGACTCCAACTCCTGCGAGGACTTCAGATGACCAACACCTGTGAAGAGACGACTCCAACTCCTGCGAGGACTTCAGATGGCCAACACCTGTGAAGAGATGACTCAACTCCTGCGAGGACTTCAGATGACCAACACCTGTGAAGAGACGACTCCAACTCCTGCGAGGACTTCAGATGACCAACATCTGTGAAGAGATGACCCAACTCCTGCAAGGACTTCAGATGACCATCACCTGTGAAGAGACGGCTCAACTCCTGCGAGGACTTCAGACGACCAACACCTGTGAAGAGACGACTCAACTCCTGGAGGACTTCAGATGACCATCACCTCTGAAGAGACGACTCAACTCCTGCGAGGACTTCAGATGACCATCACCTGTGAAGAGACGACTCCAACTCTACCACCAACAAACCTTTTCTATATACCCTAATCATTGTTAACAACATATATTCTTTACTTCAATGAGCCCATTGTTTCTGCCTTAAATTATTACATTCTTTATTAATACATTGTTAGCTAACTGTGTGATTTTATATATTTTCTGAAATACATAACTTGGGCACAGTCTCCTCTGATAACAAATCACTCTAAATTGTAATGCAGATGCATGCATTTTCTGTAAAGCTGCTTTGAGACAATATGTATAGTGAAAAGCACTATACAAATAAATGTGAATTGAATTGGTTTTGTGGTCCAGGGTCACATATTAGCATGCGCAAAAGCAATCTATTGGATGACCTTCTACTACTTCACATGTGTGATTGAGGAAGACTCTGAAACCAGCCCAACTCTCATGGAATCAGACGCCTCCCTCATTACCTTTGCATTTTCACCACAGAAACAAGAACCTGTCAGCAGAGCCAAGCAATTGAATAATGCAGGTTTTCTTTACGCTATTGATTGAAGCTCCAGGTAAATTATCTTCCCGCCCCAAGTGTTTCCAAACAACTTGAGTGCCTGTAAATTCCCCAATACACTATAAATATAAGAGAGAGATACGTTTAACAGAGGATGAACAAAAGCCAGAGTGATTTGCTCTTGGATAAATAAGACAAGCTGTTTAAGAAACAATTCTCGGTGCATAAAGGCATGCTGTGAAGCTGGAAGCGTGCTTTAGACGGTGCTAGTGAGGGCTGGAGGAAGACATGGATATTATGGGAAAGACTAAGCCTTCTCTTTGTGACTTATTATTACTGAGGATTTTGTACAAATGCAATGAGATGCACTTCAAGAGCTACTAAAACCCATGAAGCCTTCCGGAGAGGCTCGAGGAAGCAGCAAAGCACTTAAACATATTATATTAAACAGGAAATTAAAAGAAGAAACCACGGGGGGTTTGGGGGATATTGAGGTTCTTGTGCTCCTCTTCATGCTTATTGAAGTAAATGAGGGCTGGTGGGAATAGTCCACTGAAAACACACTGCGGTTCCTTCTTTAAGGACGACGCAAAGTCAAAGCTTTTTTATACAGAAAAGTAGAGCTTTCACATCGTACCTGCTCTTCTGAACAAGGCTATTAGTGGGAGGGTTAACATGTTTAGAGATATGCATGCATTAAAGAGCACTGCAGAATGAGAGTGTTTATCAGATATATCTCAGTGTAAAGATTCTGGTATCTGGTATTCAGTTATTTCTAAAATCAGAGAGGCTGATGCTATGAACTACATTCTATTAGTTGTGATCTGAAGAGCTTAAAGGGGGGGTCTAATGCTATTTCCTGCATTCTGCCTTATTTACACTGTTAAAGAGTTGATTCTCATGCTAAACATGGCCAAAGTTTCAAAACACGAGTTGGACGTATGACGGAGTATTTCTGTGCCAAATACACTCCTTCAGGATTCAAACAAGTTTCAGAAAGTTTTTTTTGAGTATGGCCCTGTGTAACATCATAAAGAGCGGAATTCCTTATATAGGCACTTCTCCCGGATGAGCGCACACACACACACACACACACCACCCAGAGCGAGAGCAAGAGCGCATCCATCAACGAGCTTCGTTCGGGTTACGGGAGCCGTCGGCAGCGCTGGCATTGTGTTTTTAGACACGAGATCAACAATGTCACTAAAGAAGTGTGTTTCTGGTGTGAGGGAAAGATCACCTTGTTCAGCTTCCCAAATAACCCAGCGTTAAGGGAACAGTGGATGCAGTTTGTATTTCCGGAGTTCTGCAAGAGTGTGTGTGTGTTCCCGGTCATGAGTGGAAACCGCAGGCGGTGAGTGAAACTGCATCAAATGTGTGTGTTTTGTTGGCAATCAGCGCGTAAGTGCATATAATGTGAACAACACCAACGTAAGGTGAATCGAGAGTTATCCAGGGAGTGTGTGTGTGCGCTCATGACTCTTTAGCTCCGCCCACTGCACGCCTCCACGAGCTCGGCTGTTTTCAGAAAGAATCGGTACAGCGTATCTGTCTTTTATAAATATGATAAACTAAAGACTCTTGGGAGATATGAAGGATCAACACTACTCTATAGATACTCAAGATTAACATGAGACTGACAGAAACTCTGTGTGTTATGGACCCTTTAAGATGCAGATTTAAAACAATACAAACGAATACAAAAGTTGAGATTACAATATAGATAAAGGCACTATGAAGTGCAAACTGTAATGAAGAAAAAACACTGGGAGAGTGAGAAAGCTTGACGTTCAGCTCCGCTATCACATTTTCTCTCTAGTCGTTTCAAAAAGACTGGCATCTGTGGTCACATTTTCACCCTCATATCATATTTTGGCAGCTGTTTTGCACAGAACGGCGCGGTGGGTTACACTTCAATGGATCATTACAAATGCTGTTTTCTTGCTGCTAAACATAAATGTGCCACGGTTCCCCATGAGTGAATTGTTCATTACCTGACTCCTGGTCCACTTCAGCCACCACAGACAGTCAAACAAATGAGTTTCTCTCCTCTGAACTCTTCTTGGTCATGTCTGCGGTCTATAGGAATAGATCACCATCATCCCTAAAGGGATAGTTCACCCAAAAATCATTTACTCATTCCAAACCAGTACGTCTCCAATGTTGTTTGGTTCTCAACAATCTTCAAAATATCTTCTTTTGTGTTCCACAGAAGAAAAAGTCAAACAGGTTTGGAATGACAAGAATGATCATTTCTGTTTGAAGTATCTCTTTAATGAGAAGCTGCTGATATAAAGAAGGGTCCAAACAAGTGAAAATGACTGTTTTGCATTATTTTCTAATGCAAACAAATTACAAAAAAATGTCTGAATTGCATCATTTTGCCTAACTTTTTAAAACATTAACCAGGATATAAACAGATTATCATTGTTGTCTCATACTTTAGTGAGCCCACTTTATTTCTGAGAAACATGAAATGTCAACATACAATTTGACTGTTCAGTACCAGATTATGTATATGAATATGAATCAGATTAATTTCCATATCTTCAGGTTCTAGCTCAAACCCAGACTATGACAAGTTTCAACTTGATTATCAGTAGATGGAGTGATGGATAAATTCAGAGAGGTAAACCGCACGATAAATCCAGCTTTTATCCAACTACCTGATGTCAATAAAAATATCTGGGCTCTCAAAAATGAAATGTCACAAATCAGTCGTCTCTCTGCTGAAGCTCCTCACATTCAATGTGTTTAGGTGCATTCAAGATCGAAATCAATTACTTCTGAGTCGCGTTTCATTACAGCTTTACCACAGCGCTCTCTGGATGCTCCCACGGCCCCGGCGCATCAGCCGGCGTGTTGTTAAATGGATCAGAGGGCCGTCAGATTGTGTGGTGATGGACTGGTTCTGAAAGAGCTCTCCCCAGCGAGCGATGAATCTGCGTGGGCAGCTCGGGTCCCATCGGCCCAGTGGTTTGCCGCTGCTGATTTAGCCCTGCGTGTAAATCACAGAGCGAAGCGCGCCAGCGACCGGCGTCATTTTGATCCAGCCACAAATCACAGCGCTGCGTCTGCATGGGGACGTCAGTCATAAAGCGCTGTTCCTCCCCCAGCGCTCCAGAATAATCACGCGCTGGGACTCCATCCGTCCCGCTAGTTTATCTGGGAGGTCGAGAGTCCGAGTGCGCCATTCATCATCACTATTACCCAACTGCCTTTGACAAACGTGTGGATTCATCTGCGGTGTGCGACATTTGTCAGAGCATTACGTTTAAGCGCAGTGCGGGTCAGGATGCTCCACAACTGACATTTCAAATCCCGTCTAAACATTCTTTGTCTTTGAGTCTGCAAAAACCGTCAGTTTGTTTAGGTTAGGTGAACGTTTGGTCTTGTACAGTTGGGTCAATACTTGTTTTTCAATCTGCTGTTTGAATAAACTGGACTAGTGAAGTGACTTCAGAGCAGGGGTTTTCAAATTGGGGAAAATCTGAGAAAAGAAAAAGATTTTTAAAAATATTTTAACATTCATTCATTCATTTTTATTTATAAAGCACATTTAAAACAACCAAGGCTGACCAAAGTGCTGTACAAGGCAATACAATTAAATCATAAAAACACACAGAATACAATCAAATAAAAATAAGATACAAAACAAAAAATAATTAATTAAGTATTAAAAGCTACAGTAAATAAGTGTTTTTTAAGTTTTGATTTGAAAATAGAGAGAGATGACACCGTTCTGATCGAAATTGGTAGGCTATTCCAAAGTTTTGGGCCTGCTACTCCAAATGCTCTGTCCTCTCTATGTTTTAGCTTAGACCTGCGAACCGAGAGAAGTCCAAGATCCCCGGACCTAAGTGACCTTGATGGATTGTGAGTTTGTAACATTTCAGAAAGATAACCCGGTGCTAGGCCATTTAAAGATTTAAAAACAAAAACTAAAATTTTAAATTCTATTCTCAGATTGACTGGTAGCCAATGCAAGGAAGTTAAAATGGGAGTAATATGATAAAAATTTTGAAAAAAAGTTGTCAACAGCCTGGCCGCAGCATTCTGAACCATTTGCAGCCGCTCAATAGAAGAATGGTTAACTCCATAATACAGTGAATTACAATAATCGAGACGTGAGGTGATGAACGCATGAATTACTATTTCAAAGTTTTTCACAGAGAGAAATGATTTAACTTTGGCAAGGCGTCATAAATGGTAGAAACAGGATTTAACAACAGAATTAATTTGTTTATCAAACTGAAGTCCTGAGTCAAACAAAACACCAAGGTTTTTTGCATACGGAGTAACATGGGAACTTAGGTCACCAAGGTTCAAGTTCCCATGGTCATAAAAATCACTTGGTCCAAATAGTATCACTTTAGTTTTACTGTCGTTTAAAGCCAAAAAATTTTGCGCAAGCCATAATTTCTGTAGACACGCTAGTAAGACCTCCGTAGAACTTGAATCATTTAGTTTAAATGGTAGGTACAATTGAGTGTCATCGGCATATAAGTGAAAAGACACTCCATATTTACGAAAGATGGTACCCAATGGAAGTATGTATAATGAAAAAAGTGCTGGAGCAAGGATTGATCCCTGTGGAACACCACAGGAGAGATGTGCTGCCGAGGAAGCATGTTTACCAATACATACAGAAAACTTCCTGTTAGTTAAATAAGACTTAAACCAATTTAAAACAGTGCCATGGATGCCTACATAGTTTTCCAATCGAGAGAGGAGAATTTTGTGATCCCATATCAATTGCTGAGCTAAGATCTAAAAGAACCAAAGCAACAACATTCCTATTATCCGTAGCTAACATAATGTCATTGGTAACTTTTAATAAAGCCGATTCAGTACAATGTAATTTTCTAAAACCTGATTGAAAAGTTTCATATAATGAATGTGTGCTCAAAAAAGACTGTAATTGAGTGAGTACCACCTTTTCCAGAATTTTTGACATAAACGGAAGATTAGAAATTGGTCTAAAATGATCTAAAACAGACACATCAAGATTTGGTTTCTTCAGAAGGGGAGTAACCGAGGCATGTTTTAGGCAGTCAGGGACCATAGCAGTAGCAGAGCGATATTAATGAAAGACAGCAGATCAGGCTCTATGGTGTCAATGATTTGCTTTAGAAAGCGTGAGGGAATAAAATCATATGGACATGAAGTAGGTTTTAAATGTTCAATAATGTCTTTACAGGTGTGCAAGGAAATATGATCAAACATGCTCCACGTGGCCAAACAACTAGGTATTAACAATTTGCAATACAATGACAATATAAATGGCAATTATTTAAGTTTGGAAACAATTATTTTTTATTTTTTATTTTTTTTCGAAATCAATAAAGGAGTAAAGTATAAAGGAGTTTTTTTTTTAATCACAGTTTTTGCACATCAGGCATAACATTATGACCACCTTCCTAATAAAAAGTCCTGTAAGTTGTGAGGTGGGGCCTCCATGGATCGGACTTGTTTGTTCGGCACATCCCACAGATGCTCGATTGGATTGAGATCTGGGGAATTTGGAGGCCAAGTCAACACCTCAAACTCGTTGTTGTGCTCCTCAAACCATTCCTGAACCATTTTTGCTTTGTGGCAGGAGCATTATCCTGCTGAAAGAGCCACAGCCACCAGGGAATACCGTTTCCATGAAAGGCTGTACATGGTCTGCAACAATGCTTAGGTAGGTGGTACGTGTCAAAGTAACATCCACATGGATGGCAGGACCCAAGGTTTCCCAGCAGAACATTGCCCAAAGCATCACACTGCCTCCGCCGGCTTGCCTTCTTCCCATAGTGCATCCTGGTGCCATGTGTTCCCCAGGTAAGCCACGCACACGCACCCGACCATCCACGTGATGTAAAAGAACACGTGATTCATCAGACCAGGCTACCTTCTTCCATTGCTCCGTGGTCCAGTTCTGATGCTCACGTGCCACTGTTGGTGCTTTCAGCGGTGGACAGGGGTCAGCATGGGCACCCTGACTGGTCTGCGGCTATGCAGCCCCATACGCAACAAACTGCGATGCACTCAAATCAAATCAAATCACCTTTATTTATATAGCGCTTTTTACAATGCCAATTGTTTCAAAACAGCTTCACAGTGGTAACAGGAAAATAATGCAACAGAATTTGATTCGGCTGTACAGCCGCTCTGATGAAAACGGTGATGTCATCAGCTCATTTCAATTATCATATAGTGTCAATGCGGGCAGATCAGTAATATAGTTGAAATTTAAGTGTCCCCAACTGAGCAAGCCAAAAGCCAAAGGCGACACTGTGTATTCTGACACCTTTCTATCAGAACCAGCATTAACTTCTTGAGCAATTTGAGCTACAGTAGCTCGTCTGTTTGATCGGACCACACGTGCATCAATGAGCCTTGGCCGCCCATGACCCTGTCGCCGGTTCACCACTGTTCCTTCCTTGGAGCACTTTTGATAGATACTGACCACTGCAGACCGGGAACACCCCACAAGAGCTGCAGTTTTGGAGATGCTCTGACCCAGTCGTCTAGCCATCACAATTTGGCCTTTGTCAAACTCGCTCAAATCCTTACGCTTGCCCATTTTTCCTGCTTCTAACACATCAACTTTGAGGACAAAATGTTCACTTGCTGCCTAATATATCCCACCCACTAACTGGTGCCGTGATGAAGAGATAATCAGTTTTATTCACTTCACCATAACGGTCATAATGTTATGCCTGATCGGTGTACAGCTGTGTTTATATTTTAGGAAGGTGGTTTCTCGCAAGGGGATCATTATATTTGAGGGTCCTTAGCATCAGACAGTTTGAAAACCCCTGCTAACATAAGATAGAGCTCAAAGCTATTTAAAGAGCACAGTTTCCAGTTCTGCTGGCAGGTTGTTTTGAGCCATAAACATCATGTGACTAACGATTCGTCATGACAATAATGATTGAGAGCTTAAAGGCCCTGATATATTTCAAGCGAAATCGAAGAACGAACTAGTGTGACAAGATGAGGCCCTGTTTGTGAAACCAGGCCTAAACGTAAATTGTAAAATAACAGCGCTTTAAATTATAAACATTGTAGCTTGTCAAACTTCAGTGTCAAAGAAACTTTACTAGCATGAATGTACCTGAATGAATCATGGGAACTGCAGAAACGGCAATGTTTAAGAGGAAACGTGTATTTGAAGGTTAAAATATTAAATTTCTTTTTCTCAGTGGGATAAATATTACATAAATTATGAGTGAATGCATTTCAATATCTATGCCACTCAGCCAGCACACAGTCAGTTCAGTGCTTCCATAGGAATGAAGCTTCACAGAAGGAAATCTCTTTAATATCGCAGTGTTTGTCAGACGCAGCTTCATAAAAGAGCTGTTGCTCACAGGGTTCGAGTCTGTCCTGATTCCACCCGCTCTCAGGCCTACATTCCTGGCTATGAATAAAGCAAAAGACAAATCTCAGTATCTTCATTTGCTCTAAATTTAATCTAAATGAAGTCATAAGTTATGTTTTGTACCTTCAGTCGTTCTCTGGTGGAAAGAGCTGCAAACCTCCATCAGATCTGAGAGCATCGCAGTCGTAACACACTTCCTTCTGCAAGCACTTAACTAATCAACAGCCTTAACCCAAAGCACTTACTACACAAAGAAAACACTTATTTCTCATCATTTCTAGCATTTCCTAATCTAGCTTTCTAATCAACCTGTCATTGTGTTCTGTAAATATTGTGAGTTGCTTGTGAGGTTTCTCATTTGTAAGTCGCTTTGGAAAAAGGAATCCTGATAATTGAATAGATGTCATTTTAATTTCATATTTTATAACTACTAAGCTGTTTGTGTCTTTTATTGCTCCAAAGGAACACATACTCACACCTGACGTTTTCACCGAAGCTATTCAATGCCGAATGTCTTTCTGAATCTCACGTTAACTCTCTCCACTCCTACTGTTTATGCAGTCTGTTAAATTTTAACTTCCATCAAGAATTCAAAGACCAGAAAGAGAAGATTATGAAAGAATACAGCTTCCCCTGTGTCTCCCCTTTGACTCACACATCGCCCAGTAATGGTAAGACAGCACTTGATATATAATACATACGTTTCCATTCAGCTGAAAGACATCACCGTATTCCCAGGGGAAATGACAGCCTGTCTCATTCTCATCTGCATTCTGTTGAAAAGTGTAACATGCATTGGCATTGATGTATTCAGTGGCTCGTTCACTGTTAAGCAGACGAGCAGTTTGAACAGTCCTGGCTCTGAGACACTGCAGAGATCTTCCCATTGATAAGGACAGTTTGTGGCTCCCTCTGCGTCTCCGGACTTTAATTCGGTCAATGCCTGAGACGCTCTACACGTGATCTCTGGCCTGATGCAAACTCATCCCAGCAAGCAATTTTGCATTTAAAAGACATCTAATAGCCATCCAAACTCAGCCCTGACGTCTAGGCTAAAACAAGGCAAAATTTGGGCCGTCAGTGAAAATTCCATAGACATCTAACCACAGCCCAATAATAGACTAGTCATCTAGAGCATGAACATGTCAAAGAAATTATATATATATATATATATATATACACACACAAACCCGATTCCAAAAAAGTTGGGACACTGTACAAATTGTGAATAAAAACAGAATGCAATGATGTGGAAGTTTCAAATTTCAATATTTTATTCAGAATACAACATAGATGACATATCAAATGTTTAAACTGAAAAAATGTGTCATTTTAAGGGAAAAATAAGTTGATTTTAAATTTCATGGCATCAACACATCTCAAAAAAGTTGGGACAAGGCCATGTTTACCACTGTGTGGCATCCCCTCTTCTTTTTATAACAGTCTGCAAACGTCTGGGGACTGAGGAGACAAGTTGCTCAAGTTTAGGAATAGGAATGTTGTCCCATTCTTGTCTAATACAGGCTTCTAGTTGCTCAACTGTCTTAGGTCTTCTTTGTCGCATCTTCCTCTTTATGATGCGCCAAATGTTTTCTATGGGTAAAAGATCTGGACTGCAGGCTGGCCATTTCAGTACCCGGATCCTTCTTCTACGCAGCCATGATGTTGTAATTGATGCAGTATGTGGTCTGGCATTGTCATGTTGGAAAATGCAAGATGAAGGTCTTCCCTGAAAGAGACGACGTCTGGATGGGAGCATATGTTGTTCTAGAACTTGGATATACCTTTCAGCATTGATGGTGCCTTTCCAGATGTGTAAGCTGCCCATGCCACACGCACTCATGCAACCCCATACCATCAGAGATGCAGGCTTCTGATCTGAGCGCTGATAACAACTTGGGTTGTCCTTGTCCTCTTTAGTCCGGATGACATGGCGTCCCAGTTTTTCAAAAAGAACTTCAAATTTTGATTCGTCTGACCACAGAACAGTTTTCCACTTTGCCACAGTCCATTTTAAATGAGCCTTGGCCCAGAGAAAACGCCTGCGCTTCTGGATCATGTTTAGATATGGCTTCTTTTTTGACCTATAGAGTTTTAGCCGGCAACGGCGAATGGCACGGTGGATTGTGTTCACCGACAATGTTTTCTGGAAGTATTCCTGAGCCCATGTTGTGATTTCCATTACAGTAGCATTCCTGTATGTGATGCAGTGCCGTCTAAGGGCCCGAAGATCACGGGCATCCAGTATGGTTTTCCGGCCTTGACCCTTACGCACAGAGATTGTTCCAGATTCTCTGAATCTTTGGATGATAATATGCACTGTAGATGATGAGAACTTCAAACTCTTTGCAATTTTTCTCTGAAAAACTCCTTTCTGATATTGCTCCACTATTTTTCGCCGCAGCATTGGGGGAATTGGTCATCCTCTGCCCATCTTGACTTCTGAGAGACACTGCCACTCTGAGAGGCTCTTTTTATACCCAATCATGTTGCCAATTGACCTAATAAGTTGCAAATTGGTCCTCCAGCTGTTCCTTATATGTACATTTAACTTTTCCGGCCTCTTATTGCTACCTGTCCCAACTTTTCTGGAATGTGTAGCTCTCATGAAATCCAAAATGAGCCAATATTTGGCATGACATTTCAAAATGTTTCACTTTCAACATTTGATATGTTATCTATATTCTATTGTGAATAAAATATAAGTTTATGAGATTTGTAAATTATTGCATTCCTTTTTTATTCACAATTTGTACAGTGTCCCAACTTTTTTGGAATCGGGTTTGTATATATATATATATATATATATATATATATATATATATATATATATATATATATATACAGTGGGGAGAACAAGTATTTGATACACTGCCGATTTTGCAGGTTTGCCCACTTACAAAGCATGTAGAAGTCTGTAATTTTTATCATAGGTACTCTTCAACTGTGAGTGACGGAATCTAAAACAAAAATCCAGAAAATCACATTGTATAATTTTTAAGTAATTAATTAGCATTTTATTGCATGACAAAAGTACATCAGAAAAGCAGAACTTAATATTTGGTACAGAAACCTTTGTTTGCAATTACAGAGATCATACGTTTCCTGTAGTTCTTGACCAGGTTTGCACACACTGCAGCAGGGATTTTGGCCCACTCCTCCATACAGACCTTCTCCAGATCCTTCAGGTTTCGGGGCTGTCACTGGGCAATACGGACTTTCAGCTCCCTTTAAAGATTTTCTATTGGGTTCAGGTCTGGAGACTGGCTAGGCCACTCCAGGACCTTGAGATGCTTTTTACGGAGCCACTCCTTAGTTGCCCTGGCTGTGTGTTTCGGGTCGTTGTCATGCTGGAAGACCCAGCCACGACCCATCTTCAATGCTCTTACTGATGGAAGGAGGTTGTTGGCCAAGATCTTGCGATACATGGCCCCATCCATCCTCCCCTCAATACAGTGCAGTCGTCCTGTCCCCTTTGCAGAAAAGGATCCCCAAAGAATGATGTTTCCACCTCCATGCTTCACGGTTGGGATGGTGTTCTTGGGGTTGTACTCTTCCTTCTTCTTCCTCCAAACACGGCAAGTGGAGTTTAGACCAAAAAGCTCTATTTTTGTCTCCTCAGACCACATGACCTTCTCCCATTCTTCCTTTGGATCATCCAGATGGTCATTGGCAAACTTCAGACGGGCCTGGACATGCGCTGGCTTGAGCAGGGGGACCTTGCGTGCGCTGCAGGATTTTAATCCATCACGGCATAGTGTGTTACTAATGGTTTTCTTTGAGACTTTGGTCCCAGCTCTCTTCAGGTCATTGACCAGGTCCTGCCGTGTAGTTCTGGGCTGATCCCTCACCTTCCTCATGATCATTGATGCCCCACGAGGTGAGATCTTGCATGGTGCCCCAGACCGAGGGAGATTGACCGTCATCTTGAACTTCTTCCATTTTCTAATAATTGCGCCAACAGTTGTTGCCTTCTCACCAAGCTGCTTGCCTATTGTCCTGTAGCCCATCCCAGCCTTGTGCAGGTCTACAATTTTATCCCTGATGTCCTTACACAGCTCTCTGGTCTTGGCCATTGTGGAGAGGTTGGAGTCTGTTTGATTGAGTGTGTGGACAGGTGTCTTTTATACAGGTAACGAGTTCAAACAGGTGCAGTTAATACAGGTAATGAGTGGAGAACAGGAGGGCTTCTTTAAGAAAAACTAACAGGTCTGTGAGAGACGGAATTCTTACTGGTTGGTAGGTGATCAAATACTTATGTCATGCAATAAAATGCAAATTAATTATTTAAAAATCATACAATGTGATTTTCTGGATTTTTGTTTTAGATTCCGTCTCTCATAGTTGAAGAGTACCTATGATAAAAATTACAGACCTCTACATGCTTTGTAAGTAGGAAAACCTGCAAAATCAGCAGTGTATCAAATACTTGTTCTCCCCACTGTATATATATATATATATATATATATATATATATATATATATATATATATATGTATGTGTGTGTATGTATGTATGTATGTATATATATATATAGGGCTGTCAATCGATTAAAATTTTTAATTGCGATTAATCGCACACTTATCGTGAAATTAAGCATATGCCATTTATCTCATTAAACACATTAATTTTGTCATCATTTGCTATAACCAGCAAAGTAAACAATCAGATTCTCACAAAACTGTATTTTCTGCAAGCTTCAAGGATCATTGGAGACTCCAAAAGGACACCAAATAACCAAATATAAGGAGTCCATATAATTATATTATATAATAAATTTATACACACCTATGAAGAAAACATAACAGAAAAAAACATTGCAGAATTCACAGTGTATGGTGTGTGTACAGAGCAACAACAACGAGATTGTTTTCACTTTAGCCGAGTCGAGCTGCGATACCGAACAGGACCACACGGAGACGCCAAAAACTCCTAAATCCACCGCTTTGACTGCATAAACCTACGATTACTAAACACAACAACACACACGACAAATCAAACATTATCCTTCCTAAGTGTGTGGAAACAGCGCGAATGTACTGAGATGTGTGTGTACATGAACGCAGCGTGCGATCAGTGATCGAGAGCGCGCGCACACGGTTTGTTCTTTGTGCATCACTAACAGACTCTCACGCGCTTACTGTACAATGTGAGTCTCTATTCTCTCTGATATCTGATGTGATCAGCCTGGCCTTCTTTACTTTAGCGCTGTTTTGGACTGTTTGAGTGAATTCGATTCCTGGATCACTGAACACTTTCCCAGAGTTTAACGGCTTAAAATGGCCTGATCACAAACACAGAAGCAGAATCAGGTTAAAGAGTTAGAATGGAAATGTCCTCCTCCAGGGTTACAGATGCTGTAGATGCTCGGAGTGATTTTGATAAACTCCCGACTTCTCAGATCATATAACTGCATGACGAAAATTACGTTAATGTTCACATACTGCATACTGCATGTCTTTCTGTCTGCTCTTTGTCTGTCCATTTTTAACTTTTTTAAAGGATTTTAGGGCACCTTTCACTGAAATATTCCAGATAGTGCCTTCATTTGCTAATCTTATCTAAGTTTTTGTGACTATGGATATTCTACCCTGTTATTTTTGTGAGCTCTTGGCCTATTATTTGGTTTGAGGCCTATTTCTATGCTCAGCCCAGGGATCTGCTGCAGTGTGGCTCGTCTTCAGCACGTCTGACAGCACTAATATATACGTGACCGGTTAAGTCTTTTTATATTTATTTTGGGTTTATTTGTTTTCCTTTCAATGGTCGTGCATTTCAAATGGGACATGCCCACTAGCGCGGAGCTGCGTCCTGACATTGATTGCACCTGTGCTGCGCAATTACTGAGGTGTGTGAGTAGCTTTATAAAAAGCATATCCAAGTGTGGCGTTTTGATTCTTCTCCTGTGTGCATGTTGTTTGGGCAGAAAAGGTCTTTCGGCTTATATTTCTTGTTGCTTTCCCCTGGGATGTGTGTGCGTGAAGTGACGAGCGCAGGTAGCGTAAAGTTACAATAGTCTAACTATCTCGCTTGTGAAGTGCGGCCTAAGAGCGCTAGCTGCTGTTTTATATAGTTGTTTTTATATATGCTGCCTATAGACCTGTCTCATATGCCCGTGTCATATTGCTGTTTCACCGTCTTGTGGTACGGCTGTGTGGACGTCGCAGCCTTTGAACTGCTGATTTATAGTGCTTTTAAAGATTATTCTGTCTAATTGATCTGTATGAGATATTTGAGTAAGCACTTGGACATTTTTGTCTTTTGTACAAATATATTAAACTAACATGCTTTGTGTTCTTGTCCAGTGAAGCAGTCTGGACGATTTTTAAATATTAATTGTGAATTATCTATTTTGTTTTGTACCTTTCTTTTTTTTTTTCTTCTTTCTTTTTTGTTTGTTGTACAAGTGTCTGTTACCATATATCTCCACCTACGATTAACTGACGAGTTGTGATTTCGAGGCTTAACAGAAGGGGCGAGTGTATTTGATTTTGTTGGTTTTGTTTTTGGTTTATCACTTGCTTTAAGAATTTTTAGGCACTGATTTGCTGTGTGTTTTGTCTCTTCTGGTTTTTCTTTTAACACTTTTAGACAAAGGTTACATACACACATACATACATATATATATATATATATATATGCGCAAATCATTTTACGCATGATTGCTTCATCAACGAGGGTCAGTAACGCTGGATTTGTGAAAAAGTAGTTTCTGAAGGACGGGTCAATACCAACGCTTCGGCTCTAACTTCATATCAGAACAAGTGAGGATGGCACTTCATATTCTGTGAATGTTTGCAGATTTCCTTTCTGAATGAGCTTTATAGAAAGCTGTACGCTATTATGGCTAAAGTTAGCATCGTCTCTGACTGTATTCACAGAGACTAGAGCTGTGTCGTTAGTTTTATCCTGAAAACGCTCACCATCTGCGTAATTCATAAACACACATTTATTATGCATTGTATAGTCGGGTGACGGACGTGTTACGTTCCCACACGAGCACCTATACAACAATTTATAGATTCACATGACGGCACATGCTAGCCAATGAGTTGAATCAACGTAACTCCACAATAACTAACGTTATATAAATGATCCACTAACCATTCAGTCTAAACGTGTCGAGCTCTTCCTGAGTCTCTCATCTGTGTCGACTCCGGCTCAAACATGTACGGCTGCTCCACAACTGCTTATTTCTGACATTTTGTCTGAGTGAGATTGGCCTGTTTTGTTGTTGACAGAGTATCTGAAGCTTGTGTAAAGGCTCCGCCCTCTTCTGGAAGGGGGGCGGGGAGCAGCAGCTCATTTGCATTTAAAGAGACAAAAACAGCGTGTTTTTTCTCACACCCAAATAGGGGCAAATTTGACCAGCTATTATAAATTATCTGTGGTTATTTTGAGCTGAAACTTCACACACACATTCTGGGGACACCAGAGATTTATATTACATCTTGTGAAAAGGGGCATGATATGTCCCCTTTAAATGATGGAATATCAAACATCTCGCAAGTTATTTTGGCAAAAATGACGTAACCAAATTCAAGGTTATTTTGGCTAGAAGTAGGTTACTCATAGCCGGATTATATCGGGTCTATAGTT
This sequence comes from Coreius guichenoti, assembly GCA_039654105.1. Taxonomy (NCBI): domain Eukaryota; kingdom Metazoa; phylum Chordata; class Actinopteri; order Cypriniformes; family Gobionidae; genus Coreius; species Coreius guichenoti. The sequence continues at coordinate 41,857,360 of CM077179.1, read as the reverse complement.
AACCGATTAAATGACAGCTATTGCTTGCTGGTATGATGGCTAACATCATCAGTGCCATACGCCTCGGTGCCGTTACACGAGTCGGCAGGTTCGATGAGCAGACCTGGAATGGGTTTCTTCTAAAAGGCACTAAAAGGCTAAAGACTGTCTACAGTAAATGAAATATTCAAAAATGATGCCAGAGCAAATTAAGTTTAGAGCATGTCGCAAGATCTTAAATAACTTGGGGTAATTGCATTTAACAGCATTATGCACTACAGAGTACAGCGTGTCTGTTTTATCTCATCAGTCTATGGTTTCTACAAGTCACCAGAACAGGTGAATGTTTCTGTGTGAACCAGAGGATCAGAAAGCAGCCCTGTGTGGCTCTAAGAGCCGTTCTAGTTATCCTGTGAATTCATGCCGTTTACCTAGACGGAGCTTTTGACAGGAAGCAAGTGCCTGACCCAATAAGGCCTGGAGAGGTAATTCAAAGCCCCTGGACGAGAGCCAGAATCATTTCTCAGTGTGTGACAGAAGTGATCGGGCCACAACAAGCCTATTTCAGACACCCGACCTGGTAACAAACTAAAGTCTGGTTCCTGCACAGTCACTTTACAAAAGAAGCACAGCAGAGCTGCAGATGATGGGAGTAATTAAGTGGTGTAAAACTCAGAGGAATTCCCTTTTCCCTTTGATTAAGCAGCAAATGAGCACATATCCTAGAAGCTGTTTTGGCTAATTCAGGGACAACTGCTTTCATGATGTGCTTATTTGATGTGCACAAAAGAATAATGTCAGAGAGTGATAGTTCTGAGATAACTACCAACAGCTTGATAACCAAAACGCTAGAGGAGAATTGTGAATTAGCCATATGAGACTTTGAGCCGTTTGTCAGAAACACTCCACACAATGTGCAGCACACTGGGATGATTGGTGAATTACAGGGGCGGCCGCTGGACAATGCGGGCCAGTCCGCTGCTATGTAAATATATATGAAGAATGAATTATAGTAAAATTACGTAGCCTATATCCTTCCGTCAGCCCAGACGAATGGCCCGCGCGGCTCACTTGAGGCAAAAACTTTAATCTATTTAGCCTGATCAGTCTCAGTGGTCTAAAAGCGCTCGTCAATGTCAAAATGTTTGAGATATCCAATCAAATCGAAGGAGGCGGGATTTATTGTCCACAGAAACCGAGCAGCGCGGCACTTGAATGCGAGTCGAGGTGAGATAAACAGCTGAACATGACGAGTCAATACAGCAATATTCCCCGCCCCTTACGATTTAAAAAAACAACAAAAAAAAAAAAAGTTAAACGACGGACATTCATTTCCAGGGATGCAAACTAGGCCTACTGCTGACCTTTTCGAATTACTCAGATTTTAATGCCATTTACGTTATTCGTCACACAATGCACAAAGAAAGATTAACGCAGCAGATTTTTTTTCTGTGATCAACTTTTTATTTGGTTTTAACACAAAATGTACAATTTACTTGTTATATACCAAATGGTATACATGTATATTCATGTATATAAAGTAACATAACTTTTCAAACTATATACAATTGCCAAAGCCTTGCGAATAAGTAAAAAAAAAAAAAAAAAAAGAATTGTTTTACATAAATACAAAGATAAAATACAATTGCAGTAATGTCGTTAAGACCCATTTAAATTGTGCGCTAAACTTGAGAAAAAACTTGGCTTCAAGAGTGCAACAACAACTTTATCCCAAACATCTAAAGTGGAGCTACATGCTTTATGAATGACAGCCAATAATCTCTCTATAAGAACAATATCTCTGAAGTAGTTAAACCATTCTTTTATTGAAGGGGGTCCAGGAGAAAACCAAGAATGCATTTTTTTAGCGGAAGTTAAACCTGCAAATATAATTTTCTTAGAAGCCAAATTAGTATTAATTAGTGAAGAATCATCATTAAATAAAAATAGGGTAAGCATTTTAGGAATTGGAAACTCCAAAATATCTTCAAGAAATACTGCTACTTGGGACCAAAGATTAGAGACATCGGGGCAATCCCAAAAAAGTGCCAACCGTATTCAAATTACATTTTGTACAAACTGGGGTATCTGTAAGCTTCATTTTAAAGCGTCTATATGGGGAAAGATAAAATTTCTGAACAAAATTAAAATGAATCAACTGATGTGCAGGATTCTTTGAAGAAATAGACGCATTGTTCCATACATTCTCCCAGTCCAATTCCATGTCTCTCTCCTTAAGGTCACGATTCCATGATTCAATCACTCCCCGAGTTTTATCACGTTTTGAAATTAATTGTGCATATATTCTAGACACCAGTCCAGTGCACGATGTTCCTAGATTAATCCACAGACTCAGCGGGTGAACAGACAGGGGAGAATCCCAAGGACTCCATGGGCTTTAATTGCTGATCTCAATTGTAGGTACAAAAACCAGGAAAAACCAGGAAGAGAGTGTCTTACTTTAAGGTCCTGAAATGATCTTAAGCCGTTTTCTCCATACAAATCTTGCAAAATGTAAACTCCTCCGGAAGCCCAGCTTGCATTGAAGTATGGGCCAGAGTTCTGCAGTAGATTATAGTTATACCAGATGGGAGAGCGATCACAAAGTTTGGTGTTGCAACCCATATGCCTCTGAACAGATGACCAGACTTGCAGAGAGTGGCCTATAATTGGCCCAAATAGTTTATGTGTCGATTTAGGTTTAAGTCCAGCAAATAACAGATCTTCAATTCTATGAGGTTTTACATTCTATGTTGTTGTTCCATCTGGCGCCAGGGAAGTACAGAGTCTTTATCACACCAAATTTTAAGTGATTTCACCTGAAAGGACCAATAATACAGTTCGAGGTCGGGCAGTGCCAAACCACCAGACGATTTCATCCGCTGAAGAGTACTCAGGTGGATACGGGGTTTTTTACCATCCCAGATAAAATTGGAGATCTGAGATTGCAACTCCTTAAAATAGTTTACAGTTGGAGGTAAAGGAATCATGGAAAAAAGAAAATTCATTTTTATTATTGAAATTCTACCTTGCAAAGACATTTTGAGATTAGACCATCTTTGCATATCAGCCAAGATTTCAAGTTTAAGTTTGTCATAAATTATGTGTGATATATTAGAAAATTTTGTAATTTTTAATCCTAAATATGTAAATGCTGTGTCATGCCATTGAATATGAGGAATGGGTGGCAATGTAAGACATTTTGCAGAGCCATTTAAAGGAACAAGAAGGGATTTATCCCAGTTTATTTTATAGCCGGAGAATTGACTGAACTGGGTGAAAACTTGAATTATTTGCTGTAAGGAGACATGTATATTGGTAAAATATAGTACTATGTCATCCGCATAAAGAGAAATTTTATGCTGTATTCCTTTTATAACTATGGGTGATATCAGAGAATCTAATCTAATCGATTGCGCTAACGGCTCAATTGACAACGCAAAAAGTAGGAGAGAGAGTGGACAGCCTTGACGGGTACCACGGTGCAGAGGAAATTACTTTGACATAATATTACCCGTTAATAAAACTGCAAAAGGATTAGTGTAAAGTGTTTTGACCATTGATATGAATGTTCTTCCGAAGCCAAATTCTTCCAGAACTGTCCAAAGACACTCCCAACCCACCCGATCAAATGCCTTTTGTGCATCTAAAGTAAAAACGGCTGCCGGTAGAATATCCATTTCAGATGCGTGGATGATGTGCAAAAGACGTCTGACATTGTCAGATGCAAGTCTCCCTTTTAAGAATCCAGATTGATCAGAATGAATCAGTTTGCTCACAGATAGCTCTAGTCTTTTCACTAAAAGTTTTGCAAAAAGTCAACTCTGTCGTAATTAAAGAAATAGGCCTTTAACTACTGCAATTTAGAGGAGACTTGCCTAGCAACACAGAAATAAGTGACGTATTTTGATCACGATGAAATGAGCCAGTTCTAAGGGCATAGTTAATAGAATTTAGAAAAAGTGGTCCTATACTGTCCCATAATTCCGTGAATAGTTCCGGAGGAAAACCATCTAGACCTGGGGATTTGCCTCTTTTCATTGAGGAAAGTGCATCTTTTAATTCTGAAAGGGTGGGAGGTGTATCAAGAAATTCTGCTTCTTTGGACAGCGAAGGTAGATAAAGCTTTGAAAGATATGATTTAAGGATAGCCGGGTCAAAAGTAGATTCGGCTTTATAGAGATTAGAATAAAAAAGTCTGAAGGTATCATTAATTTCCTCTGCATCATAGGTAACCGATCCTAATGGAGTTTGTATTGCATTGATAATGGAAAATGACTAATTTTGCTTTAATTTAGCAGCTAGGAGTCTGCTTGAGTTTTCGCTTTGACTGTAGTAAGTCACTCTAGTACGATGGATAGAGAATTCTGCTTTAGCTTTTAACAGGTTATTTAATTCAAATTTTAAAGCTAAAAGGGATGCATGTTTTTGATTGGAGAACTGGCACTTCTGCTCTGATTCCACTAGCTGAATCTCGTTTTCTAACTGTTTAATTCTGTAATTCCTAGATGCCTTCATATGAGTAGCAAATGAAATAGATTCCCCCCTGATAAAACATTTGGTTGTTTCCCAAAGAATTTGGGCTGATGACACTGAGCCTCAATTAATTTCTAAAAACACTTTGAGATTGACTTTCAATTGCTTCAGGAATTCTGAGTTCTGAAGTAACGTTGTATTAAAACGCCATCTGTGTGTACGTTTGCCAGGATTCCGTGTAAGCTCAAAGGTATATATCACAGGGGCATGATCTGAAATAGTGATAGGAAGAATGTCTGTAGATGTGATTAAATTATTTAATTTAGGCGAAACAAAAATGTAGTCAATTCTAGAATAGGTCTTATGTCTACAGGAGAAAAAGGTGTAATTTTTCACTAAGGGATGTCGTAGGCGGCAGGAGTCAATGTAAAATTCAGCAATAAATGTGTTAATCCCAGAAGATACATCTAAACCAAAGCAAATATTTGTAGATCTGTCTAGATATATATCGTATACCTGATTGAAGTCACCACCTACTATCATTAAACACTCAGGCATGTCTAAGAAAGTAGCTAAAGTTGCATTAAAAAAGTTGGGGTCAGGTATATTTGGGCAATATATTGATGCAAAACAAATTTTTAGATTATGGACTGTTACTGACACATATAACCGTCCAGCACTGTCTTTTCCACATTTATCGATGGTTACTCCTAATTTCCTATCAAACAGAATAGCAACTCCTTTAGTTTTATTTGGTGCAGAAGAATGAGCTACACATTTATAAAATCTGTTCTGAAATCTATGTATATCATTAGTTTTTAAATGAGTTTCTTGGATCAAAGCAATGGAGATATTTTTACGCTTAAGAAATTCTAAGCACTTTGTTCGTTTAATCGGCGAGTTTAGGCCGCGGACATTCACGACATTACATTAAGCAGTATATTCATGATAGGGATCTTAAAATCGGATATTTAGTATATAAACGTGCCTCCATAAAATTGTAGCATAAAAACAGAAACAAGAAAACTATATATGATGCACATAACTTACACAAAAACAGCAAGGCTTTGGCGATAGAACATTTAACAACAACAACAACAAAAACTGGAACAATACAATCCATCCGCAACAGACAAGATCTAGAATTCTTTCTCTTTGGGTGGAGAAAAATAAACAAAACAAAGTTTACTGCCTGTGGCTATTCAAAGCAGCACGTCCCGAGTCCGAGTCCAAACGAATATCAGAAAAGTAACTAAATACAACCCATCAGACTTATTTAGACAGGGCCCATTTGCTTACCAACTCCGTTTGTACCAATTAACTCAACTCAGAAGTAACGATGGATGGGTTTTCCTGGTCATCAAATGCACTTGGAAATGAAGACGCATTAGAAGTGCTCGGTATAGAAGCAGTCGAGAGCGACGAATCCAGTGTCAGTAGAAACTTTCCAGCATCCTCAGCGTTGTTGAAGTGATGCAGCGATCCGTTGAACTTTACTTTCAGGATTGCTGGATATATCAGGAACGGACGTAATCCCCTGTCTGCAAACTGCCGTCTCACACTGTCAAACGATCTTCTCTTCAGAGCCGTTTCGTTGCTGAAATCCGGAAAAAAATAGCAGCTTGGATGTACCGTAGGTTATTTCCGACTGAGGTGCTCTGGGTCCGTTGAGAATTTTCTCCCCATCTTGATATCTGAGGAGCCGAAAGATGAGTGTTCGAGGGCGGTTTGTTTTATGACGATTGCCATAAATTCGATGAGCCCGCTGGATTTTTATCTTCCCGCCACCTTGAAGAGGAGGGATCCATTTTGGAAGGTGCTCCTGGAGAAACTGAACGGCATTCTCCGCTGACTCAGGAAGGCCCACGAGCCGGACGTTACATCTTCGTGATCGACTCTCCATTTCAACCAATTTGTTCGATATCTCTTGTTGATGCGTGTTAACATCCTGTTTAACCACACGGATATTCGCATTCATAGTGTCCATCCGCGCTTGCAATGTTTTACCGAGTTCGGCTTGGCGGGTGATATCTTGTCTTAGTTCGTTAACTGCGGAGTTCGAGGATTCAATCATGTTCTTCAGAGTTTGAATTTCACCGGAGATTACCTCCTCCATTACCTCTCTTACTGCCAGTTTGACCCTCTTGGCGAACCTCTCCTCCTGTTCTTGCAAAGCCGTTAAAATGGCTGGGTTCGGAGAATCTTCGGCTGGCCCGTCTTTGCATTTCTTTTTCGTTGCGGTCTCATCTTGAGGTGGTTTATTCTTCCCAGATTTTGGCCCAGGCATTTCCAGGGATGTTTCAATATTAAAATCTGGACTAATTTCTGAATGTAAGGATATTAAATCGAGTTTTCGGACTTTTTGAGATGGAGCTCCGTTCTAAGCGTGCATCGCCCGTGTCGAACCACCGGAAGCCTAACGCAGCAGTTTTCTTCAGTAATTTCACAATCATTTGAAAATGATTCATAAAACTCAATATCATTCTCAACATAGGCCTACACTAAAACATGGCAACTCTCATATTCAAGTAGCCTATGTCCCAACTCCTGTGCAGGAAAGTGTCATATACTAAAATAAATATATAATTTGCTAGTTAGTTCACATGCATTATTTTACACACTGGCAATCAACAGTTTGAAATAAAGACTTTTTTGTGTGTTTTTAAAAGGCTGAATTTATTTGACCGAAAATATAGCAAAAACACAAATATTAAGAAATATTAATACAATTTCCAAATAGCTGTTTTCTATGTGAATATATAGTAAAGTGTAATTTATTCCTGTGATCAAAGCTGAACTTAACATCATTACATCATGAGTCTTCAGTGTCACATGATCCTTCACAAATCATTCTAATATGCTGTATTTTTCATAAAAACACTCCAGGACCAATATCATTTTTAAACTCTTTTCCACAATTTGAGCTCTATTCCATAAGATGATAGGAGTTGTCAAACTCCTGGAAGGACAAATACTATAACCACTAAAAAGGCACCATAAAACACTCCACATTCTGCACTTCATTCTAAGTCTTCTAGACCAGAGCATTGTGTTATATTGTAACAAAGGCTCCACTGATGGCAAGCGTAGATGAACCCAAGTGCAGTTTAATGATAAACATGAACAGACACAGAGCAGACTTTGACACATGACCAGACACTCACCAACAGCAGGTTACATATAACAATACTCGACAAGGGAACAAGGCAAACATGAGGGCTTAAATACACAAGGACTAATGACTAAACAAGACACACCTGTGAACAATCAAGACAATGAACCAATGACAGAACTGAACTGAGAACACATGACAAAAACAACCAGTGAGAACACAACACATGAGGACAAGGGAATCACATGACAATGGAGCACAAGGCAGGATCACATGACAAACAGGAACACATGACAAAACCCAAAACCGTGACATATATGAACTGATTTTATGGTAGGTATTGAACTTTAGCGGTATTAAACTTCACTGTATGGAAAAGAGATTTCAAAATTTGTAAAAAAAAAAATAAATAAATAAATAATAATAATAATAATTAATAATAATAAAATTATTTACTATTTGCCATGTGCACCAGGAAAGACAAATTATAATCTAAAGAAGTATGCTATTCATTCATTAATGTTAATGATAAGCATTTCAATAAATAAATAAATAAATATAGCATTTATATTTTTATGTTAGTAAGTGGTGTTTAAAATAGCTCTGTGCATAATGAGCTGGTGTGTTGCGGACCGGGTGTGATGGGCCACTTTGTGCCAGAAAGTCCAGGGACACTTCTTTGCCCCAGTCCACCTGTGGTGAATTAGCATAAATACATATTTAGCCGATACTAAAAGTGGCTGGACTAACCTGCTGAAGAGGACTTGATTAAGTTCATTAGCAGAGTGGCGTCCCTCGGGTCTCTGTCAGCGAACAGCACCGGTTTATCCCGCTCTAGGATTCGCTCAGAGCTTCAGTTCCCACACAAGCCCATGAAAATACATTAGGATGGATTTAGGTCGTTCATACTTTCCTATGGAAATAAAGCAAGTTTTGTGAAGTCAGTTTTATTTCTATAGCACTTGGTTTCAAAAGCAGCTTTAAATGATTCAATGCCGTAAAACAGAGTTCATTTCGGCTGTACAGCAGCTCTAAAAAGACAATAGAGCCATTCAGCTGAAGTCAGTTCAGCGTTGATTCAGTTCCCTTGTAAAGAGCATCAATTATTAAATGAGTTCATATCATCTATAAAGCTCAGTTGAGTTCTCATACAGTCAGATCAATAATACTGTTGAATACTGGCTCTCCTCTGGTCAACGAATGAACACGCGTGATTATGATTCAGGCTGCATCACGTCAGACTGTGGAAGGTTTCTCAACTCAGTAATCGTGTGTAAAAACCTGCACACAAGCATTTTCACTCCAAATCATGATCATCAATTAGCATATAAATAAATACATATATTTGTTCCAACCAAGACTCGTTAGGAAAACGTGCCTCTATTTTCGGGTCCCATGAAACACAAACCACAATAAAAAAGACTTGTACAAGCAAGCTATAAAAACAAATGTGACCCTGGACCACAAAACCAGTCATAAGGGTCAATTTTTTAAAATGTATTTATACATCATCTGAATAGCTAAATAAATAAGTTTTCCATTGATGTATGGTTTGTTAGTATATGACAATATTTGGCCCGATAAATCTGGAATCTGAGGGTGCAAAAAAATCTCAATATTGAGAAAATTAGCAATGCATATTACTACTAAAAATAAATTTTTGATATATTTACGGTTGGAAATTTACAAAATATCTTCATGGAACATGATCTTAATATCCTAATGATTTTTGGCATAAAAGAAAAATGGATCATTTTGACCCATACAATGTATTGTTGGCTATCGCCACAAATATACCCATGAGATCATGACTGGTTTTGTGCTCCAGGGTCACATATGTGTTTTTATCTCACGTTTGCTTCTATTGACACTATCAATTTTAAGGTTTAGTGTTGGGTTTAGTGTAGGTAGTTATTATCAAACGCTTTTGAGCATTTCATTTCTGAACTGCCTTGTAAACAAACAATGTAATAAAGCATTGCCAGATTCACATTCATCTGTTTTAGATTCGACTGAATGTGATTTTAGCTCCACTCACTGGACTTTTCACTTTGACATTGTCTTGAAAAGTGCAAGAAGCAATATAATATTATTTTGCAGAAATGTCTCCACAGGCACGTTTTTCCAATCAGTCTGGCTGAGTGACCATGCATTTATATAACAATATTTATATATCTGGGATCTTATCATAAAAATGTGGCTGACATGTAGTCTAGGTCTATATAAAGATATTTGTTTCAAACAGTTGAGAATGTCACATAAAAGTGCGTCTTTAGGAATCGTTTGGAGAAACTGATGAATGGAAAGCCCTTATATGTAAAAGATTTGGCTGTGTGTTATGTTACCTGCAGCCACGCACTCCCTCATTTAGAATAATCCCGATTCGTCAAGAACGAGGGTAAGACAAAACACGTGTGTTCGTACATGTTGTGAATCAGACAGAACCCTTTCTGTGCTCACTGGCACACAACGATTGGTGTGTATCTGTGAGAACAGCAGGATCATCTGAAAACACTCACACTAGTACAGGAGCAGCGGCCCCGCTGTGGTCCAGAACGAGCGGGTCTGACGGGGTCAACAGATCCTCACTAAAGGTCCCACAGGCTTGACAGAGACAAACACCACTGGATACACCCTACAGGGATACAATTAAACTCTCTTTATCCTCCTCAGACAGAGGAAGAGCCGTTTGTGTGTCCTGTGAAGAACAAACACTAGAGCTGCACGAAGGGTTCACTCGTATCAGACCAGTAAAATATCATACTCATTTACACTGAAACATGATACATAAATAATTACGAAACCAATTATACCACCTATATATAAACCGTCAGATTAAAGTCTGAACAGTATATGTAAATAAATGTAAATAATAAATCCTCAGGAAGTGTATCTAAAGTAAGTTAGCAGGAAAAATAAACACTGACATGACAAGAAAGTGCATCGGTTTTGTGCTGGAAGTCATGTTTATATCATCTATGATGTAAGCTAGTGTAAATGTCAACATCATCATATTTAGTAGCGCACATGTAGTAGTTACCTGTCGTGTAAATGAGCACTGAACGCACAGCTGGCATGGCGCTCCTGATGTGGGATTCACTCGAGCGCTGGAGATCCGTTTCAGGCGCTGCGATGTGTGACTGATGAAAACCCATTCAACATCTGTCCTGCCATTTTTACTGCGTCATCAGTAATTATGACATTAACCAGGAGGCCAAACTGGCACAGAAACAGACACTACGAGAACTCTTGCCAGACAATACGTTTGGTTCAAACAAAAGCACATCCATCTCTAAAGGAAATGATTTCTGTCGCAGACCATTTCCCTCAGTAAAATATGACCGATGAATCCTCACGTGAATATGGGATTGACGTACACCGACCTGGAATCGTTTTCTCTGATAATATTTGTAGCAATCAAGTCCTGTGTGTTTTCCATCAGCTGAACTAGCGTTGCCACTTTCATGAATGAATTACTCTTTTGATCTAATCACTCAAATGGGTTTGCAAGAAGGTCTGGAATTGTTGATCTAACAGTTTTGTCATTGTCGACAGGACCTGACATCAGTGACCATTGGTATGAAAGGACGTCAAACCGGTCTAACTCAACACAAGTAAAATAAGAGGAAGATTATCAGTGAAGAACTTAAAATTGGCTCTGTTCCTTCAGAAGACTTGGACTGTAGCACACGTCAAATTAACTACTTCAAAAGACGCCTAATCTCTTTTTTGTCTTAGAATGTGTAACGAAAAAAGGATGACAACATTTTCAAAAACGAACCATTTCATGCTGGTAACGTAGGAGTCGGACCACCAATATGCACAAACACACTATCTATAGATTTGTTCAGAGACAAACCATTTCCATGTTTAGCATTTCTGGACAGAACATAAGTAGAAATGAAGTCGGCTGATTCTCAAATATAGCCGCCAGACGGTTCAGACTCGCTCTCTGTCTGCTTTAGGGAAACTAAGATAGTTTGCAGAGCAAGAGCCTGTGAAAATGTGTGACTGATAAATTATGGCATTGTAATGCAGAAAAACTAGAGCATGCAAGCACTTTTCCAGCCAGGGAAGATGATGCTGGGCGTGAGCCCGTGAGTTTCACACTCTCTGCGAAATTATTTGGCGTGGCAATTTAGTTCCATCAAAATACTGCCAGCTCTACGAAAACGGAGCACTGACACGCAGCGACACGTCAGATTTAGAGTGATGGCGGTGGGTGTTGACCTTAAATATTAATATTTGTCAGAAAGTTTTCAGAGTTTCAGTGCCTAAGGGAAAGCTGAATACTGAAGGCTTGACGTGACACTTATGAGATGAAGTGGAGGCCATTCAAGACAAGCTGAATCTGCTTGCTCTTCCCATCATACAGCAGCTGTCACGAGCAGAATAATTTTCTTCATTAATTGGATAGTGACAGAGTAGCAGATTCCTTATAATGAATCCAATAACAGTCTTCGCAGGTCATTAAGATTAACCAGAGTCCACTTCATTAATTATTTAGAGATCCACTGTGATGTGGCATCACCTTAACTCTAATGAAAAGCAATCATTCATTACTCTATATGTCGGAGAAGGGGTTAGGGGTTCAAATTGAAAACCAGACCTGACTTAGTAATGAAATATGCACATCCAGCACACTTTTAACGTGCTTCTCATCAAAGAAAATAACTGAATATTTCCAGTCGAGAAGAAAACTGTCAAAACAGAGTCCTTGTCATCTCGTTACTGCAGTGAGATTGTTCCTGTACACAGAAGAACGATCATGTGTCTCCACTATAGACCATTCAAACTGTCTCCCAACATGAATGATGGGAGAGTGATGGAAGTCGATTACTCTGGGTATTTCTGAATATCTCACACTAACACCCTTGAGACCGCTAACAAATTCCGCCTTCAGCTTTCTGGGACAGACTGTGCATTCCACACAGGCTGAGGTTTAGCATGCAGTCCATGAAGAGATCCATCCATCGCCCATTCCCCTCTCCTCCTCTCCTCCTCTTCATTTCACACTGAGAGGCATTCCTGCCATGCATACGATTTCATGCCTCCATCGTATGTTTGGTCACTCACACACACACGCACACAATATGAAGAGGTGTCATATCGATCACAAGTTTAGTATGGAGTACTGCAAGGCTCAGTGCTAGGACTGTTGCTTTTCACCCTGTACATGCTACCCTTGGAAGATATCATTTGGAAGCATGGCGTTAGTTTTCACTGTTATGCAGACGATACTCAGCTCTATATTTCTTCGTGCCCTGATGAAACTTACCAATTCAAAAAATTAACAGATTGCATAGCTGATTTAAAAAAATGGATGACTAGTAATTTCCTACTAATTAATTCGGAGACCTCAAGGCTAGATTATTGTAATGCTCTACTGGGTGGTTGCCCTGCTCGCTTAATAAACAAACTCCAGCTGGTCCAAAACACAGCAGCTCAAGTTCTTACTAGAACTAGGACGTATGACCACATTAGCCCGGTTCTGTCAACACTGCACTGGCTCCCTATTAAACATTGCATAAATTTTTAAATCTTGCTGATTACTTACACAGCACTAAATGGTTTAGCTCCCCAGTACTTGAGCGAGCTCTTAACGCATTATACTCCATCACGTCTATTGCGGTCTCAAAACAGTTGATAATACCTAGAATATCAAAATCAACTGCAGGCGGTCGATCC
>CM077179.1:41819105-41839105 GCA_039654105.1 Coreius guichenoti | reverse complement strand
TTTGGTCAGGAGCTGCTCATGCACACGCCGTCACTAGCTAAACATTTCAGGAGTGAATTAGGGTTGTAGAATATGGTTGTCACTCAGTGAATAATTTCACTTTGTGTACAGAACACAATTAAACACTCTGTGACAAGCACATTCAGCTGCAGTGTGTGTCTTCATTAAAACATTCAGAATTACGCATCATTACATTTATTTTTCCTGTCATATGGAGAATGTTCTCATTTCTTTCCTCCTCTGCATGTTACTTCTGCGTTCTCCTTACATTTCAGGTGTAAGTAAGCGTGGAAAAACCACTGCATGCAGAGAAACTGCCGTGGACGTACACTAACAAGAGCCAATTAAGATACAACAACACTGTTATCAGTCCCAAGAGAAACGTGAAACAAAAGTACTAAAGCAAAGCAGAGAGGCGGAAGGACTTCAGGTCACCGCTGCGATTAGCCATCGATACTGTCATTCAGACCAACTCACAGCAAAGCTCCGAGGATTTCACCCAAAGCACAGCCTTCTGCTACAGAAACAACACTGAGAACACAACGTGACTGAGAGACACAGGACTTCGTCTCCGGGAAGATCCGGCCAGTATTCGCTCTCATGAGGTAGAAAGAGCAGAGAATAAAAACGGCTGGCTTTTATTCAGACGAGTTACTGCTCTGAAATAATCATTAAAGTTCAGTTCTCATACAGCAGCGTCAGTACAGTCAGATCAATAATACTGTTGAATATTAAGTATTCACACATAAGAAGCTAAATGTGTCTGTTTAAAGTCCTGGTTAAGGCCCCATCTTTGCTAATGGAACAACAAAACTTTTGAAGCCAATCACCTCAACTTAAATGCCAGGTGACTAATCGCTGTTATGCACGGTAAAAAACCAATTCAAAAGAATGTGTCTTTGTCTCATATGTGAGTTTATGTTCAGTTAATGGCCTTTGATCTTCTGGGCGTCTGGAGATGCTGACATTTAAATAAAGTTCAAACCCTTCACTAGTGACTATCCTGAGCTCTACCACTTTAAGAGTTTCCAACAAGAAATCAACAATACACCAACAATAATGAAATATTTATGAACTATATGGCACAACTTTCAAATGGCCGCTGATTTCTTTCTGTCCTCTGAAACACCAGCAGGAGCGATTTGGGCTACGCTAACCAGATAAACCTTGTACACCAGGAGTACGGAGAGCTGTCCAACAGATAGTAAATATCAGCGGTGAAGAATGGCTCATTATATGATTGATCCTCCTGCCTCCTGCGAGGGCTGCAGTAACGCTGCTCTTCCTCATTCGTTGTTTTGGACTGGAACAGGCTGGTCACAGCTTCCAGATCACATGAAGCGCTGTGCCACATCCATCACTCCCATGTCTTTATTAATATCACCCTTCCTTAATAAACCCCTATATCATGCAGAATCTCCCATTTTCTTTCTCTGATTTCTACCACAGTAATGTCCTCCTCCCTCGCCCACCCCAGCTTAGTGAATCCAAACATACAGTAAGTGAGTGATAAATCAGCCTCCATCCATCTGGAAGCGGCAGGTGAATCCCCCCTGAAGGATGCCGGGAATTACAGGATCCATTTGGAAGCTGCAGCTGCTCAGTATTTCTCACTGCCGGTTAAAAACACACACCACCTTCCTCAAGCCCTTTTCCCAGTCAGTTCAGTCTTTATTGCTTTAACCTCCCGTCTGTTCTTTGCTAAAAAAAGCCAGAGGTTAATTTTTGTGTTCAACACACACAAAGTAATTGGGGCCATTGGGGACATGTTTGCAGTCCAGTCATCCACAGAACACACTGAAAAAAATCATGTATTTTTGTCTATTATTTAAATATCTAAACACGACCTAATATCTTCAGTCATTTTGCTTCTCCAGTAAATGTATCTTGATTTAAGGATGTTTAGATATTTGTGAAGAAATCTGTTCATCAACACATTTCAACATGAAGGAGCTTGGAAATTCAGATGTATCAAAAGGCCTCTGGTGGTTTCCTTTACGCTGATGCTTTTGTATACAGTCTTGTTTTAAGCTGCAACAAATCTGGCTTTAAGGGACTCAAATGTTTAGTTAAAGCAGCCACACACCAACATGTCATGATGGTATAAAACGTTTGAGTGAAAGGACTTTTGTTTAAAATCTCACGTTCCAGCACTCTTGGGCCACAACACCTGAATCACAGAGTATGAGCATAATGACATGTTTAGAGAGTAATGCTGAACTGCTGTTAAGAGTTATATTATCGCTTCAAGGTCTTTGTCAAGGCTTCATCGGAACAAGCTCGTTCTGGATTATAAACCTGAAAGAAAAATGGCTAACAAAAGACCAGTGTCCCACAGACAATACTGAACACACACCGGTGGCTGTCGGAGCTAGATCTCGCTGGCGTTTGGCAGCCTGATACGATTGTGTTTTGCTGCTCATCGAATTAGAGGCAGCGGGTGGACAAGAGCCAGACATGAGAGATGGAGCTCACACTGAAAATCATTTACTCTCAGTGTGGGCTGGGAAAACCTCACTACGCACTGAAACGGAGTGAAAAACCCTGCATGTTAACAAATCTGGAAGTTCTATTAAGAATCTATTATTCCTGCTGTATGTTTAGGACCAAAACCACAAGAGACCAACCCAGTAAATATGGCACGTGCTCATTATCGCAAACAACAATGTGAAATGATCTAGCATCGACTTACAACATTAATTACTGCTAACAGAGCAGAGGTCAATAACTAGTTCACACAAAAGCACACTGGTCTTTCTGGCTGAACATTAATGCTCTACTAATCACTTTCTACCCAGAGCCGCAGGGACTGAACACAGTGACTGAACGTGGTGAGTGAATGCGGTGACTGAACGCGGTGCCTGAGCACAGTGACTGAATGCAGTGTCTGAACGCGGTGCCTGAACGTGGTGAATGAACGCAGTGGACGAACGTGGTAACTGAACGCGGTGGCTGAACACGGTTATTGAACGCGGTGATTGAACGCAGTGGACGAACGTGGTGACTGAACACGGTGACTGATCACAGTGACTGAACACAGAGACTGAACGCAGTGACTGAACGCAGGGACTGACCGCAGGGACTGAATGCAGGGACTGAACCCGATGACTGAACGCAGAGACTGAACAAAGTGACAATGCAGGGACTGAACGCAGGGACTGAACACAGTGATTAAACGCAGGGACTGAAAGCAGTGACTGAACGCAGTGATTGAACGCAGTGACTGGCCTTTGGCTTTTGGCTTGCTCAGTTGGGGACACTAAAATTTCAACTACATTACTGATCTGCCCGCATTGACACTATATGATAAATGAAATTAGCTGGATGACATCACTGTTTTCTCCAGAGCGGCTGTACAGACGAATCAAATTCTGTTGCATTATTTTCCTGTTGACACTGTGAAGCTGCTTTGAAACAATCAGCATTGTAAAAAGTGTTATATAAATAAAGGTGACTTGACTGAAGGCAGTGACTGAACGCAGGGACTGAATGCAATGACTGAACGCAGGGACTGAATGCAATGACTGAACGCAGTGACTGAACGCAGGGACTGAATGCAGGGACGTAACCCGGTGGCTATACTCAGTGGCTGAATGCAGTGACTGAACACAGTGACTGAACGCAGTGACTAAACGCAGTGACTAAACGCAGTGACTGAACGCAGTGGATGAAGGCAGTGACGGAACATGGTAACTGAACTCAGGGACTGAACGCAGTAACTGAACACGGTGACTGAACCCAGTGGCTGAACGCAGTGACTAAACGCAGTGGCTGAACACAGGGACTGAACACAGGGACTGAACACAGGGACTGAACGCAGTAACTGAACGCAGTGACTGAAGGTGGTGGCTGAATGCAGTGCCTGAACCCAGTGGCTGAACTCAGTGGATGAACGCAGAAACTGAACGCGGTAACTGAACGCAGTGGCTGAACGCAGTGACTAAACGCAGTGGCTGAACGCAGTGACTAAATGCAGTGACTGAACGCAATGGATGAAGGCAGTGACGGAACATGGTAACTGAACGCAGGGACTGAACGCAGGGACTGAACGCGGTGACTGAACGCAGTAACTGAACGCAGTGACTGAAGGTGGTGGCTGAACGCAGTGACTGAACGCAATGGATGAAGGCAGTGACGGAACATGGTAACTGAACGCAGGGACTGAACACAGGGACTGAACGCAGGGACTGAACGTGGTGACTGAATGCAGTAACTGAACGCAGTGACTGAACGCAGTGACTGAAGGCGGTGGCTGAATGCAGTGCCTGAACCCAGTGGATGAACGCAGGGACTGAACGCGGTGACTGAACCCAGTGGCTGAACGCAGTGACTAAACGCAGTGGCTGAACGCAGTGACTAAACGCAGTGACTGAACGCAATGGATGAAGGCAGTGACGGAACATGGTAACTGAACGCAGGGACTGAACACAGGGACTGAACGCAGGGACTGAACGTGGTGACTGAACGCAGTAACTGAACGCAGTGACTGAACGTAGTGACTGAAGGTGGTGGCTGAATGCAGTGCCTGAACCCAGTGGCTGAACTCAGTGGATGAACACGGTAACTGAACGCAGTGACTGAAAGTGGTGCCTGAACACAGTGACTCAACGCGGTGCCTAACGCAGTGCTGTGATGTTCTGAACCACCATTAACATGCGACAGATCTCCCCAGCCACACAATAAAATAAAGTATATTACATACTGCAAACAAACAAGATGTCTGTCATTGTTTTTTTTAATTCAGGTTCATGCCTATTGATTCTAAAGCTTGTCAGCTTGAAATGAAAAGCAACTGATTCAGAGAGTTTCACACTGAGCTCAGAGCAGCTTTAATCAGCCAGTCTGTGACATATTGAAGAGATTTAAGAGACGTGTGTACACAAGCCATGACTGAGATCCTCAACATCGTCAAACCTACGTCACCCTGCCGACTGACTAAAGGGAAAGTAAAGGTCGCATTGATCTCATGATGATTGTTTTGATGTGACAGTGTGATCTGAGCTGCAGATCCCATCCATTAAATCACATCTAACAGAGTAATCAATAGCTGGGTTTCCATCCAAACGTGAAGCAAATTTTTTCAAAGTTCGCAAAAAAAACAAAAAAACAAATGCTAATTAGGTGCGTTTCCATAAAGTTGTTCAAGCAGATGATGGGTAACCTAATAACCAACAGTAAATAAAAGAAGTCAAGCATTGAAAATGGAGACAGGACTGCAATTAGTTACGACTGGGCATAAATTTACTAGTGCAGCTTGCAATCGCCAAATTGAATGCTATGCACAGAGGAAGAAATGTCACAAGTCAAAAACCACCTCACGACAGCGTAAAAACTTTTTTGCGAATTAAGGGATTTTTTTTCCCAAAATTTGGTTTCCATCACTCGTTTCTGATGCAATACTTCAAAATGCGTATATAACAGGGTGATGGAAACATAGCTAATGATCAATCTCATTATTCTCTTCAACAAATCACACTGAAAGAAGTATCTAAAGTATGATTCATTCCTACGTCTCCCAAAATGCATCTCTAAACAGGTCTTCATGCCATCATAGAGATCTGAATATGAACAAAAACATGTGTTGCCATGTTGTAAAAAAGAAAATATAACTTTTACAAGTTTTGTGTCTATGTTGGTTCTCCTGCCAACACTTCTGCTACACTGATGTGTAATTTAGACAAAATCAAGCTACGACGAGGACAACAGGGCAACAGAAAGACATTTTTAAATGGGCAGAGAGCCGTGGGTTTGTCTGTCATCTCTACATCAATGAAAATGTGAAACAAACAATTTACTGCCACTGAGACACGTGTCCAAATGCCTTTCAACATATATTACTAATATGATACTGAGATATCCTTATACTACTCTCTAAAATTAAATATAAATATTAGCCAAATTCTTGGCAGCTCTATTCAAAGAAAAAAAAGATCTTTCAAAAGAGTTTTGAATATTTTAGCCCCGAAGCTGCAGCGATGGCTTTTCCTTCGGCATCATTTGCCCTATTTATTCACCTTGATGGGAAATTTCCAAACAAAGCAAAGAACGATAGCAATTTATTCTGTGCCTGACTTTTAGAGAGAAATCTGCAGCGCTGAAAGGAGTCGAACATGGAGCGAATCACTAATTTAACACTTCCACCCTTATCAAATTGCAAATGGCTGCATGAAAAAGCATTTTGTAGAGCAGGTTTAGAAAACGGTCCTTAAATGGTGCATTTAACAATTCCTGATCAACATAAAGTCATTATTCAGTGTGTAACTGGACTGTAGCTTTATGAAGGCTGGTGCTTTTCCAGCTATGAAGCGCAAGGAATTCAAACCACGTAGCACTGAGTCATACTGGGCTTTTCCCATGAGCCTAACTTTCATTTCCATGTGGTGACAGGTGTAATCGTGGTAAATACATTTAGCGTAAATATGATGGATACCCCTCCACTGCTCCAGCACACATTTCCCCTGACCAATATAGAAAACTCAAGGCATCTGACCGAGGATTTGATTTATTAAAGCTGTTCGTTTGGTCTGCTGGTTAACGTGAACGTCACACTGCGGCTCAACGGTACAACAGTCAATCTGCAGGTTTTTGGGAAACCTGTTTGAAAACAGTCATGTTCGCTATTAGAGGCACAGACATGACACACTGCAGCTGTAAGTTGAATGTACAAATGTTTCATTCACTGCCTATTGCTTTTCTTTAAGAAAACCAACTAGTGGAAGAGCAACCGAACACATTCCACAGCAGACACAGAACAGAAAGGAAAAGGAATCCTCCTTTAGTTTTGACTCTTTCTCAGACCTGTGTCCATTACACGACATACCTTTTGTCTAATGGAGATGCCTACCTTGGAGACACTGAAGCAAACGTTCTAGCAGCCACAATTAAAGCCGCACAATGAACACACAACAGGCACAAAGCTGTTCTGTTCTTCTGTCTGAGGTTACTGACGTGTGCTCAAGATCTGTGTTTACTCTTCAGCAGCCCTGATTCACTTCATTAGCTGTAGGGCAAGTAAAGATGGCGTGTAATGCGGGTAAATGCGAGTCTCGCCTCCAGCTTCACATTAGGCAGACAGGCGCTCAAAGCCTCCACTGGCCAAACTCCAGCCACTAAAAGCTGAAAAGCGTTTGTTTGTGTGTGTGTGTGTGTGTGTGTACAGCAGAGAACGCGGCCTGTGGCAGAGCTCCATTAGAGGCTGTTGTGTTATCAGGGACCTGCAGAGTATAGTCTCACACGGCCACTAGAGTCACTCGGTTCAGCTGCCGCTGCTGTAAAACATGCTCTTATTTAACACCGTCTCATGTCTTGTTGTTTCACTGTCTTTATGTTGGCTGCAGATTTTATGCAAGTGACCTTATTTACAGCGGGCTGAGGGATGATTATAGAGCCTCTGCTCTGGACACTAAATCACAGCATGCTGGACGTGGCAAGACTTCAAGAAAATGTTGTGAACCTGTCAATGTGGTCGGCAAAGAGACGGCAAAGAGAAAAGTTGAAACTTTTACAAAGCAACATTTTACAACTTAGAGAGAATAAGAGAAAGTCATATATCCAAAAATAACAAGAATTGTCAAGTCATTCAAATTTATTTAAAATTACAATGATTAACAAGAAATCAGTCTTTGTTTAGACACAAACACCACCAAAACTCTGTGTATCTACAGGCCAATTTGCATGTTTACATACTCTTTTCAAAACTGTGAAACTTGTGTTCAAAAAATAACACAAAAATGAATGAGATTGAAATTTGCTACATTTCTACATAAATACACTTTATAGCCAAAAGTATTGGGACACCCCTCCAAAACACTGAATTCAGGTGTTCAATCACTTCATGGCCACAGGTGTATAAATCAAGCACTAGGCATGCAGACGCTTCTACAAACATTTGTGAAAGAATGGGTCGCTCTCAGGAGCTCAGTGAACTCAAGCGTGGTACCGTGATAGGTTGCCACCTGTGCAATAAGTCCATTCCTGACATTTCCTCACTACTAAATATTCCACGCTCAACTGTTAGTGGGATTATAACAAAGTGGAAGCAATTGGGAACAACAGCAACTCAGCCACGAAGTGATAGGCCACGTAAAATCACAGAGCGGGGTCAGCGCATGCTGAGGGTCACAGTGCGCAGAAGTCACCAACTTTCTGCAGAGTCAATAGCTACAGACCTCCAAACTTCTGTGGCCTTCAGATGAGCTCAAGAACAGTGTGTAGAGAGCTTCATGGAATGGGTTTCCATGGCCGAGCAGCTCATCCAAGCCTTACATCACCAAGTGCAATGCAAAGCGTGGGATGCAGTGGGGTAAAGCACGCCGCCACTGGACTCTAGAGCAGTGAGACGTGTTCTCTGGAGTGACCAATCACGCTTCTCTGTCTGCCAATCCCATGGTCGAGTCTGGGTTTGGCGGTTGCCAGGAGAACGGGACTTGCCTGACTGCATTGTGCCAAGTGTAAAGTTTGGTGGAGGGGGGATTATGGGGTGGGGTTGTTTTTCAGGGGTTGGGCTTGGCCCCTTAGTTCCAGTGAAAGGAACTCTTAATGCTTCAGCATACCAAGACATTTTGGACAATTTCATGCTCCCAACTTTGTGGGAACAGTTTGGGGACGGCCCCTTCCTGTTCCAACATGACTGCGCACCAGTCCACAAAGCGCCGGTCCATAAAGACATGGATGAGCGAGTTTTTTGATAAGAACATTTTGTGCTTATATATTATGACTAATAATAATTATTATGATTATTATTATTGCTAATAATATATAATAATATTTAACAAAATAAGAAATATTACTATTACAATAACATTTTCATTATTAAAAATAAAAAATAGAGTATTTAAGAATAAATATAACAATATAATAATAATAATAATAATAATAATATTTATATTTTACAGAAAACTTATTTTACAAAAAACTGCAGGGGTACCTGTTAACATGCAGGCAGCCTATGACTAAAAATCACTAGAAATGTCTAAGGATTTATTATAAAATATTGTATTATTATTATTATTATTATTATTATTATTATTATAAAAATCTGTGATATCAATTTCTTAATTTTTATCAGGAGGTATGCAAAATCTATGTCTATGTCATAGTCATGTATGTATCAAAGTCTATGTCTTTAATATGAAATGTGAGCCTCTTATGCATCCACTGTGGGGAAAAACTCCTGTACACTGGAGAAAAACATATGGGTTGTCGTATACATTTATTTAGAGAAGTATTATTTTTCTTATTTTTTACCCAGAATAGGATGGAGTGAGCAGTGCTGGGCACTAAACACACTCATGTTTCATTCACACTGGAGGCCAGAGGGCGCCCTCGAGCAGAAACGCCACACACACCTCAGAGAGAAGTCATATAATGACGCTTCAGGAGATCCCTAATGTGAAGCTCGCGCTGTAGCTGAATAAAAAGAAGATAGAAATGCTTTGATTAAACATGAAGACAATAAACACACGACTGCGACAATATATGGTGTATTTGAGTTCTTCAAGCCTTCTCGGGTATTTTCATAATAATAAAGTATATTATAATGCTAATCGACATCACTGTATAGAATACTATAAAATAATTCATCGTCTGCCTCATTCTGTGATGAGAAGCCACATCAGCTCACAAAAAAGAAAATATCAAACACTCGCCTGACGATATGAAGTGAGTTAAAACATGTTATTAAACGTTGTCTTTTTTTTTTTTTTTTTTTTTTAAACGTATGTAATAAGCAACTCAAACTCGCAGTCTTTCAGACGGAGCAGCGTTTACTCCTGATCACAGAGCCGCTCTTCACTGACACGCTGGGCATATCTTTATTTCATTAAAATCACAGCCTTTACGCTTTCGTAATCGCACATAAGCCAAATCGCAATTGCGGTTCGATTTCGATTAATCATGCAGACCTATTCTGAATATAAAAAATTAAATACTATCAAAGCAATTAGATGTAGCTGAACACCTAAACATGTGCTAGTCTTTCAATTTCATCACCACCTATGCAAAAAGGGAAAACTTCGCAATAATTTTTACCATGTAACATTTACTGCAGTGAATTACAAACAGCAGAAAGTGCACTTGTTTTGTAAAGAAACTTTAGAAAAGCAAACATTGTATAATGCTGCCTGTTGTTAGTGTTTTTAGGTCTGTGTTTTATGATTGACAAAGTGTGTTTGTTGGGTGAAACCTCTGCTAGTGTTATAAAGTTGGTAGTTTTAGTGCATTTTGAATGTGAAATTAACTGAAAGATGGTAAGAAGAACTGTGTGAAGAGTTTTGAAACAATTACCTAAGTATTGAGAAATGTGTCCTAACAAATGTAAAAAATAAAAAATAAAAAAAAACTAATATTCAGCAATATTATTGATTTGACTGTACTGACAATATTGGATGAAAGCTGACCTGAGCTGGACGATAACATCTCTGTTTTCTGCAGAACTGCTTTATAGCTGAATTGAATCTACTTTACACAGTTATTGAACAGAACTGAATCAACACTGAACTGATTTCAACTGAACAATGACACTATTTTCTCTTTAGAGTTGTTTTACAGCAGAATTGAACTCTGAACTTATTTTCTTGTTATCACTGTGTAAAGCTGCTTTGAAACAGTCTGTATGGTATAAATACTATAGAAATAAAGCTGACTTGACTTTAATACACACTATAGCACAAATGACACTATCACTCACTGGAAAACACCACAGCAAAGTGTACGTCAGTGCTATCAGACCCTAAAAAGACAGAACACCACAACAGACTATCAGTACAGTAACAGATCAAACACCGAGAGACGCCTGTCCAGATAGAGACTCACTTTAGAGACACTGTAGAAACTAGCAGAGGAGAGGAGAGGTTTGTGTCCACACTGTGACCAAAACAGAACTGAGACAAAATAAACACAAAATAAACAGATATAGATGGGGAAAAACACATATCACTATACTATTTACAACTATAACAAGCAATAAATAACCGCCCTTCTTATTAGCTGAAAGCAAGGACTTTCTGTCATAAAGGACCCTGAAACTGAAAACGAAACAGAGAGAGAGAGACCTCTGTTTAACAGCTGATAGGGCTGAAATTACCTCAGGTCTCTTTGCTCATTTCCTCGAAAGATTAAAAGCCCTGGAGATTTCCAGAGTGTCTCACTTTCAAGGGCACCGTTGGATTGAAGGAACTACAGTAGATACAGGCGAATAGATGGCCTAAATTTGGCACAGACCAAACCAAAATCTCATTAAAGTTTTAACTGCATAGATTTCAAAAACACAAGCCAGAATGCTGCATGTACGCTAGTGCTAACACATTTTATGAACACTTAATGTATTTAGAATTTATTCATTCAATGGCCTCATACATCAAATGTTAGTAGCTGTGTGACTGTTACTATAATAAAACGTCTCAGGTTACAAATGTAACCTAGGTTCCTTGGGAAGGGGAACAAGACACTGCGTCTGACAAGACGCTATGGGGAACAAATGCATGCCCTATTGGCAGTGACTAAGCACTTAAAAGCTGACTCTCCTGACCTTGCTGTCAGATTCCCTAAAGGTACACACCAGCAAGCTGTCAGTGACACTGTTCCCTAGGGCCACTGCCCAAGCTACATACCCTAAATGAGGAAAGTCCCCGCGGGGCCAAACAGAAGGCCTCGGACCAAGGGCAGAGCTCAAAGGCTTGGAATTATTTACCTATTGAATGATTCCTTTAGGGAATATGGCCAGGCTCGCAAAGAGACCTGAATTTAAAGCATCAACCCCTAGAATCACCAGGGAGGCTGACTCCCGCCATCCTAGCCTTGTCAACCTACAACCTGTCTGCCTAAGCTGAATCTCTAGAGGCCTCCAGTGAGAAGGGATTGGAACAGGCAGTAACCACTTCACACCGGATTTCAGAGACAGAAGTCCTAGAAAGCAGAAACTCAGCATATCGACCCTCAAAGCGAGGGGAGTAACTCTACTCAGCCCAAAAAGGGGTTCTACAGGACTTGCAGAGTACTAAAGTAGCTCTGGGGGAGCGGAGTACTCTACATGACAACAGTATGTAGTACTGACCAACTCACTGGAGTAATTTTATCAAGGAGGCCTACAGAAAGTCCTTCAGCTTGAAATAAAAATGTTGTTAAAGGAGGCCCCAGCAGGCCTACCGTTAACTAGCCCCAGGGAGCAAAGCACTCAGCATACTGACCCTCTCAAAGAGGGGAGTACTACACAGGCTTGGCCCATAAAACAGTTTGTCCAGGAGGCCGAAAGCCCATCACTAGACAATACTGCTAAACGGGCTCTAGAGAGCAAGGCACTCTGCATATTGACCCAGCTAACAGGGGAGTACCAAACCTAGCCTACCTAAGTACTCTACTCCTCTAAACAAGCTTACATTTAAGCATTTATCCAAATGCAACTTACAGTGCACTTATTACAGGGACAATCCCCCTGGAGCAACATGGAGTAAAGTGCCTTGCTCAAGGACACACTGGTTGTGGCGACTGCTGGGATCAAACTAGCAACCTTCTGTGTATCAGTTCAGTGGTTTAACCCACTAGACCATCATCTCCACTTATTACTTGATAATAATAATTAGAGAAATCTAAGGAGTACTTAGTATAACCCTTCTCGGTAAGGGGGAGTATCAACCATGCTCAACCTAAGAGAGCTCAGCCGAGGCCTCAACAGGATGAATCTCTAGAATGAGAGGAGGCCTAACTACGTAGTATACTAGGGACAGCCCTACCAAGGGGGCTCCCAGAGAATCATGCCACTGGACAAAGCTATCGAGGCAGAGCTCAGGGATTGCAGATTTCTGCAGGAGGACCCTCTAAACAAGAGGAGGTAATACTACCTCATACTAAGGCTGCTTAATGAGGAGGCTCACAGAGAGCCACATCACTCGACCCAACATTAGGAGAACAGAGGCCTTTAGCAAAAAGAGCCTGGCTGTTCAAATTCACTATCCCAGTGGTTAGCTCAGGGGAGTGGCGGTTTAAACTGAACGACTCTCAATAGATGAGCAAAAGCCTAACAACACAGCCAAGGCTAGTTTTAGGAAAGAGCTCTAGATAGTGAAGCCCTCGACCAGATAATTCTCTAGAATGAGAGGAGGCCTGACTACACTACTGTAAGGATGCCGTCCTATCAGGGGGCTTACTGAAAGCCGTTCCATTGGAACATCATCTCAGTATCGCTAAAAAGGGTGAAAAAAACTCAAAGAAAGACTCTCCAGCGCGAGAGGAGGTCTAATCACTCTATATCCTAAAATCAGTTTTATCGAGGAGGCTCACAGAAAGCCTTGCCACTCCTCAGCAAGCTCCACCTGAGATCCCCATGATCTCAGTTTCCTCCTCGCCTCAGCGACAGCAGGACCTGAGCCGTGGGGCACAGATGTTTGTCCCGGTTCCCTCGAGAAGAGGGACAAAAGTGAGTGGAGATTTTTCATCGGAAAACGCTCACAGTGCACGCAAACAGCCAACTCGAGGACTGAGCGTGCGTGCATGCACTTCGCACAAACAACACCAAGGTCTGGTGTTAAATAACGAGGACAGGGATCAACACACTTCCTGAATGCTTTGCAACCGCCAGTTTCCATAGTTATTGCTTACAGAAAAGGGATGACATGTTCCTCAGGTGCCCTCTTATACTCACAGTCGCACTGGTAGTGACATCATAGGCTGTCGCCGGCCAATACAATTGTCACGTTTAGACACATGCTTCAGACACCGGTCTTGTCAGACGCAGTATGAGTTCCCATTCGAAAGGGTACAGGGATATTTCTCATTAAATCAATTAGTGAAATGAGAAACTCAATATATTCCCTGACAGATGGACAGACTGAACCTAACAGAGTTTGATCCACTTGGACCTTCATCATTTAGAGAAGATAAAGAAAGTCATGTTCATAAATTAATAAAAAGCCTGAAAAGGGTTCCTCTTATAAATCAATAATATGTAGAAGTTCTTTAGGTTCTCCTCGCAGACTCAAGATGTTATTCAACATGTTATGCAGATTTATCATATGAGTAAATCCCAGATGATGAAAAACAGTCAAAGAATTCTGGATTTATCTTTCTGCCAGAGTTTCCCATTAAAGGTGGTCAGGAACTGATTATGCAGATTTTCCCACAGGTAATTTTCCACATCAGTTGGTTTGGAGCTTTACTGCTTTAGCGTTTAGAGACGTACACCATCATGCATGATTGACGAGGGCCGGTGGCGTTTTGTTTCCCTCGTCAGTCGGCACATGTGGGCAGATAAGAGTTCAAGCGTTCTCACACACAGATCTGTGTGGTTCCAGTAAAGGTCAACACATTTAAAATTCACACATCTTTCTGTTCCAAGAAAATGAATCAATAATATTGAGGATTCATCTTATACATTATATACATATACTGTATATATACTGGTGGATCAAGACCAAAAAATTGGCCTCAGGTCAGTTGTGACTATGCTGACAATGCTAAATGCAAATGATAAAATGCAACCAACTGTATAACCATGCATAGTTAAGATATCAAAATAAAATAAATATTGTTATAAGAGGAGAGAGGCTCCACGTGTGATGTGTGATGGGTAGGGTTAGTGTGTGTGTGTGTGTGTGTGTGTGTGTGATGGGTAGGTTTAGGGTTAGGTTTAGTGTGTGTGTGTGTGTGTGTGATGGGTAGGTTTAGGGGTAGGTTTAGTGTGTGTGTGTGTGTGTGTGATGGGTAGGTTTAGGGGTAGGTTTAGTGTGTGTGTGTGTGTGTGTGTGTGTGTGTGATGGGTAGGTTTAGGGTTTGTGTGTGTGTGTGTGTGTGTGTGTGTGTGTGTGTGTTGTGTGTTGTGTGTGTGTGTGTGTGTGTGATGGGTAGGTTTAGGGGTAGGTTTAGTGTGTGTGTGTGTGTGTGTGTGTGTGTGTGTGTGTGTGTGTGTGTGTGTGTGTGTGTGTGTGTGTGATGGGTAGGTTTAGGGGTAGGGTTAGTGTGTGTGTGTGTGTGTGTGTGTGTTGTGTGTTGTGTGTTGTGTGTGTGATGGGTAGGTTTAGGGGTAGGGTTAGTGTGTGTGTGTGTATGTGTGTGTGTGTGTGTGTGTGTGTGATGGGTAGGTTTAGGGTTAGTGTGTGTGTGTGTGTGTGTGTGTGTGTGTGTGTGTGTGTGTGTGTGTGTGTTGTGTGTTGTGTGTGTGTGTGTGATGGGTAGGTTTAGGAGTAGGTTTAGTGTAAGGGGAGAGAATATACAGTTTGTACAGTATAAAAACCATTATGCCTATAAAGAGTCCCCACAAAGATAGCGAACCAGACGTGTGTGTGTGTGTGTGTGTGTGTGTGTGTGTGTGTGTGTGTGTGTGTGTGTGCCTCTCTGCTGTGGTCAGTGAGTGAATAGACACACAATAATACTTGTGTGCTCTGAAGCTTGAGTTGCCTACTAGTCATTAAAATCCATTGCTTAATGTGATTCTGTGAAACTAAGAGCCAACCAGAGAGCGTTACATGGCAAACATCCGTTTTATCTGCATGACCATGAGACCTGTCAGCATTACGGATCTGTCAGGTCAGTGTTGTAGAGGTGTGTGATGTGATGTCCTCTGTATGCATCTCTCCTCCTCTAGATGAATACACTGATTCCACCATGAAGACAATCATAAGACGTAAGACCAAAGATAAGAGTCTGCTGTTTGAGCTCCTGCACGCGGTGTTGCATTAGCATCAAGAATGAGCTGTTAATGTAATTTAAGGAATCCTCCAGGGAACTAATTCCACACAAGGTCAATAATCCCAATGACAGGCAATACGATTATGCAAATCTGTGGTAACGCTAGAAGACCCGTCATCTATATTCATTCACATGAGACCGGGCCGATCTTAAGCACTTTCAGATGCAGGCAGGTAGAGCTGCGAGCGAGCGATCGATCAGACTGAAATCACACAAGCATATGAGCTCCTCATGACGGCCGCTCGCGTCTCCAGAGCATCATAATGTCATTTATCCAGTCAGAAGAATCAGTCTGGATTATGAACATGTTATCAGCCGTATTTTACATACTGTGTGTGCAATGAGAATATGAATGATGACCTTGAGCCGGTTGTGTTGATTCTGAGCGGTTTGTGTGTTGGTGTTTCTAACCACATTCACGACTTCTGATTAAGCCTCTGCTTTATTCTGCATTTGGCCATTCAAATGTCTATTAAGTTTCTGTTTAAGTCTATTAAATCAGCTTTTTGATTTTATTATGTTCCACCATTTTTACATTATCGTTTGCTTGCCAGGCATAAATTATCGAACCATGAAATAAACGCTAAAGGGAATGAGTTTTGTCCCTCGCCGGCTACATGCGAACAGACCACAAAACTATTTCCTTTTCTCTATTTATAGGCTGAAGGTGTTTCTCAGTTCTCAAACGCTGCACGCTTCACACGGCTGTGTTCAGAATAGAAATCTAGCCTACGCTTACTGAGAACGACACACTTATACTCTGTTTACTGTTTATTTATTTATAAGAATGTGAAACCGTATGCATTATGCAGCAAACATTTCAAACAGTTCTGCTACTCTGTCTCATTTAATGCATCCATATGCACCCAGTTTGGGTTTTGTGGCATTTTTTAAACATCTTTAACATCTGTAACTCTTTTTGCACCATGTGTATCAAACCATTTTGAAATCTACTCCCTACATGTCACGTAGAAAGACTGCTTTTGTGCTTAAGGCTGCCCAACACACTCTAATTCTAGAGGTTTGTTCATGGCACATTTATTGGGAAAATGTCGGATTTAGTCTCCAGAAATTTAAAAAAAACAGCAATTGTTTACTCACATCAGGTCTAGAGAGTCTGTAGATGCTCGATAGGTAAAGACATGGAGTGTGTATTTCTGTTTTGGTTTGGCGCTCATCTCACTGCTGTCTCCAGGCAGCGGTGCAGAGAAAATATCAGGACATCTACAGAGTATGCATTTACCCCAGTAAAATAATTACCCATTTACAAGATGTGGACAAAACACAGAACACACTTAACCAGTGTCTAGACTAGCGACTCAATTTACACTCACTCCCATCATGCTGCTGTGTTTAAGTGAAGTGACGTGAAGGCCATGGTAACCCATACTCAGAATTGGTTCCCAAAATTTTTCCGCCAGGCCCCCCTTTTGTAGAGAGAAATATTTTCAAGGCCGCCCCCCTCCAAACATGCACCTGGAAAAAGACAAGTTGTATATTTGTTTTATTAAAGTATAATTTATTCCTGTGATCAAAGCTGAATTTATCATCATTACTCCAGTCTTCAGTGTCACATGATCCTTCAGAAATCATTCTAATATGATGATTTGATGCTCAATAAACATTTATGATTATTATTATCAATGCATTTATGATTATTATTTATTTTTATTTTTTTGAGGACTCTTTGTAGAATATACACCGATCAGGCATAACATTATGAGCACTGACAGGTGAAGTGAATAACACTGATTATCTCTTCATCACGGCTCCTGTTAGTGGGTGGGATATATTAGGCAGCAAGTGAACATTTTGTCCTCAAAGTTGATGTGTTAGAAGCAGGAAAAATGGGCAAGCGTAAGGATTTGAGCGAGTTTGACAAGGGCCAAATTGTGATGGCTAGACGACTGGGTCAGAGCATCTCCAAAACTGCAGCTCTTGTGGGGTGTTCCCGGTCTGCAGTGGTCAGTATCTATCAAAAGTGCTCCAAGGAAGGAACAGTGGTGAACCGGCGACAGGGTCATGGGCGGCCAAGGCTCATTGATGCACGTGGGGAGCGAAGGCTGGCCCGTGTGGTCCGATCAAACAGACGAGCTACTGGAGCTCAAATTGCTCAAGAAGTTAGTGCTGGTTCTGATAGAAAGGTGTCAGAATACACAGTGCATCGCAGCTTGTTGCGTATGGGGCTGCATAGCCTCAGACCAGTCAGGGTGCCCATGCTGACCCCTGTCCACCACCGAAAGCACCAACAGTGGCACGTGAGCATCAGAACTGGACCACGGAGCAATGGAAGAAGGTGGCCTGGTCTGATGAATCACGTTTTCTTTTACATCACGTGGATGGCCGGGTGTGTGTGCGTGGCTTACCTGGGGAACACATGGCACCAGGATGCACTATGGGAAGAAGGCAAGCCGGCGGAGGCAGTATGATGCTTTGGGCAATGTTCTGCTGGGAAACCTTGGGTCCTGCCATCCATGTGGATGTTACTTTGACACGTACCACCTACCTAAGCATTGTTGCAGACCATGTACACCCTTTCATGGAAACGGCAGCAAAAGCTACTCTCAGACATGACCGTGATTTGCAAATTTCTATAGGATTTATTTGAAATATTGTAATTAATACAGTACTAAACTACTTGGCCTCTTAACTTTTTCAGCTTCATATTGTCAGAAGCTGATATTTTGAGGCAGGCAACACTGTGGGCTCTCTTCATTACCCTCTGTTGTACTGGTGAATCTGAGGGCGAGATATGCCTCCTCATATATTCTTGACTTTTCACCGCACCGGACGCACCACAACAGAGGCTGTCTACTGGACGCAGATAAAGCAAACGTTGCAAACCCATTTGTCCTTTGTGTCAGAGTCTGCTACATCCGAAACGGAACAGGGCATCTGTTTACTCTCGGGGATTTGTCGTGTCGCTCCACATCCAGTAGACAGCACCACTGATTATAATGGGTTCTATTTGCTTTTGTCGCACAGCGTCGCTAGCATCTGGTGTAGACACGCTGTTTTGGTATTTGTGAATATTAGGTAGATTCATCGTCTGCTTTTTATGTTAACCTGGCACTGGTAGTCCTTTCACAAACTCTCAATGCAGAACCATGCATCTTTCATCTATATTTTCACACGGCTCCCTGCAATACTCCCTTCTGATTCTTCAATCGCGCCATCTAGTGGTCTGGTATTGCATGACAACAACCACTACAATTGATAACAGACCGCTCACGCGAGTACTTTTTCAGGTAATCAAATATGTCAAATTAATATTTTGTTCAATTATTTACTTGTGTGTTGGCATAATTATGCAGTGGGATCTTGTATCGCCCTGAAGAGGTTTTGTTTGCATAATAATATGCTGACTGTACAAGTGATTACTTTGAGTTTTAATGTCATTTAAACATTAATGTAAACTGTAATGGGCAATTAATATAAACAGCGATTGGTGATTCTCAGACTCTCCTAAGATACAGTTCTGCTCATAAGTACTTCATAACCCTTGAGGAATATGCAACATTTTAATAATTTTAACAATATAAGAGGGATCTGGGATCAAAACAATTGCATGTTATTTTTATTTCGTACTGTCCTGAATAAGCTATTTCACATAATAGATGTTTACAGATACTCCACAAGACAAAATGACTGAATTTATACAAATCACCACATTCAAATATTTACAAACCCTTGAATCTGAACTGTGTGTGTGTGTGTGTGAGTGTGAGTGTGTGTGTCGTTCCCTGATGATCCACGACTGTTCTCATGATTCATGTTAAGTCATTTATTTAGGTAATTGCAACTTTTTATCTCACAATTCTGAATTCTTTTCTGAGAATTCTGGATATAAACTTGCAGTTGCGAGTTATAATGTCCAATTATGAGGGGGGAAAAGACTGACGTTTTTTCTCAGAATTGGTTCACTCTCTTCATTATCTTTTATGTTTGTGTTTTTCAGGAGAAATGTGCCCCTCTGTTGGAGAATTGTGGCAGAAATCGCATGAAGTGTCTCAAGCACATGAGTAAAAGGTCACATTTCACACAGGCTTTTATGCGTTTTAAAATATGACAACACGACCTTTCCAGTGTGTCACGTGAAAACCATTTCCCCCTGGCATAATTAAACTGTGTGTGATAAAGCGGGTGAGGATATCACACTTTACACACACATGCACAAACAACAGCTGTTATTCCAGCAGAAAGCAAGAGCAAACTCACACACGAGCCCATCTGAAGAACCAGAGAAACACAGCAGGAGAAACACTGAGGAGAAAACATGATTCAACTGTTACATGATGACAACAAGGAAAGAGTTTCATATG
>CM077179.1:41796605-41816605 GCA_039654105.1 Coreius guichenoti | reverse complement strand
ATAGTGTATGATTGTGATTCTGG
The DNA here is from genome assembly GCA_039654105.1 of Coreius guichenoti. Lineage (NCBI taxonomy): Eukaryota > Metazoa > Chordata > Actinopteri > Cypriniformes > Gobionidae > Coreius > Coreius guichenoti. The sequence goes on along the minus strand of CM077179.1, from coordinate 41,816,582 downwards.
CAACATTACAGGTCAGAAGTCATATTAGATCAATAGATATTCGTAGGATTATTCGAAAGATTGGAGTCGTCACGCCGGGGACGGGTTTAATGAGGATGTCGTGTCGATGCGGCATTTACAGGGGAGAGTTTAATTGACACGGTCTCTGCAGACACTTCAGGGATGCGTTCGTCATGTCCAGGCTAAGGTCCACCATCTGGTCTGGATACGGCCCGGATCCGGCCGACTGCAGTAAACCTCGGGATAAACAGAGAGACTAACATTAGCGTAGATGCCATTCTTCTTATGATGTAACGAGTACATCAGGTGTTATGGGAAGTGTTCCCGGTTCCGGCTGACCTAGTTAATGCAGCCTAAAACAATCATTTAACTGATTTGAATAATAGAAATTAAAAATGTTTTATGTGTATGCCATAGTAAAGAGATGTGTTTTTAGTCTAGATTTAAACTGACAGAGTGTGTCTGCTTCCCGAACAATACTAGGAAGACTGTTCCAGAGTTTAGGTGCTAAATAGGAAAAGGATCGACCGCCTGCAGTTGATTTTGATATTCTAGGTATTATCAACTGGCCAGAATTTTGAGACAGCAATAAACGTGATGGAGTATAATGCGTTAAGAGCTCGCTCAAGTACTGGGGAGCTAAACCATTTAGTGCTTTGTAAGTAATCAGCAAGATTTTAAAATGTATACGATGTTTAATAGGGAGCCAATGCAGTGTTGACAGAACCGGGCTAATATGGTCATACTTCCTGGTTCTGGTAAGAACTCGAGCTGCTGCGTTTTGGACAAGCTGCAGTTTATTTATTAAGCGAGCAGGGCAACCACCCAGTAGAGCATTACAATAATCTAGCCTTGAGGTCATGAACGCATGAACTAACTGTTCAGCATTTTGCATTGAAAGCATGTGCCGTAATTTAGATATATTTTTAAGATGGTAGAATGCAGTTTTACAGATGATAGAAACGTGGCTTTCAAATGAGAGATTGGTATCAAAGAGCACACCCAGGTTCCTAACTGACGACGAGGACTTGACAGAGCAGCCATCGAGTGTTAGACAGTATTCTAGGTTACTACTTGTGGAGTTTTTTTGTCCAATGATTAAAAATTCATTTTTTTCTGAATTAAGTTGCAGGAAATTACTAGTCATCCAATTTTTTATATCAGCTATGCATTCCGTTAATCTTGTGAATTGGTAAGTTTCATCAGGGCGTGAAGAAATATAGAGCTTTCTTTCTTTTTTAACATTCTTTTGAATAGACTCGAAAATTATGTTGGCATTAGTGGAACTTCATTGGCATGGTTTAAATCATACTTATCTGACCGTTATCAGTTTGTAGCAGTAAATGAAGAGATGTCACACCGAACACAAGTTCAGTATGGAGTACCGCAGGGCTCAGTGCTAGGACCGTTGCTTTTCACCCTGTACATGCTACCACTGGGAGATATTATTAGGAAGCATGGCGTTAATTTTCATTGTTATGCTGACGATACTCAGCTCTATATTTCTTCACGCCCTGACGAAACTTACCAATTCACAAGATTAACAGAATGCATTGCTGATATAAAAAATTGGATGACTAGTAATTTCCTGCAACTTAATTCAGAAAAATTAATTCATGCGTTCATGACCTCAAGGCTAGATTATTGTAATGCTCTACTGGGTGGTTGCCCTGCTCGCTTAATAAATAAACTGCAGCTTGTCCAAAACGCAGCAGCTCGAGTTCTTACTAGAACCAGGAAGTATGACCATATTAGCCCGGTTCTGGCAACACTGCATTGGCTCCCTATTAAACATCGTATACATTTTAAAATCTTGCTGATTACTTACAAAGCACTAAATGGTTTAGCTCCCCAGTACTTGAGCGAGCTCTTAACACATTATACTCCATCACGTCTATTGCGGTCTCAAAACTCTGGCCAGTTGATAATACCTAGAATATCAAAATCAACTGCAGGCGGTCGATCCTTTTCCTATTTAGCACCTAAACTCTGGAACAGTCTTCCTAGCATTGTTCGGGAAGCAGACACACTCTGTCAGTTTAAATCTAGACTAAAAACACATCTCTTTACTATGGCATACACATAAAACATTTTTAATTTCTATTATTCAAATCAGTTAAATGATTGTTTTAGGCTGCATTAACTAGGTCAGCCGGAACCGGCAACACTTCCCATAACACCTGATGTACTCGTTACATCATAAGAAGAATGGCATCTACGCTAATGTTAGTCTCTCTGTTTATCCCGAGGTTTACTGCAGTCGGCCGGATCCGGGCCGTATCCAGATCAGATGGTGGACCTTAGCCTGGACATGACGACCATATCCCTGAAGTGTCTGTAGAGAACGTGTCAATTAGACTCCCCCCTGTAAATGCCGCATCGACACGACATCCTCATTAAACCCGTCCCCGGCGTGACAACTCCAATCTTTCGAATAATCCTACGAATATCTATTGATCTAATATGACTTCTGACCTGTAATGTTGCCAGAATCATAATCATACACTATTTGTTCGTCGGCCAGAGGAGAACTGGCACCCCGACTGAGCCTGGTTTCTCCCAAGGTTTTTTTCTCCATTCTGGCCCTGAAGGAGTTTTGGTTCCTTGCCACTGTCGCCTTTGGCTTTGGCTTGCTCAGTTGGGGACACTTAAATTTCAACTATATTACTGATCTGCCCGCATTGACACTATATGATAATTGAAATGAGCAGGATGACATTACCGTTTTCACCAGAGCGGCTGTACAGCCGAATCAAATTCCGTTGCATTATTTTCCTGTTGCCACTGTGAAGCTGCTTTGAGGCAGTTGCCATTGTAAAAAGCGCTATATAAATAAAGGTGATTTGATTTGATTTGAGCTGAGTATCGTCAGCATAACAATGAAAACTAACGCAATGCTTCCTAATAATATCTCCCAGTGGTAGCATGTACAGGGTGAAAAGCAACGGTCCTAGCACTGAGCCCTGCGGTACTCCATACTGAACTTGTGTTCGGTGTGACATCTCTTCATTTACTGCTACAAACTGATAACGGTCAGATAAGTATGATTTAAACCATGCCAATGAAATTCCACTAATGCCAACGTAATTTTCGAGTCTATTCAAAAGAATGTTGTGGTCGATAGTATCGAATGCAGCGCTAAGATCGAGTAACACTAACAGAGAGATACAACCACGATCGGATGATAAGAGTAAATCATTTGTAACTCTAATGAGAGCAGTCTCAGTACTATGATACGGTCTAAATCCTGACTGGAAATCCTCACAGATACCATTTCTTTCTAAAAAGGAGCATAGTTGTGAGGACACTGCCTTTTCTAGTATTTTTGACAGAAAGGGTAGATTTGAGATTGGCCTGTAATTGACTAATTCTGTAGGATCAAGTTGCGGTTTTTTAATAAGTGGTTTAATAATAGCCAACTTAAAAGTTTTCGGTACATATCCTAATGTCAAGGATGAATTAATGATATTAAGAAGAGGATCTATGACCTCTGGAAGCATCTCTTTTAGTAGTTTAGTCGGTATAGGGTCGAGCATACATGTTGTTGATTTTGATGATTTAACGAGTTTAGCCAATTCTTCTTCTCCTATAGCAGTGAATGAATGTTTTCTTCTAAGAGAGTCAAGAAATAAGCAGATCTAGCAGTTTTTAGGGCCTTTCTGTATGCAATCATGATCTCTTTTCACGAAATGTGAAAAACTTCTAGTTTCGTTTTCTTCCATCATCACCACCATCATCATCATCATCATCACCATCATCATCATCACCACCATCACCATCATCACCACCATCATCATCACCACCATCATCATCACCATCATCACCATCATCATCACCACCATCATCATCATCACCATCATCATCACCACCATCATCATCACCATCATCATCACCACCATCATCATCACCACCATCATCATCATCACCATCATCATCACCACCATCATCATCATCACCATCATCATCACCACCATCATCATCACCATCATCACCATCACCACCACCATCATCACCATCATCATCATCACCACCATCATCATCATCATCATCATCATCATCACCACCATCATCATCACCATCATCATCATCATCATCACCATCATCACCATCATCATCATCATCACCATCATCATCATCATCATCACCATCATCAAGGCAAGTTTATTTATATAGCACATTTTATACACTATGGTAATTCAATTGCTTTACACAGAAAAGGGAATTAAAATAATCACAAAATAGAAGTTTGCACGATCCCAGCCGAGGAACAGGGTCTTATCCAGCCAAACCATCGGCCATTTTCTAAAAAAATAAACATTTATATACTTTTTAACCTAAATTGCTCATCTTGCGCTGCTCTGCGGCGAGCCACGGATTGCGTAATCACGTTGGAAAGGTCACGCTAGACGTAGGCGGAAGTACCGTTGGTTGCCATTGAAGTCCATTATGTGGAGAAAAATCCTGGAATGTTTTCCTCAAACTTAATTTATTTTTGACTGAAGAAAGAAAGACATGAACATACTGGATGAGATGGGGGTGAGTAAAATATCAGGAAATTTTCATTTTGAAGTCAACTAACCCTTTAACATGGACAGCGCTGCATGTGATGCTGAGGACAGAAGGACATTCTGCTGGATCTGGTGATGTCCTGCGGTTCAGACAGTCTTTCATCGCTGAAGATGCCCACATTCTCCCTGTACATCCTGAACTAAAGCACAGACGAGCGGAAGCAGTGCCGGCAGCACAACAGCACTGATCTCTAAAGGTTCTGCAGGATCAATGCTGAGCACACAAACACAACAGATGCAATTATGAGACGCCAAGTGGACAATTTCAAGTGGTTTCAAAACAATTATTAGGGCGAAACTGTCATGTCTGGATAATCACTCAGCACGATTCCCGCAGGCTTTTCCCAAACTCTCTTTTTGACCCAACGGGTCACTGGCCACCATCATGGAAACGGGATAAAATCATTCCGCTTCATCTACTCGAATGGGGAAACACTGCAGCCTCCGGAACGGTTTGACAACATTACATTTCAACAACAAGACCTTTCGATCGAATCACACACACTCACACTAACTCTTCAGGCTCCCAGTGTCTCTGCTGGAATCAGACAAGAAATGAAAAATCAAATATACCACCACAAGTTCAAAGAAGAAATATACTGTATATAGGACTCTTTTATTAATTTAATATTATACAGGAACAAAACTGTTCATCCACATGCCCTGATGTGAGCCAATAGATTTAGTTTTGAATATGAGTTTGAATCAGTGTGTGATTAGACTTTCAACAGTTCATTCTTAAATCAAATGACAGCAAGATAACAATTTCCACTCTCAAACTGATGAAAAAGTGATCGTGTCAAATGAGGTAATTTTTTTAAAATAATAACTGCACGCTGTTCAATAAGCAGCGCACTGCAAAAAATCATCTTCTTCCTCAGTGTTTCTGTCTGTTTTCCAGCACAAATATCTAAACATCCTTAAATCAAGACACATTTACAGGAGAAGAGAAATGACTGAAGATGTTAGGGGTCCTATCACACACCCGGCGCAATGTCCAGGCGCTAGTTTCAGCCCGACGCAGTTCTCATGTTCACGTCCAGCTCCACGTTGATTAAATATCAAATGCACTGGCGCATCTGTTCACCCATGGGCGTCTGGTCTAAACCAGGTGTGTGTTCAGGAGCATTGTTGGAGCGTTGCTATTGTGAGGAACTGAAAACGACTGCGCCATTGACCAACACACACCTACTCTAAAGTCAATAGCGCAGTATTTGTGTGTTATTTAAAGGGTGTGTTAGTAATATGAGCCTATAGGCGGTGCACAACACACATACACTCTGATTATTGCACACACAGGGACGCGCAGCAGCACACACACATTTATAAACATGAAAAATTAAAGGATTAAAATGTAAAAGATTATTATTGTGTACATGAAGATAAAAATGCCTGCGTGTCATAATGGATAGTCATTGCATGTATCAGAATGACCTATTTGCAGTAATGATGAATGAATTGGCTAATTATTTGACCAATCGTGGCGATACACACATATTTAAACTGACTCATGTCTGTATTCCTCCATGTAAATAGTGAATCCGCTCATGGTGCGAGCACAACTGGCTTTTAAAGGGAAAGGGAGATGAGGCTCTGATTGGTTTATTGCACGTTACGCCCAAAACACACCCATGACTCATTAAGAGACGAGGCATAACCCTTTTGGATCATGAGCCGGCCGTGCCGACCGGTTTTCCCGTCGTTAAACTAGCAAAAGTGGATTCGGACACGCCCTAAGAGCTCCTGCGCCGTGAGCTTCAGACCGTGAGCTCAGATCGGTAAAATAGGGCCCTTAGTCTTGTTTTCTGAGAAATGTATCAAATATCTGCCAATGGAGTCAGAAAATAATCTTGTTTTCCCTTTGAATTAAGATTATTTTTCTGACTCCATTGGCAGATATTTGTTCTTGTTTTAAGCACAAACTCACTTCATTTTGATTTTTTTTTTTCATTAATCAAGACTTAATATCTTCAGTCATTTCTCTTCTCCAGTAAATGTGTCTTGATTTAAGAATGTTTAGATATTTGTGCTGGAAAACAAGACAAACACTGAGGAAGAAGATGATTTTGCAGTGCATTTAATTCCAGACTGGCTCTTCAGAAACAGCAGCCTGTGTTCAGATGAAGACAGAGTCACTGACTCTAGATCAGCTGCTCGAGCCGTTATGGGACTCAGATCAAATCTAAGCAATATCTCAGAAAAGCCGAAGGCCACATTATGTCTGACCATCCCAACAGACTGTTTGGAGCACAAAGCAAGACAGTTTAATAACAACAGGTTCTTATTGGTCCAAACTGAACCTCCGGCTGAAGAACGAGTGGAATGACTTTCCTCCATCTGTGATTCAGTGCACGAGTTCTGCCGTGATAAATGAGCTGCTAGTGGAGGTTAGATATGAGCAGCGGCAGATGATCGCTGTTCTCCGTCAAATTAGGAAGCCCAGTTCATCATTCAGAAGTCATAAAAATTCTGCTCAAATTGATCTCCTTTTTATATCAGATGCTGGCAGGAACTAGGCTTCATCAAAACTGTGATTCTGTTCTGTATGTTTCTTTCTGTTTGATTACATGAGGATTGTTGTGTAGAGATGAGATGCTAAAGGGTTCCGTGAGTTTCATCAGTTCAGAGACTCAACTATCTGCTAACCACACATTTACTCAATATCCTCCAATCCTCCGTAAGCCTCTTTCACTGCTGTGCTTCTTGATATACACCGATCAGGCATAACATTATGAGCACTGACAGGTGAAATGAATAACACTGATTATCTCTTCATCACGGCACCTGTTAGTGGGTGGGATATATTAGGCAGCAAGTGAACATTTTGTCCTCATAGTTGATGTGTTAGAAGCAGGAAAAATGGGCAAGCGTAAGGATTTGAGCGAGTTTGACAAGGGCCAAATTGTGATGGCTAGACGACTGGGTCAGAGCATCTCCAAAACTGCAGCTCTTGTGGGGTGTTCCCGGTCTGCAGTGGTCAGTATCTATCAAAAGTGCTCCAAGGAAGGAACAGTGGTGAACCGGCGACAGGGTCATGGGCGGCCAAGGCTCATTGATGCACGTTGGGAACGAAGGCTGGCCCGTGTGGTCCGATCAAACAGACGAGCTGCTGGAGCTCAAATTGCTCAAGAAGTTAATGCTGGTTCTGATAGAAAGGTGTCAGAATACACAGTGCATCGCAGTTTGTTGTGTATGGGGCTGCATAGCCGCAGACCAGTCAGGGTGCCCATGCTGACCCCTGTCCACCGCCGAAAGCACCAACAGTGGCACGTGAGCATCAGAACTGGACCACGGAGCAATGGAAGAAGGTGGCCTGGTCTGATGAATCACGTGTTCTTTTACATCACGTGGATGGCCGGGTGTGTGTGCGTGGCTTACCTGGGGAACACATGGCACCAGGATGCACTATGGGAAGAAGGCAAGCCGGCGGAGGCAGTGTGATGCTTTGGGTAATGTTCTGCTGGGAAACCTTGGGTCCTGCCATCCATGTGGATGTTACTTTGACACGTACCACCTACCTAAGCATTGTTGCAGACCATGTACACCCTTTCATGGAAACAGTATTCCCTGGTGGCTGTGGCTCTTTCAGCAGGATAATGCTCCTGCCACAAAGCAAAAATGGTTTGAGGAGCACAACAACGAGTTTGAGGTGTTGACTTGGCCTCCAAATTCCCCAGATCTCAATCCAATCGAGCATCTGTGGGATGTGCTGAACAAACAAGTCCGATCCACAAGGATCTGCTGCTAACATCTTGGTGCCAGGTACCACAGCACACCTTCAGGGCTCTAGTGGAGTCCATGCCTCGACGGGACAGGGCAGCAAAAGGGGGGACCAACACAATATTAGGTCATAATGTTATGCCTGATCGGTGTAAGATTGCTAAAGTGGCTGAAGAAATGGTGACAGCATGTCTGTACAAGACATTTCTTGTCTCTTACTACCTTCTATAACCTTACTTATACCAACGTTGAACTAAGTGCAGTTACAATAACAAAACACTACGGAGAGGAGAGAATACAATAGTGTAAAAACATGAAATCAAATCTAGTTTACACACAGTTGAGCAGAGAAATGACTCAAGATCGCACTTGAAATACATGCATGAAATCAGCCATGTTTACTGTGCAAAGGCTCATCTGAAGTGAATTTATACAGAATCTTCAATGCATTTACACCTGCATATCAAGTCTCATACTAACTCTCTACATATACATATATAAATCTACTCAAAACTTACTTAAGAGAATATGAATATGACTGGATGTGTTACAGCAGAACAAACAGCATCAGAGATGGAAAATAAAAAACTAAGCTGAACTCTTTCTCAGACAGTCCTTCACTGTATATACAGTATTCCAGTATTATTACACATACAGTCATAAAGACAATTTTCATTATTTTGTACATAGTCATTCAAAAGGAACAGAATTGAATTGAATTCAATATTATCCAAATTGGGCATTATAAATATAAAAATTATAAGATGTTTAGCATTTTATAAACCATATCGCACATTATATTTATTAATATCAATTTGCATATTAAACTGATCTTGGCCAATGCACTGCTCTGACACACACAGGGAACAGAAATATGAGTAATATCTGTGCTGACAGGATTCAATATCCTCGGGACGTCACTCAAACTCTGGATCGGACCCAAACTGCTCTATGTTTGTAGTGTGGTGAGAGAGAAAAATCAATATCCTGTCAAAATCCATCATGAGACGTCCTGTCTAAAGTGTCCAGGTGAGTTCTGACAGTCAGAGTGACACAACAGCAGCAGAGGATCATGGGAGAAATGTCCCAACAGACTCTTATGATGCAGGAAGACTTTGAATCTTCATCAATTTAAGTAAAACTGATTTAAATCTGAACCCAGTTTAAAGAACACATATATTGTTTGTTTGTTTGTTTTCCATTTCATAAACTGCATAGAAAATGCAAAAAAAGAGACTAGTTTGCGACAGCACTGTCACATCATAATTATCGCAATTATCACAATTACTGTATTTTCCAGATGTCATGTTTTTTATGAAACGTGCTGCTACTTATATTCCAAAACGAGTTCAAATTACTTTTAATTAATGCAGAATGAGAGGAACGTCAGCTCTAGTCTTGGCATCCGTCTATAATAAATGTTAAATATAATAAATGTGAATGGCACTATAATTTATGATTGATTGTTTAATACTTATATTCTTCATTCCTGATGCCCCTTATCTGTCTCTCAATAATGCAATTCTGACCTGTGCGACTTATATTTAGCTGTGATTTATTTTCCAGTCTGAATGGGAGCAAATGCATGTATAAAGAATATAAAAGTGGGGACAAAACATCTCTGTCTCAATAAGCTTTTACAATATGGGTCTGAATCCACTTGGAAGCAGAGGAGAAATCAATAGAGCAATCTAGGGTGATGTTCAGCTCCTCAGGACGAGACGTGACTGAGATCAGACAGTATGTGGAGGAGCGGAGGGACAAACCTTCGACCTTCCTCTCGCTGCTGAAGTCATGACGGAGAAGTGAGCGAACAGACCAATCACAGCCAAATGACTGTCAATCTCTAATAGAACTCTCGACTGAAGACCATCAAACCCTTTAGACTTCACTATTGGACAATAAATTAAAACCCCACAAAGCATCTGGACCTGCTGTGATATTAAATTAAACAAGATAAAAAAAGTTTGTCAAAACCAACTTTGAAGTTGGCTTGAGAGAGCCAGACCAGAAAGTTTGAAAAATTTTTAACATCTTTAAGGTTTTAAGTTTGAAATAGTTTTAAGTTCTAGTTTAGTAATTTTAATTTTACTCAGGGTGGTTTCTAGGGTGTTGCTATGCGGTTGCTAGGGTATTCTGGGTGGTTGCTAGGGTGTTACTATGCGGTTGCTAGGATATTCAGGGTGGTTGCTATGCAGTTGCTAGGGTACTCAGGGTGGTTGCTAAGTTGTTGCTATGCGGTTGCTAAGGTATCAGCACTAAATTGCAATCAGCCATATTAAATGAATAAGTATGGTTGTGAGTCATCTTCATCTCTGAAAGCGGAGATTGTATTTGTGTGAAAGTTATTCTGTATTATAATAAACTCCTGGAATTCATCACGACACAGAAGATAGATATGATTTTTTAATAAATTACTGATTAAAGGCAACATTTAGCATGTTTTATTAAATAATCAGTTGATTCAATATGGCACCAAGGATTATTTTACAAACTTATTGAAAGTGGTGTAGGAGGGAAATGCAGCATGAATTTTAGCAACAAAAAACAAATCATGAGTGTAGACAGATCAACAGATCTTTTCTTACATATTGTGACGTACATCTGAATGAAACGGATTATCCAAATGTCTGTATGTCTGTCCTTCTGTCTGAGTGTCTGTCTGAGTGTCTGTCTTCTGATTGACTTTCTGTCTCTCTGTCTGTCTGACTGTGTGTCTGTCTGTCTGTCTGTCTATCTGAATGTCTGTCTGTCTGTCTGAGTGTCTGTCTTCTGATTGACTTTCTGTCTCTCTGTCTGTCTGTCTGTCTGTGTGTCTGTCTGTCTGTCTGAGTGTCTGTCTGTCTGTCTGTCTGAGTGTCTGTCTGAGTGTCTGTCTGTCTGTCTGAGTGTCTGTCTGAGTGTCTATCTGAGTGTCTGTCTGTCTGAGTGTCTGTCTGTCTGTCTGTCTGTCTGAGTGTCTGTCTGTCTGTCTGTCTGTCTGAGTGTCTGTCTGTCTGTCTGAGTGTCTGTCTGTCTGTCTGTCTGCCTGTCTGTCTGTCTGAGTGTCTCTCACGCGTCAGGTAATCTGTTCCCACCAGGAAAGCTGTTTAGTGTATATAAATATAGTTATTTTGCATTCCCTGTAAATCCTCGTCCTGCTGATCCCAGCATGTTTCTGAAATCACAGCGGAGGTGGAGTTTGTCTATTTTGGTTCTATTTACTAACCCACTTACACCAGAAAAGGCTTTTCTGCTCCTTTGAAATCTGGGACACACTGTAGATGTGAAGATGTGACCAAGCCAACAGGCTGACGCTTATTAAGGAGACTAGAGGTTAGAGTCCGAATGAAAAACAGTTTAAAGGTGAAGTAAGTAGTTTCTGCGACAATAGCAGAATTACAAAAATACAGCATACAGCTTTGCAGACACCCTTTCGTGTGTCGCGCCTCCCTCAACTCAACAGAAAAATGTAGGCTACTTTCAACAACAGCTCCAACATATACTTTTAGCTGTGTTGCTATGTGTCATGAGTAACACTCAGTCTAGAGCGAACGTGAACGTCTCGCTTATAATAAATCCATCCAACGGATCTGCACTGGCGCATTTTTGACATGACGCGCTGCAACTGTTTGAGGCTGTTGAGACACATTAGACTGGGACATTTCACTGTCACTGATGCTTATATTCAGTGTGTATTACAACGCTGTCAGTGTTTATCGGTGTGTATTACAGCGCTGTCAGTGTTTATCGGTGTGTATTACAGCGCTGTCAGTGTTTATCGGTGTGTATTACAGCGCTGTCAGTGTTTATCGGTGTGTATTACAGCGCTGTCAGTGTTTATCGGTGTGTCTTATAGCGCTGTCAGTGTTTATCAGTGTGTATTACAGCGCTGTCAGTGTTTATCGGTGTGTCTTATAGCGCTGTCAGTGTTTATCAGTGTGTATTACAGCGCTGTCAGTGTTTATCGGTGTGTCTTATAGCGCTGTCAGTGTTTATCGGTGTGTATTACAGCGCTGTCAGTGTTTATCAGTGTGTATTACAGCGCTGTCAGTGTTTATCGGTGTGTCTTATAGCGCTGTCAGTGTTTATCAGTGTGTATTACAGCGCTGTCAGTGTTTATCGGTGTGTATTACAGCGTTGTCAGTGTTTATCGGTGTGTCTTACAGCGCTGTCAGTGTTTCTCAGTGTGTATTACAGCGCTGTCAGTGTTTATCAGTGTGTCTTACAGCGTTGTCAGTGTTTATCGGTGAGTCTTACAGCGCTGTCAGTGTTTATCAGTGTGTATTACAACGCTGTCAGTGTTTATCAGTGTGTATTACAGCGCTGTCAGTGTTTATCAGTGTGTATTACAACGCTGTCAGTGTTTATCAGTGTGTATTACAGCGCTGTCAGTGTTTATCGGTGTGTATTACAGCGCTGTCAGTGTTTATCGGTGTGTATTACAGCGCTGTCAGTGTTTATCGGTGTGTCTTATAGCGCTGTCAGTGTTTATCAGTGTGTATTACAGCGCTGTCAGTGTTTATCGGTGTGTATTACAGCGCTGTCAGTGTTTATCAGTGTGTATTACAGCGCTGTCAGTGTTTATCGGTGTGTATTACAGCGTTGTCAGTGTTTATCGGTGTGTCTTACAGCGCTGTCAGTGTTTATCGGTGTGTATTACAGCGCTGTCAGTGTTTATCGGTGTGTCTTACAGCGCTGTCAGTGTTTATCGGTGTGTCTTACAGCGTTGTCAGTGTTTATCGGTGAGTCTTACAGCGCTGTCAGTGTTTATCGGTGTGTATTACAACGCTGTCAGTGTTTATCAGTGTGTCTTACAGCGCTGTCAGTGTTTCTCAGTGTGTATTACAGCGCTGTCAGTGTTTATCAGTGTGTATTACAGCGCTGTCAGTGTTTATCTGTGTGTATTACAGCGCTGTCAGTGTTTATCAGTGTGTCTTATAGCGCTGTCAGTGTTTATCAGTGTGTATTACAGCGCTGTCAGTGTTTATCGTGTGTATTACAGCGCTGTCAGTGTTTATCGGTGTGTATTACAGCGCTGTCAGTGTTTATCGGTGTGTCTTATAGCGCTGTCAGTGTTTATCGGTGTGTATTACAGCGCTGTCAGTGTTTATCGGTGTGTCTTATAGCGCTGTCAGTGTTTATCAATGTGTATTACAGCGCTGTCAGTGTTTATCAGTGTGTATTACAGCGCTGTCAGTGTTTATCGGTGTGTCTTACAGCGCTGTCAGTGTTTATCGGTGTGTCTTACAGCGCTGTCAGTGTTTATCGGTGTGTATTACAGCGCTGTCAGTGTTTATCGGTGTGTATTACAGCGCTGTCAGTGTTTATCAGTGTGTCTTACAGCGTTGTCAGTGTTTATCATTGTGTATTACAACGCTGTCAGTGTTTATCAGTGTGTCTTACAGCGTTGTCAGTGTTTATCATTGTGTATTACAACGCTGTCAGTGTTTATCAGTGTGTCTTACAGCGCTGTCAGTGTTTATCAGTGTGTCTTACAGCGTTGTCAGTGTTTATCAGTGTGTATTACAGCGCTGTCAGTGTTTATCGGTGTGTCTTACAGCGTTGTCAGTGTTTATCAGTGTGTATTACAACGCTGTCAGTGTTTATCAGTGTGTCTTACAGCGCTGTCAGTGTTTATCAGTGTGTCTTACAGCGTTGTCAGTGTTTATCAGTGTGTATTACAGCGCTGTCAGTGTTTATCGGTGTGTCTTACAGCGCTGTCAGTGTTTATCAGTGTGTCTTACAGCGTTGTCAGTGTTTATCAGTGTGTATTACAATGCTGTCAGTGTTTATCAGTGTGTCTTACAGCGCTGTCAGTGTTTATCAGTGTGTCTTACAGCGTTGTCAGTGTTTATCAGTGTGTCTTACAGCGCTGTCAGTGTTTATCAGTGTGTCTTACAGCGCTGTCAGTGTTTATCAGTGTGTATTACAGCGCTGTCAGTGTTTATCAGTGTGTCTTACAGCGTTGTCAGTGTTTATCAGTGTGTCTTACAGCGTTGTCAGTGTTTATCAGTGTGTATTACAGCGCTGTCAGTGTTTATCAGTGTGTCTTACAGCGCTGTCAGTGTTTATCAGTGTGTCTTACAGCGTTGTCAGTGTTTATCAGTGTGTATTACAATGCTGTCAGTGTTTATCAGTGTGTCTTACAGCGCTGTCAGTGTTTATCAGTGTGTCTTACAGCGCTGTCAGTGTTTATCAGTGTGTCTTACAGCGTTGTCAGTGTTTATCAGTGTGTATTACAACGCTGTCAGTGTTTATCAGTGTGTCTTACAGCGTTGTCAGTGTTTATCAGTGTGTATTACAGCGCTGTCAGTGTTTATCAGTGTGTCTTACAGCGCTGTCAGTGTTTATCAGTGTGTCTTACAGCGTTGTCAGTGTTTATCAGTGTGTATTACAGCGCTGTCAGTGTTTATCGGTGTGTCTTACAGCGCTGTCAGTGTTTATCGGTGTGTCTTACAGCGCTGTCAGTGTTTATCAGTGTGTCTTACAGCGCTGTCAGTGTTTATCAGTGTGTCTTACAGCGTTGTCAGTGTTTATCAGTGTGTCTTACAGCGTTGTCAGTGTTTATCAGTGTGTATTACAGCGCTGTCAGTGTTTATCAGTGTGTCTTACAGCGCTGTCAGTGTTTATCAGTGTGTCTTACAGCGTTGTCAGTGTTTATCAGTGTGTATTACAATGCTGTCAGTGTTTATCAGTGTGTCTTACAGCGCTGTCAGTGTTTATCAGTGTGTCTTACAGCGCTGTCAGTGTTTATCAGTGTGTCTTACAGCGTTGTCAGTGTTTATCAGTGTGTATTACAACGCTGTCAGTGTTTATCAGTGTGTCTTACAGCGTTGTCAGTGTTTATCAGTGTGTATTACAGCGCTGTCAGTGTTTATCAGTGTGTCTTACAGCGCTGTCAGTGTTTATCAGTGTGTCTTACAGCGTTGTCAGTGTTTATCAGTGTGTATTACAGCGCTGTCAGTGTTTATCGGTGTGTCTTACAGCGCTGTCAGTGTTTATCAGTGTGTCTTACAGCGCTGTCAGTGTTTATCAGTGTGTCTTACAGCGTTGTCAGTGTTTATCAGTGTGTATTACAGCGCTGTCAGTGTTTATCGGTGTGTCTTACAGCGTTGTCAGTGTTTATCAGTGTGTATTACAGCGCTGTCAGTGTTTATCGGTGTGTCTTACAGCGCTGTCAGTGTTTATCAGTGTGTCTTACAGCGTTGTCAGTGTTTATCAGTGTGTATTACAGCGCTGTCAGTGTTTATCGGTGTGTCTTACAGCGCTGTCAGTGTTTATCAGTGTGTCTTACAGCGTTGTCAGTGTTTATCAGTGTGTATTACAATGCTGTCAGTGTTTATCAGTGTGTCTTACAGCGCTGTCAGTGTTTATCAGTGTGTCTTACAGCGTTGTCAGTGTTTATCAGTGTGTCTTACAGCGCTGTCAGTGTTTATCAGTGTGTCTTACAGCGTTGTCAGTGTTTATCAGTGTGTATTACAACGCTGTCAGTGTTTATCAGTGTGTCTTACAGCGTTGTCAGTGTTTATCAGTGTGTATTACAGCGCTGTCAGTGTTTATCAGTGTGTCTTACAGCGCTGTCAGTGTTTATCAGTGTGTCTTACAGCGTTGTCAGTGTTTATCAGTGTGTATTACAATGCTGTCAGTGTTTATCAGTGTGTCTTACAGCGCTGTCAGTGTTTATCAGTGTGTCTTACAGCGCTGTCAGTGTTTATCAGTGTGTCTTACAGCGTTGTCAGTGTTTATCAGTGTGTATTACAGCGCTGTCAGTGTTTATCGGTGTGTCTTACAGCGCTGTCAGTGTTTATCAGTGTGTCTTACAGCGTTGTCAGTGTTTATCAGTGTGTATTACAACGCTGTCAGTGTTTATCAGTGTGTCTTACAGCGTTGTCAGTGTTTATCAGTGTGTATTACAGCGCTGTCAGTGTTTATCAGTGTGTCTTACAGCGTTGTCAGTGTTTATCAGTGTGTATTACAGCGCTGTCAGTGTTTATCGGTGTGTCTTACAGCGCTGTCAGTGTTTATCAGTGTGTCTTACAGCGCTGTCAGTGTTTATATACTCTTCCTCTTCCTCCTCTTACTCATATTCTTACTCCTCTTACTCATACTCTTCCTCCTCTTACACATACTCTTCCTCCTCTTACACACACACTCTTCCTCCTCTCACACATACTCTTCCTCCTTTCACACATACTCTTCCTCTTACAAATACTCTTCCTCCTCTCACACATACTCTTCCTCCTCTCACACGTACTCTTCCTCCTCTTACACATACTCTCCCTCCTCTCACACATACTCTTCCTCCTCTCACACATACTCTTCCTCCTCTCACACATACTCTCCCTCCTCTCACACATACTCTTCCTCCTCTCACACATACTCTTCCTCCTCTCACACATACTCTTCCTCCTCTTACACATACTCTTCCTCCTCTTACTCATACTCTTCTTACTCATACTCTTCCTCCTTTTACACATACTCTTCCTCCTCTCACACATACTCTTCCTCCTCACACATACTCTTCCTCCTCTTACACATACTCTTCCTCCTCTTACACTCACTCTTCCTCCTCTTACACATACTCTTCCTCCTCTTACACATACTCTTCCTCCTCTTACACATACTCTTACTCATACTCTTCCTCCTCTAACACATACTCTTCCTCCTCTTACACATACTCTTCCTCTTCTTACACATACTCTTCCTCCTCTTACACTCACTCTTCCTCCTCTTACACATACTCTCCCTTCTCTTACTCACACTCTTCCTCCTCTTACACATACTCTTCCTCCTCTTACACATACTCTTACTCATACTCTTCCTCCTTTCACACATACTCTTCCTCCTCTTACTAATACTCTTCCTCCTCTTACACATACTCTTCCTCTTACTCATACTCTTCCTCCTCTTACACATACTCTCCCTTCTCTTACTCATACTCTTCCTCCTCTTACACTCACTCTTCCTCCTCTTACACATACTCTCCCTTCTCTTACTCATACTCTTCCTCCTCTTACACATACTCTTCCTCCTCTTACACATACTCTTCCTCCTCTTACACATACTCTTCCTCCTCTTACACATACTCTTACTCATACTCTTCCTCCTTTCACACATACTCTTCCTCCTCTTACACATACTCTTCCTCCTCTCACACATACTCTTCCTCCTCTCACACATACTCTTCCTCCTCTTACACATACTCTCCCTTCTCTTACTCATACTCTTCCTCCTCTTAGTTGGTTTGGGCACATCATTAGAAATAAGTGTGAACAATTTTGAGTCGTTGTGTATAAACGATGACATCACAGTGCAAAATGTGTTTTAGTGAGTGAGAATGTGTTTAGAGTTTTGCAGAAAGAGTGCAGGAGATTTGCAAACAGTGTCTACCTGCCTGAGCTTGTTTAATGTTTTACAGAAAGAGTGATTTATTCAACAAATTGATTCCTTTGAGAATTTGGTTTGAGAATGGGATTTAGTGTTTTAGCAATTCAGAAAATCTGTAAATTATAATTACTACTTTTTATGTAATTGCAAAATTTGTTTACTGTGTTACAATATACTTTTTTTTTCTGTAACCACATTCTCTGGATGCTGTTCTCCATTTGTTGATGTAGTGTCAAATGAATGATCTGTAGTGTTTATATATTGACCGATGTGTGTATGATCTCAAAGCATTGTTTGATTTTGCCAGAAGTTGGAAGAATTGGTTTGTGTTTAATATTGAGAGAAAATGAGTGAAGGTTTTAAGAAATGTGTCTTAGCAATTGTGAAAACCTGCAAAAGAAGAGCAGTGTGACGTCAGAGAGGCGCTGAGCACAGATCAATCACGCCACCTGGTGGCCACATCTATAGATCCAACATTTACAGACGCTTTTACAAAAATGTAATATCTGAATGTGTGATGAAAGTGTGAATGAGTGACTGGATAAACAGGATTTTCTTTAATATGATTTACTGTTTTTGTTATTTCACACATGTATATTTATTATATGATATTTTACAGCTTTTATATTGATCAAAAGTGCAGCCAGTATTTTGTTCTTTTGTTCACTGGTGTGCCGAATTATTTCTATAGCGCTTTATTTCAAAGCAGCTTCACAGTAATAAACAGGAAAATATCAGTGTTAATGATAAAGCAGCTCTACAGAAGCTCATTATTCAGATCAATCAGATCAAAACTTGGGGAAAACTACACTATATACACTATATTTATTCTGTTGCAAAATGTAACTATATTATCACACAGATGTAATCGGATAAATGCGACTAAGACATTGAGATATAAACATCATGATTTTATATATATATATATATATGACAGGATCGTGTCACTTATTATGACAAAATACACCACAGTTTTACTTCTCTTAACAACTTTATTGACATTACATACAAAAATAGAAACAGAGAGCAAGAATATATAAATAATCTCTAAACATTATAGATTATTCTGACAGCCGAGAGAAACTTTACATTCATACGTGGAGTGAGACTTCTGTAAACAAAGTACAGAGAATAAATACAGGAGTGATTTGATGAGGTAGATTCGGTTCTTCGCTCTCGACTCGCTTTCCATAAGTGCAGCTTATTATTGAATCTTTACAAGAACATCCAAACATCCTTAAAGGGATAGTTCACCAAAAAAATTTTATTACCCCAAGTTGAATACGGACGGCGGTCTGGCGGAAGCTAGATATTTTACTTTATAACGTGTTAAATATGGATATTTTTCTTACACAAACGCATCGCTTCGCTTCAGAATGCCTTTATTAACCCCAGGAGCCGTGTGGAGCACTTTCATAATGGATGGATGCACTTTTATGATGGATGGATGCACTTTTATGATGGATAGATGCACTTTTATAATGGATGAATGCACTTTTATGATGGATGGATGCACTTTTATGATGGATGGATGCACTTGTATAATGGATGGATGCACTTTTATGATGGATGGGTGCATTTTTATAATGGATGGATGCACTTTTTCGGGCTTCAAATTTTGGGCTGCCATTATAAAGCTTGGAAGAGCCAGGACATTTTTTAATATAACTCTGATTGTATTCGGCTGAAAGGGTGAACTATCCCTTTAAAACACCTTTACTGGAGAAGCAAAACGACTGCTTTCTGAAAAATGTTTAAAACAAGAACAAACAACTGCCAATGGAGTCAGAAAGTTTCTAAAACTTAGAAAGCGAGATTATTTTTATGACCCCATATATTTTTCAGATCATTTTTTGAGTGTAGTGGTAAATGTTAAGTGTTGACTGTTAATAATTCACATAAAACACTGCAACTTTATAAATTATTCTTGAGAAACTTGTTCCCACCAACACCTCATCAAATCTCCACGGAAACCAGCCACTGGTTGCCATGGCAATATGCCATACTGGGTTACTAGAGTAAGTCACGGACTTCAGTTATTATATGGATTCTTGCGACAGCGCATGTGTGTGAGAAACCCCAGCATCACATGACCCGATCAGCGTCTAATGGATGCCGGCGTACAGACAGTGATGGAGGTGATGTGGCGGCTCCACAGAGGGACCGGGGGCCGGCGGGGGCCCGCTCCACGCGCAGGCCGTGTTTTTGACTGCGGCCGCGTCCAGGTCGCGCAGGATGCTGTCGATGACCATCTCGTCCAGCAGAGGCCAGCAGAGGCCACTGGAGCTGTAGGCGTCGAAGCTGCAGGCCAGAGAGCGGA
>CM077179.1:41786605-41791605 GCA_039654105.1 Coreius guichenoti | reverse complement strand
GAGAGCCACGTCTGAGGCCTTCATGAGCAGATCTGACCAGTACTGGATCAGTGATGGACAGAACCGGACTCTAAACGCAAAAATGCCAAATATATAAAAATATCACCACTTGAACACTTTAATTATTAGGACTGAAACAAATGCACTAAATAAGAGGTTAATGTGAGTATTAAGTCTGTAACGGTACTGTATAGTCTAGAGTCTGTGTCTTCTTGTGGTAATGGTTGCTTGGTTATATCGTTATATGTATGTCTTTCAACCATCATTCTGGAGCAGCACTTCTAATTTCGTTGTATGCAAATACAATGACAATAAATGCTTTCAATTCAATTCAATTCAACACACTCATAACAACCTGAAGCCAGTGTGATGGCAGACATCAGGGGCAGATTCATCGCTTTAGAGTTAGACGAACCACAAATACACTATATTGCCAAAAGTATCAGGACGCCCCTCCAAATCACTGAATTCAGGTGTTCAATCACTTCATGGCCACAGGTGTATAAATCAAGCACTAGGCATGCAGACGCTTCTACAAACATTTGTGAAAGAATGGGTCGCTCTCAGGAGCTCAGTGAACTCAAGCGTGGTACCGTGATAGGTTGCCACCTGTGCAATAAGTCCATTCCTGACATTTCCTCACTACTAAATATTCCACGCTCAACTGTTAGTGGGATTATAACAAAGTGGAAGCAATTGGGAACAACAGCAACTCAGCCACGAAGTGATAGGCCACGTAAAATCACAGAGCGGGGTCAGCGCATGCTGAGGGTCACAGTGCGCAGAAGTCACCAACTTTCTGCAGAGTCAATAGCTACAGACCTCCAAACTTCTGTGGCCTTCAGATGAGCTCAAGAACAGTGTGTAGAGAGCTTCATGGAATGGGTTTCCATGGCCGAGCAGCTCATCCAAGCCTTACATCACCAAGTGCAATGCAAAGCGTGGGATGCAGTGGGGTAAAGCACGCCGCCACTGGACTCTAGAGCAGTGAGACGTGTTCTCTGGAGTGACCAATCACGCTTCTCTGTCTGCCAATCCCATGGTCGAGTCTGGGTTTGGCGGTTGCCAGGAGAACGATACTTGCCTGACTGCATTGTGCCAAGTGTAAAGTTTGGTGGAGGGGGGATTATGGTGTGGGGTTGTTTTTCAGGGGTTGGGCTTGGCCCCTTAGTTCCAGTGAAAGGAACTCTTAATGCTTCAGCATACCAAGACATTTTGGACAATTTCATGCTCCCAACTTTGCGGGAACAGTTTGGGGATGGCCCTTCCTGTCCCAACATGACTGCGCACCAGTGCACAAAGCGTCGGTCCATAAAGACATGGATGAGCGAGTTTGGTGTGGAGGAACTTGACTGGCCTGCACAGAGTCCTGACCTCAACCCGATAGAACACCTTTGGGATGAATTAGAGCGGAGACTGCGAGCCAGGCCTTCTCGTCCAACATCAGTGCCTGACCTCACAAATGCGCTTCTAGAAGAATGGTCAAAAATTCCCATAAACACACTCCTAAACCTTGTGGAAAGCCTTCCCAGAAGAGTTGAAGCTGTTATAGCTGCAAAGGGTGGGCCAACTCCATATTAAACCCTACGGATTAAGAATGGGATGGCATTAAAGTTCATGTGCATGTAAAGGCAGGCGTCACAAAACTTTTGCCAATATAGTGTATCTGCCAATGTGGTCCGAAAAATAACCCTCATTCAAAGGGAAAACAAGATGTTTCTGACTCCATTGGCAGATATTTGCTCGTTTTAAGCACAAACGCACTTCATTTTGATGCATTTTTCATTAAACAAGACTTAACTTCTCCAGTAAATGTATCTTGACTTAAGAATGTTTAGATATTTAAGATGGGAAACAAATCATTTTATTTGCAGTGTATCAATATTAATGGACAGAACACACTTGTTCTGAAGTGAATGTGACGACGGACATCAGATATTCATTCTGTGGCTTTATTATAACGAGTTCCTTTCCATTTAGGGTTAGACGAATCACGAATGAAAGAAAACTTGCTGTGCTACGAAACACGGCAGTGAATCTTTTCTTTGAGAAGGACTCAGCGATCGAGCGGTCTAATGAGCTGTCAGAGAATCATCTTCAGGTGATTCATCACCGTTTGTTCGTGCGATGTCGGAGCTGAAGAGCGTTTGACTCCACCGAGGGCCGCGGGTCAAAACAAGCCTCGGCTCATGACACGACATGAGTTTTAATGCTGTGTTTGGGTCTGGAGGAGCTCGTCCCCGGAGAGAGTGGCGATTGAGCTCTCAGACGATCCGCGGCCATTAGCGTCGAGCTGAAGGCACAAGTTTAAGGTTCCAACAGGTGGGTCTCGTCCCATCACAGTTCCTCAAGCAGTTAACCTTTAGCTTTCACAACCTTTGCTCAATAGAAGCCCATTAAGGTCACGTCCACCGAGAGATCGGCCAAATCAATCAAGATTCATACGAGAACGACACTCAGAGAGACGCGATAAAACTAAATCTGAAGGCTTCTGGAATCACACAGTGTCTGATCATGATGAAACTCTGGATTAATAAACAGGGCTTCTGAAGGTTTTATGAAGATAAATTTAAGACCAATTAAAGAACATTTAAGGAATAAACTGAAGGGTGCATAACACGTCGATATGTGCTCTACAGCCTAAATGTCTGGGAAGTGCACAATGAGTGTATTAACAAGTTTGAAAATACAATTTCCAACAGATCTCCATAACTTTTTAATTCATTTTACAAAAAAAAAGAAAAAAATAGAGAAGTTTGAGACAAGAAATCTTGTGATTTTGTGAAAGTGATTGTAGCAACTCATAATGTAATAAGTATTACATTATTATTGTAATAAAATGTTTATAATATAATAATTATCTCAAAACATAATAACATCTTGAGCTCATAATGTAATAACAATTTTTACATTATGAGAAATGTATTACATTATAAACTCACCAAAAACATGTCATATTTTCATTATTATAATAGCTTTTAAAACATAATAAATATTTGTATTCCCTTATAGAACATTTAAAAAATCTAAATCCAGTTTTAGTTCTGATTTTATTTATTTATCTGGATTTAGATTTTTAAAATGTACTGTGAAAAAATATCAATGTTTTATGTTTAATAAACATATAATAATAATAATAATAAATTGCATGAATATTTAAATGTTGCATTTGGATTTAAAAATGTACTAAGCGAATACAAATATTTATTATGTTTTAAAAGCTATTACAATAATGCAAATATGACATGTTTTTGATGTGTTTATGTAATAACTGAGCTCAAGATTTTATTACATTTTGAGAAAATCATTAGATTTTATTATAATAATAATAATGTAATACTTATTACATTTTGTGCAGTTTTTACATTACAGTGATTTTATGATTAAAACAAGAGCAAATATCTGCCAGTGGGTTCATAAAAATCAACTTAATTCAAATGCAAGTAATTTTCATACTTATTGACAGATTTGTGTTGTTGTTTTAAGCATAAACTCAATTTTGTTCAATTTCTCAGAAAACGACTTCATTTCTTCATTTTGCAATTAAATGTAGGGCCCTATGGAGTCTTTTTTATTAGATTTTTTTAGTTTTATAGTGTATTCTGTTTTATTTTTTCTTAATTCTGGATTCCGTCCACATCGCAGAAATCATATGGTCCTAATCTAATGCCATGATACTGAATTAAGACCCGCGGAAACCCTGATAAAGAAACGTCTTTCATTCTAGAGAAATCTTCATTTAAAAATACTTTTTATTTCATCTCTTCTTCTCAAACGTGTAGGTGTTACAAGAAACAAATTCGTAATGTGCTTTTCATACAGACACACACGTGTGTATTCCAGTATATTTAAGCAGACAATGAGCAAAATTATCATCAATTTTATTGTTTAGGAAATTCAAAAGATTCCATTGAAAACCCGTTTACAACATTGATCGAGTCATAACTTCTGGAAAAGATTCATCCGCCGCCTAGAAATCATGTTTCCATTCATGGCCAGCCGGAGGGATGTGAAGCGTTTCTTCAGTCTCTCATATGAAACACACACCTGTACTGGAGCATGATGGGACGCCTGACGGATCAGAATGAGCAGCACTTCCTCCCTCGGCCGTCCGTGTCCGTCAGCGACACATCATTATAAACATGCACTTGATTTCATCAGATCATTATTTCTGACGAGGCTGATGTCAGATATTCAAACACAATAAAATCTCCAATAAAGCACATTTCAGATCCGAGCCATTAAAACTGGATTCCAGACCTTCTGAAGATCTGAAGTGGCCACGAGAGCATCAGGCACTGGACGGGACGCCGCGTCTACATGTGCTCCAGCTTTGGCACCATCGATATCTATCAATACCAATATTCTGCTGATCTGAAGATTCAGATGATCTGATGGATGTTCAAAGCTGTGGAAGAAACTCAACATGATTCAGATCCAGCCCCGATTGCTGGAAAACACTCGAGGCCGTTTATTAGCGATTGAGTAAATGAGAAAACACTCTAACATCATTCCTTTGAGTCTCTTTGAGATCTGGAGAGTTTTTACTGTCGGTGTGTTGGTGCGGATCCTGCGGGACACAGCACGCATGCAGAGGGAATATTTTCCTGTCCATTGATTGTTGAGTCATGTTTTATTGTCAGAAAACAGAAAGCGCTCCCTCTCCACTGCCTGCGATATGAGAGCGCACGTGCGGAGTCTTGCATATAAACCGGCAATCTGAACACACAAGCAGGAAATGACCGATTACAGGATAAATGACCTTCATCTCCCTCCAGACGCTCATTAAACACTAACACTGACGAATAACTGGACTGATTTAAAAGCGTGAAGGTCCGTTCCTCCGCAGAAGTTAAACGAAATCAAACTGGGAAGGCGCCGCTCATCCGCAGGGAAAAGGCCTTTGGCCACAAACAGGTCCAATGGAGAACTCGATCCGGATCCGAACGGGTGCAGAGCAGCGTGTGTCCGGCGCTCAGCCGTGAGAGGAGAATATGGGC
>CM077179.1:41774105-41781605 GCA_039654105.1 Coreius guichenoti | reverse complement strand
TTGTATGTGGGCGGGACAAGACACGCCCACTTTTTCAACGATATTGGACCCACTCACTGTTACCGCCTGTAATTCAACGCATGTCTGTTCACCCCTAACCAATGAACACTTTATTATTAAACACACGTTAGACGCTTTATTTCCACTTTTCCAATATTTTCTTCATTTTTATTGAAAATAAATGCCTTTCCGATCTGATATGCGACCCTGGAGCACAAAACCAGTCATGCGTCTCACGGGTATATCTGTGGTAATAGCCAACAATACATTGTATGGGTCAAAATTACAGATTTTTCTTTTATGCCAAAAATCATTAGGATGTTAAGATCATGTTCCATGAAGATATTTTGTAAATTTCCTACCGTAAATATATCAAAAAAGTATTATTAGTAGTAATATGCGTTGCTAAGGACTTCATTTGGGCAACTTTAAAGGAGATTTTCTCAATTTTTTTATTTTTTTGCACCCTCAGATTCCAGATTTTCAAATATTATCTCAGCCAAATATTGTCCTAACAAACCATACATCAATGGATCAGCTTAATTATTCAGCTTTCAGATGATGTATAAATCTCAAATTCAAAAAATTGACCCTCATGACTGGTTTTGTGGTCCTGGGTCACATATGTGATGGGAAAAGGGAGTAGAGCGAGTTCGGCAAAAGGCGGATTCGAACCTCTTTGCCATGAGCTTTACCCCTACAGTGAAAATAATTCAGTGTGTTCTGTAATTTTGCCTGGCCCAACCAGACGTTTAGTAAACGAGGCGGGCTGTTTGCACTTAATGTAAATGGCATCTACATTTTTCTGGGAGAGGACACACACACATTTATTTAGCTTCCGACGCCCATGACTGCATTGCTGTTCATGAATACGGGTTGTTGATTCTCATCATTTAAAATGCAGTAAATCGTTAAACATTTCTTTGTCTTACATGGACCTGTTGATTTAAAAACTGATTTGTCTTTAGATTTTTTTAATTGTTGAGCCAAATCTCAAACTGTCCTATGGTGTGACTGTCTCAAGCATGGGTCAATAAATTACAACTTTTATACATTAAAAAGAAAAGCATACAAATGTTAATAAACACCTCAGGCATATCTTTTGTCTATTTTAGTAAATGACAATCATTTTGTTCATCCATATATTTCTAAAAGCGTAGGAACTTGATACAGTAAACCATGTCCTCCGGTGTGACACCATATCCAGCTTTTAAATCGGGCAATTCCACTGTAAGTTTAATGAGTTGAAGGACCCCATTCAAGGTCATGTTACTGAAGCCCATGGTAAGATTCTGTCTCAGAATTGTTCAAATCTTTCACTTTTTTGTATCCACTATAAAAGTTCTGTTGTCCTTTGGTGCGACGCCCCTTTATTCTTAATTCTTTCTGTCACACCACAGGACACATTTCAGTAAAAGTGTTCAAAAAACAGTGAAAGAATGGACAAAGTTAGTGACCCCTTATAATTTCTCAATCAGACTTCACACTACATAATATGCAAAAGTGGTGTTTTACTTATTTGTCAACTACACATATATTGATCATTTGTCATATTTAAAGCTTATTTTAGCGTCAGTACAGCGAGGGTTAATCCACTGAAAAACACACACACACACACACACACACACACACACACACACACACACACACACACACACACACACACACACACACAGAGACTCACTGAAGTCCAGGATGTACAGGTCCGAATGGTCCATGAGGTTGAACTCGTCGCCCATCCCCTGCTCCGGACACGGACTGAAAGACAAGAGCATCATCAGCACAACAATCCCACAATGCACCTTCAAAGGGCCGCGTGACAGTCTGAGGCCGTTTCTCAATACCAAGTAAGCAAACGTCGGACTTGTGTCCTTGGTAGTTCGGACTTGCCAAGTTTGACTCAGGAGAACGAACTCCCGAGGACATAAGGACACGAGTCCGGAGATTTTCATTAAAAAAACTCTTAAATATATTAATAGCCACACAACTGTGGTTCATGCAATGATTGTGTATCTTCACTGCATGTATTTATAACAAAACGAAATATAAACACAACCCTGCCTCTTTTCATTTGCATTAATATGTGGTTCAGGCAATATGTGTGCACATACAGTCAGAAACCTTCA
The DNA here is from genome assembly GCA_039654105.1 of Coreius guichenoti. Classification (NCBI taxonomy): domain Eukaryota; kingdom Metazoa; phylum Chordata; class Actinopteri; order Cypriniformes; family Gobionidae; genus Coreius; species Coreius guichenoti. The sequence continues at coordinate 41,779,479 of CM077179.1, read as the reverse complement.
ACATTTCCTCACATTATCACATTACTCGCTATAGTTTAGAAAATGTAATGGATTACAATCAACCAATCAGCTGTTAGACTTAAGGACACAATCAGATGATACCAGTTTAGCTCAACCAATGACCAAGCAATGCTTCATTTAGTTCAGTCTGTGGTGTCAAAGGTCACATTAGCAATTAAAGAGCAAACACTTCAGCAAAACATGCTCAGCTCAAAGTGTGGGAATCATTTTCTGAAATCAGTTTTACTGGTATAGAGTTTATGGGTATAATTCACAGTTTACTTTATTTTGCTAATGAACTATAGTGTCCTGCACACACTAGTGAAACATTATATCTGGTTTGACTGTATATGATTATCTTCACGGTAATAAAACATAACCCAGTCTCTTTTTGTTAAATGTCAGTTTATGTATAATCAATAATAGTCATTATAAAAGTAAAAGGTATAAGAAGCTATACAATAAGAAATAAAGCAAACAATTCAGTCAAACATACAAAGTCAGCGCTCTAGTAGCCTAAAAATATAAAGTTATGAAACTTCACTTTGCCCTCAGCCAGGGAACATATTATAGATTCATGAGACCAAAGATCGTCCGTTAGATGTACACAAGAGGAATTATATCAAACAGGCGCTCTCTTTAGTGTCAATTAAACTCCCCCCTGTAAATGCCGCATCGACACGACATCCTAATTAAACCCGTCCCCGGCGTGACAACTCCAATCTTTCGAATAATCCTACGAATATCTATTTATCTAATATGACTTCTGACCTGTAATGTTGCCAGAATCATAATCATACACTATATGTTCGTCGGCCAGAGGAGAACTGGCACCCCGACTGAGCCTGGTTTCTCCAAGGTTTTTTTTCTCCATTCTGGCCCTGAAGGAGTTTTGGTTCCTTGCCACCGTCGCCTTTGGCTTTTGGCTTGCTCAGTTGGGGACACCTAAATTTCAATTATATTACTGATCCGCCCGCATTGACACTATATGATAATTGAAATGAGCTGGATGACATCACCGTTTTCACCAGAGCGGCTGTACAGCCGAATCAAATTCCGTTGCATTATTTTCCTGTTACCACTGTGAAGCTGCTTTGAAACAATTGCCATTGTAAAAAGCGCTATATAAATAAAGGTGATTTGATTTGATTTGATTTTATCCTTAAACAACTGCATTCTCGCCTGAAAAACTCTTAAAACTATATTTCGTGACACATTAACAGTAGTATTTTTAAATTACACAGGTTTTCTCCTCCGCCATTGACACTTGCTGGTTGGTGCGAGATGCATTCTGGGATACCGGTCTGTCTCAAGTCCACACAAGTCACCTCTCGATGCATCCTCGATAAAAGGAGCGGATCAAGGACACATCCGGGGATTTGAACTGTTCTTGGCTAGATGTGAACTTTGAATTGGAACAGATAAGAACGCATATTGAGAAACGGACGCCAAGCGATCACCGACTCCGTGAGAACACTTGCATGATTTGTACGATCTTCATTTTACGTTTCAGAAAACAAAAACGGGGCAATAGTGTGAAAACACAAACTTATTCCAGAGCAGGAACAGACAGAACTCAGACTGATGATGTGATGATGGCGTGAAGATGCAGATGTTTGCTGTGATTCTGCTGCTGACGGACACAAAGGTGAAAGTTCACCGCTCAACACTAGTTGGGTTTAAACCTTTCAGTTTCCCGGCCAGATCTCTAACCAGCCGCTCTTCTCCTCCCTGAAAGAGGAAGCCGTGAGTGTTATCAGGAGCAAACACACACAGAGCCGCAGGAAACGCTGCAGTATCTCACACACACACCTGCGCTCAACACTAAAACATCATCATCATCAGAACCGAACCCGGCCGTCACAGGTCTCGTCCTCTCTTGAGTGCAGGATGTCGTTGGGACTTTACGCTCCTGCTCTTGCTTAAACAAACATCTGTCCGGTTTAAGGAATCAGAGCGGTCCGGGTCCCGGGAGGCCAGCTGTGGAACTCATTACATCCCCCGACCCCCCGGGAGGTCAGCCGGCCCGGATTAGACCCAGACCTTTATCAGAGCCGCCGGCCGCTACATTAACGTACGCACGCTCCTGTTTATTTACCTTCATCGGCCGCGCTCCGCTCAGAGTTAATGAAACGTGCCCTATGAACCCCACGGCCGGCTCTGCCACAAACCAACAACAGACAGAGACTGTAGAAGACGACACAGAGCTGAACCGCACAGATTCAGATGCTCTTCTGCCAGGAGTTACTGAAGTCACGCCGTGAGAAGCTGAGCAGGCGAGGACTGAGGAGGAGAGGATTTAAATCAATCATGCAGTGCAACCGTTTGAGCCATTATTTACCGACCCAATAAAGCACCTCGACCCGTCCTGTGCGGGACACGCTGCGGTTTGAGCTGGTCCTTATGGAAACACACATCAGTAGATCATCCCCTCGGCACTTTTATGGGATTTCTGTCCCACGCTAATTTGCCCTGTTTAGTAAATCTGGCCCTAGAAATCATTAATAAAGCCGTGTCACTTACGAACGTCTTTCTGAACATTTACACTGAAATTCACCGTTCTGGTGTTTGATGAAGATCTCAGACACGACACGCTGGAAAACATCACGTTTCAAAGATCACTGGAGGACGTTTACAAGAAAACACTATTTCAGTCGTTCTTGCGGGGCTTTTTAATGATTTACTACCAATGTCACATTTGTGAAGCTTTGTATTGCCAGCTCTTCTCATGTTTATTGGCTCTTGAATATCAAAACATTCAATCACAGCAGCAACACAATCACTGACCAGAGACTACAGAGAGCCGATCAGCAGCAGAGATGACTGAACACACACACACACACACTCTCACACACACACACACACTCTCACACACACACACACTCACACACACTCACTCACACACACACACGCTCACACACTCACACACACACACACACTCACTCACTCACACACACACTCTCACTCACACACACTCACACACTCACTCACACACACACACACACACACACACACACACACACTCACACTCTCACACACACACATTCTCACACACACACACACATTCTCACACACACACACATTCTCACACATTCTCACACACACACACACACACACACTCACACACACACACACACACTCTCACACACAAACACACACACTCACACACTCACACACACACACTCACTCACATACACACACACACACACGCACGCACACACACGCACACTCACATGCACACACTCACGCCGTTCACATGCACACACTCACGCCGTACACACTCACTCACGCACGCACGCACGCACGCACGCACACTCACTCACTCACTCACACACGCACTCACACACACACTCACTCACGCACGCACGCACGCACGCACGCACGCACTCACGCACGCACGCACTCACACTCACTCACTCACTCACTCACTCACTCACTCACTCACACACTCACACACTCACACACACACACACACACACACACACACACACACACACACACACACACACCTGATGCGGCCCGAGTGCTTGACTGTGTCAGAGTGTTTTGTGAGTTTATGAGGTTTCCTGGTGTTTGACGGCTCATTTGTGTTACATGATCAGCCGAGTATCATTGAGGAGGTTCCTCCCCCTCCTCCACACACACACACACACTCCCCCTATGAAAACACACTCGCCGTTGGTCGTAACACCGCTGGGAATGTCGACTGGAATCTTCTAAAGCTTCTCTGCCTACAATCACCTCATTAGCCCGAGCGTCACCTTCTTAAAAGGTCACTAATGAAGAAATGAAACCCCCGTCCGAGAGAGAGACACTGTTTCACCACAGAAACCAGAAAACTTCCTTCACAGCAGGATCTCACACACACAGACAGAATGTGGATCTCAGTGAGTGTGTGTGTGGATCTCAGTGAGTGTGTGTGTGTGTGTGTGAGTGTGTGGATCTCAGTGAGTGTGTGTGTGTGTGTGTGTGTGTGTGTGAGAGAGTGTGTGGGTCTCAGTGAGTGTGTGTGTGTGAGTGTGTGTGTGTGTGTGTGTGTGTGTGTGAGTGTGTGGGTCTCAGTGAGTGTGATTGTGTGTGTGGATCTCAGTGAGTGTATGTGTGTGTGTGAGTGTGTGTGTGTGTGGATCTCAGTGAGTGTGTGTGTGTGTGTGTGAGTGTGTGTGTGGATCTCAGTGAGTGTGCGTGTGTGAGTGTGTGTGCCTCCTGCAGTTTGTAGACGGCTCTAGTCAGTTGTACAGAGTTTCAGATTAAACCTCGGCTGGCTAGACGAAACACACTTAAATCGATCTTCAGACACTCTTGAGAAGCAGCACCAGCACGACAGACGTTCCCGATCCGAACCCGATCCGCCCGATCTCCATTGAGCTCACGTGTGTCTTCGTGACGTCATCAGTGTGACGTGTTTGGTGTTCCTGATTCTCCATGACGGGTGTGTGACTGCCATCGGTCACTCTTAATCCGGTTTAATCCTGCCTCAGATACTGACAGTGTAACCGAACGGCTAGTTCAGAGCAGACGGTCACCCGCTGCTAGTCTTCAGCAGATTAACGTCTGTGTTCTTGATGTTCTGAGGGTTTGTGGGGTATTTTCTGTCGGCTGAGAGCGTAACCCAGTCCATCCAGCCAAAACTCCAACAAAAGCCAGTCGCCCCAAACATCCGTTGTTTTCCCAGCTCCTGTGTTTACAGCGGAGAGATAATGGCATTTCTGTGATAATTTGTGCTGATTTCTGTTTTCACACGGGCTCAGCGGTGCTGATATCAGCTGGATTCGGCCTCTGTCTCTGCGGCGTCTAAATTTAAACCCAGACTCCAGCGGTGCGGTTCAGACACATGACCCGCCGCTGCCGAGCGCCTCTCAGCCGCTAGTGATCCACCGCCGGACATCAGCGCCAACCTGAGGTTCAGATCCAGACTCGATCTGTAGATGCCGTTACCCAGAAGTCTTTGGTTTGGCAAAGGTGTGTTCACACTTGGATCATTTAGCGCTTACACTGTCATTTTAACTTTTAACCTAAAGATGTGTACATATACTTTATAGCCAAAAGTATCAGGACGCCCCTCCAAATCATTGAATTCAGTTGTTCAATCACTTCATGGCCACAGGTGTATAAATCAAGCACTAGGCATGCAGACGCTTCTACAAACATTTGTGAAAGAATGGGTCGCTCTCAGGAGCTCAGTGAACTCAAGCGTGGTACCGTGATAGGTTGCCACCTGTGCAATAAGTCCATTCCTGACATTTCCTCACTACTAAATATTCCACGCTCAACTGTTAGTGGGATTATAACAAAGTGGAAGCAATTGGGAACAACAGCAACTCAGCCACGAAGTGATAGGCCACGTAAAATCACAGAGCGGGGTCAGCGCATG
>CM077179.1:41746605-41766605 GCA_039654105.1 Coreius guichenoti | reverse complement strand
TGACTGGCCTGCACAGAGTCCTGACCTCAACCCGATAGAACACCTTTGGGATGAATTAGAGCGGAGACTGAGAGCCAGGCCTTCTCGTCCAACATCAGTCCTTGACCTCACAAATGCGCTTCTAGAAGAATGGTCAAAAATTCCCATAAACACACTCCTAAACCTTGTGGAAAGCCTTCCCAGAAGAGTTGAAGCTGTTAGAGCTGCAAAGGGTGGGCCAACTCCATATTAAACCCTACGGATTAAGAATGGGATGGCATTAAAGCTCATGTGCATGTAAAGGCAGGCGTCACAAAACTTTTGGCAATATAGTGTATTAAGACATTATAAGCATTAACATCATGATTTTCTGTAAAGCTGCTCCGAAACAATGTGTGTGAAACAAGTAAATCTGACTTAACATGACACACTTTAAACACATTCTGCATGAGTGTGTGTCTGCTGCAGTCACATGATCTGACTGAAGGCATGAGCGCAGGCCGAGTGGCTGCTGTCAAACAATCACTGCAGCGGCCGCATCCCACAATGCTGTGCGCTTAACCGGCTGAGCGGCCGTCTAATTACGAGCGATGCTATCTTCCCTATCTGCCGCTGTGGACCACACCGGAGCAGACTGAGGGATAATCCCGACTGCGGTCTGGAGCGGAGCTGCACCACAGGACCCAGCGGGACGCCCCGATAAGAGCGCGTCTGATAGCGCTGTCAGGCGGCTCGTTACTCCCGGAGTCTGCCCTCGCTCGCGGGACGGAAGGGAAGTGCTTCCTCAATATAAAGCTTGTACAGGAAGTGCTTCAGAGCGAAGTCACACACACGTGTGCTACACTCCTGTCAGAGCTGGAAACATGAGCAACAGCTAATAAACACACGCAAGAGCTGTGCTGAACACACTGCTCTAGATCTCTTCCACACACACACACACACACATCGGTGATTCGTGTGTGTGTGACGGTTTCTGCAGGTTTTATAAAGGTACATTTTTAAGACCAATTAAAGAAAATGTAAGGAATAAATTGAAGGAAACAACACGTCGATATGTCCTCTAAAGCACACAATGAGTTGTTTTAGTGACACTTCAAAGTTTGAGAATACAATTTCCAACAGATCTCCATTACTTTTTAATTCATTTGACAAAAAAACTGCTTAAAGTTTGAATATCTCTGCTCCCAAACACTAGAATATGGAAATAACTTTGACTGAACCTTCTGATCACTGCAGAAAATGTTCTTTTTCAGTCGTTTTGTCTTGTTTTCCAGCACAAATATTTAAACATTCTTAAATCAAGACACAGAAATGACCTTGTGATCTTGTGAAAGTGATTTTATGATTAAAACGAGAACAAATATCTGCAAATGGGTTCAGAAAAATCAACTTAATTCAAATAAAAAAGTAATTTTGATACCCATTGACATATTTGTTCTTGTTTTAAGCATAAACTCATGTAATTTTGTTCAATTTCTCAGAAAACAAGACTAAATTTCTTCATTTTGCATGTCAAGTAAATGCATCTTGATTTAAGGATGTTTAGAGATTTGTACTGGAAAACAAAATCTGAGAGATTTCTGTCCCTCCATTGAAAGTCTAGGCAACCAAAACTTAAAAGACCCAAAAAGGTTATGAAGGCATTGTAAAACGAATCCATTTGATTTGAGCATATTAATGACCTTCTTGGATGTTTTAAGTTTTGTTGCCTGGGCAGAAGCTCTCAGAACGGAGGGGTTTGGACAACACGAGTCATTTGTGCTGGGGAAAAATCCTGAGGAAGATATTCCTTTTTTTTTTTAGTGCATGTAATTTAAGTTAGAGCCCTAAGAAATACATTTAATTTTTTTTGTTTTAGTTTTAATGGTTAAATTAAATTTGAGTAGTATCAATTAATTAGATAAAGGAATATCTAATTAATTGAAATTATGAAACATGTACAATTTAACAGCAATTTATTAAAAGTTTAACAAAAAAAAACAAAAAAATTCTTCTCAAATTCTGTTTTCTCTGTTTTTGGGTGAACTATTTAGATATATTTAGATATTTGTGCATATTTAGCCCGAAGGCTTTTTTACCTTTATAAATGGCTTTTTTTTTCTAATTTTATTAAATGTATGCCTCCATCTTTCATTTTAAATTCTTAAATTTGATCAATAAATTTAATTAGAATAATAAGACACTATAGGACTGTTACCACTCAAAGTAAATCATTTACACTGAATAATTACAACTCCATTAAATAATGTTGATATTTTTTTAAATATTTTTTGAAAATACAAATAAAAATAGTTGGGGGAAAAATGCTAAAAATTAAACTAACTCACCAATAGGTGGCAGCAAGTGACCGTCTTAATGAGTGAGTCATTAATTCAAACAAGTCGTTCAAACGGCGGATTCGTTCAAACGGCGGATTCGTTCAAACGGCGGATTCGGTCAAACGGCGGATTCCTTCAAACGGCGGATTCACTCAAACGGTGGATTCCTTCAAACGGCTGATTCGTTCAAACGGCGGATCCGTTCAAAACGGCGGATTCATTCAAACGGCCGACTCGTTCAAACGGCGGATTCGGTCAAACGGCGGATTCCTTCAAACGGCTGATTCGGTCAAACGGCGGATTCCTTCAAACGGCTGATTCACTCAAACGGCGGATTCCTTCAAACGGCTGATTCGTTCAAACGGCGGATCCGTTCAAAACGGCGGATTCATTCAAACGGCCGACTCGTTCAAACGGCGGATTCCTTCAAAAGGCGGATTCGCTCAAACGGCGGATTCCTTCAAAAGGCGGATTCCTTCAAACGGCTAATTCGTTCAAACGGCGGATCCGTTCAAAACGGCGGATTCGGTCAAACGGCGGATTCCTTCAAACGGCGGATTCACTCAAACAGCGGATTCGGTCAAACGGCGGATTCCTTCAAACGGCTGATTCGGTCAAACGGCGGATTCCTTCAAACGGCTGATTCACTCAAACGGCGGATTCCTTCAAACGGCTGATTCACTCAAACGGCGGATTCCTTCAAACGGCTGATTCGTTCAAACGGCGGATCCGTTCAAAACGGCGGATTCGTTCAAACGGCCGACTCGCTCAAACGGCAGATTCCTTCAAAAGGCGGATTCGCTCAAACGGCTAATTCGTTCAAACGGCGGATCCGTTCAAAACGGCGGATTCGTTCAAACGGCGGATTCCTTCAAAAGGCGGATTCCTTCAAACGGCTAATTCGTTCAAACGGCGGATCCGTTCAAAACGGCGGATTCGTTCAAACGGCCGATTCGCTCAAAAGGCGGATTCCTTCAAACGGCTGATTCGTTCAAACGGCGGATTCGCTCAAACGGCGGATTCCGAATTCCTTCAAACGGCTGATTCGTTCAAACGGCTGATTCGCTCAAACGGCTGATTCGCTCAAACGGCGGATTCGCTCAAACGGCGGATTCCTTCAAAAGGCGGATTCGCTCAAACGGCGGATTCGCTCAAACGGCGGATTCGCTCAAACGGCGGATTCCTTCAAAAGGCGGATTCCTTCAAAAGGCGGATTCGCTCAAATGGCGGATTCCTTCAAACGGCTAATTCGTTCAAACGGCGGAACCGTTCAAAACGGCGGATTCCTTCAAACGGCTGATTCCTTCAAACGGCTAATTCGTTCAAACGGCGGATCCGTTCAAAACGGCGGATTCCTTCAAACGGCCGACTCGTTCAAACGGCGGATTCCTTCAAAAGGCGGATTCGCTCAAACGGCGGATTCCTTCAAAAGGCGGATTCCTTCAAACGGCTAATTCGTTCAAACGGCGGATCCGTTCAAAACGGCGGATTCGTTCAAACGGCCGATTCGCTCAAAAGGCGGATTCCTTCAAACGGCTGATTCCTTCAAACGGCGGATTCGCTCAAACGGCGGATTCCGAATTCCTTCAAACGGCTGATTCGTTCAAACGGCTGATTCGCTCAAACGGCTGATTCGCTCAAACGGCGGATTCGCTCAAACGGCAGATTCCTTCAAAAGGCGGATTCGCTCAAACGGCGGATTCGCTCAAACGGCGGATTCCTTCAAAAGGCGTATTCCTTCAAAAGGCGGATTCGCTCAAATGGCGGATTCCTTCAAACGGCTAATTCCTTCAAACGGCGGATTCGGTCAAACGGCGGATTCGCTCAAACGGCGGATTCCGAATTCCTTCAAACGGCGGATTCCTTCAAACGGCTGATTCGTTCAAACGGCTGATTCGCTCAAACGGCGGATTCCTTCAAACGGCGGATTGAGTGACTAGCGCTCTGTAGAGAAGTTTGTCCCTTTAGGGCTACTGTAGAAACGTGGCGGCACAAAATGGTGGCTTCACTGTAAGGGGACCCGCGGTGTGTATAGATAGAAATGGCTCATTCTAAGGTAATAAAAACATAACGCTTCATTATGTAAGGTCTTTATACTCCACTGGAAACATAGTTCATAGATTTTAGTCTATAAAGTTTTAAATATGCATATTTTTCTTACACAAACGCGCCACTTCGCTTCAGAAGGCCTTTATTAACCCCTGGAGCAGTTATATGATGGATAGATGCACTTTTATGATGGATAGATGCACTTTTATGATGGATAGGTGCACTTTTATGATGGATGGATGCACTTTTATGATGGATAGATGCGCTTTTATGATGGATAGATGCACTTTTATGATGATGGATGCACTTTTATGATGGATAGATGCACTTTTATGACGGATAGGTGAACTTTTATGACGGATAGATGCGCTTTTATGATGGATAGGTGTGCTTTTATGATGGACAGATGCACTTTTATAATGGATGGATGCACTTTTATGATGGATAGATGCACTTTTATGATGGATGGATGCACTTTTATGATAGATGGATGCATTTTTCTGATGGGTAGGTGCACTTTTATGATGGATAGATGCACTTTTATGGACTTCAAAAAAGAACCAACAAGTCAATGCCATTATAAAGCTGGGAAGAGCCAGGACATGTTTTAATATAACTCTGATTGTGTACGTCTGAAAGAAGAATGTCATACACACCTAGGATGGCTTGAGGGGGAGTAAATCATGGGCTAATCTTCATTTTTGGGTGAACTATCCCTTTAACACTGAGAATCTGAATAATTGTATGTGATGATTAGGTGCGGATATCTAAATCAGAGAAAATCATGGTTTGTTTTTAACAGTGGATTCGGAGACGTTAGAGCTGATCCGCGTGTCTCTAGTGCTCTTGCTCCTGTCCACTAATGTTTGCCTCTTACAAAAGCCTTCAGAAGACCGTAAAGACTCGTGCCTGAGCTGAGGCTGAAACTGGAACATAAATGCAATGTTTAGGTATTATTATTATTTTTATTACTATTACTATTATTTTGATTTAGAGGTTGTAGGTTTAGTTTTAGGTTGTACTATGTTTACCTTTTTTTTTTTTTTTTTTTTTTTTTTTTTTTTTAAGTAATTTGAAATTGATTATTTGTGTTTTTTTATTTATATATTTGTATTTGCATTTTTAATGTAATATGGCAATTGAATGCACTAAATGGGTTTAGTTTTCACAGATATTAATGTAATAAAAATGTCAATTTTTCTTAAAAGGAAACAAATGAGTTGTTCATTTTAAGAGACCGGTCTTATCTTCTCTTGTATATTTAGTATTGCTCTTTAATAAAGAAAAAGTACTTCTTATCCGATTACTAAAATAATCGATACTGCAGCCCTAACACACACACAGCCCTAGACATGATACTGAACTTAACACTTTCTGCTCCAATTTAAGACATTTTTAAGACCCGTGGAAACCCTGGTGTGACTGTGAATCCAACGCACAGGACGTTTAACTGGAATGGAGGATAGGAGGAGGAGAGATGTACTGAATTGTGAGACAGATAATGCATTCTGGGAAATTGAGTGATTCCAAACTTTTGACCGGTACTGTATGAGACTGATGAATGATGTCACACAACACCAGCGTTCAGAAGTCATGTGACGGAGCTCACCTGGTTCCTCCGAAGAGGATGATGCGATCTCCCACCATACAGCAGCACTGCCTCCGCCTGGGACACGGACCTTTCCCCTTCGGCTCCACCTTCCTCCAGGAGAACGCCTCTGCACACACACACACACACACACACACACACACATCAGACGATGGTCAGCCTGCACTGATGGACACACAGCCACACAACAGCCAAGCGTGTGCCTAACATGGACACGCCTCATTACAGCATCAATGGGTTGCCATGGAAACGGCTCAACAGGCAGTCATTGGTCGGTATGATTGAAGATGATGCACTGAGGGGAACGTGTGTAAGAATTCAAAAACTCATTCATTCATTTTTCTGAGGTGGTCAAATGAAATAACGGGACAAAACGCCCTGCGGTGAGTATCCATGAACACACACTGAGCCGGATCACATGACCCTGAACAGCAGTTATTACACCAGGAGAGTCACCTGGATTGAACTTCCAGAGGTCATTGAAGTGTCGATCCAGACGAGCATTATAACCACCGAATATATACAGCTCTCCGTTGTAGGAAACTGTCAGAGGGAAGAGAAGAAAAGAGTTAGGAGAGAACTGTGTGTGTGTGTGTGTGTGTGTGTGTGAGTGAGAGTGAGAGTGAGAGTGAGAGTGAGAGTGTGAGTGTGAGTGTGAGTGTGTGTGTGTGTGTGCTCACAGGCTGAGTGGCTCCGCCGGCCCTCGGGCAGCAGTTGTGCAGACGCCGTGTTCAGCCAGCTGTTGGTCTCCGTGTCGAAGATCTTGATTTTATTGCAGTAGATCTCGTTGTTGGAGTGGAAGGGGCCGAATCGATCCGCTCTCCCTCCAAACACGAACATCTTAGTGCCGATGATGGTGGCCGAGTGGAAATCTCTCCATCGAGCCGGCGTTCCCTGCGGAGATGGACGCCAGAGTCAGAGGACAGACGGCACAACGCAAGAACACAAACACCATGTGGCAGTGAACACACACACACACACACACACACACTCTCACACCTCCGGCTCTGTCTGTGATGTTGTTACAGTGACTCCTGGTGAAGCTCCACGGCTCCATCTAGTGGCAGCTGAGCGTAACAGCGGCCGAGTGCCAGTCAGATCAGGGGTGTCCGTCCCGAGAGCTCCAACCCCAGCCAAACGAGCTCTTACTGGACACACTCGCTCCTCCAGCAGGTGTGTGTGGTCAGGGCTGGAGCTAAACTCTGCGGGACAGTGTGTGGACACCCCTGATCTGGGTCACGCTTTTGGGAGTCTGGGCTTGACGCTTACTTTTTTCCCAAGGTGCACCTGTGCTCTAAGTTGAAAAGTTTAGGAGTGTATTTAGAAACTTTAGGGGTGCAACTATTTCTGCATTTATAAAACACACTGTAACAGATTTGGCCATATAGTGTTATTATAATATCACTGAGATACTGTATAGTTCTTGTTAATATTTTAATTCCGCTTTCGTTTTAAGTTTAGTTAAAAGTTTTAGTAATTCTGTTGTTTTGTCATATTTTAGTTTTTGTTATTTTTTAAAAATGTCTGTATAGTTTTTATTAATTTTATTTCAGTTTTAGTTTGGTACATTAGGTTAATGAAACAATGAAAAATGTTTTTATGGTTTTAGTTTTTGTTAGCTATAATAACACTGATATTAGTAAAATCTATATATTTAATAATTTGTGTCAAATAATGTTCTCAGTCTTTCCTGTGACGGGGCGTCCCAGACAGAAGATACAACTTTAAATTAAATGGAAATTAAATCACATACAGTTTGTGTAACCAAATAATAACCGTCTGTAAATCGGACACACAGCGTGACTTTTATTTAATAAACGAGCCTGAAATACACCAGGACTCTTATTTTGAAATGTCAATGCTTTATTATTGCAGGAGCTCATTCAGATTCAGACGAAGAGATAAAATATGCATTCATACACCCGTACACAACATATTACAGTATAAACACCGTACAGTAAACATGTCATGATTGATCAGCATTAGTGTGTTCGGCATAAATGTGTGTGAGCCTGAACGCACAACAGCGCCACCTTCAGGCTCTGAGACGTGAAGCGCTCACATTTATTAATGAAATCAGAGCCTTATGAAGATTAATAATCACATTAGGAAGTATCGCCATTTATGTTTTTACATCCCCACAATATAAGACGCTTAAAATGATCATTGAGACGCTTGTTATAGCATTTAAGGGATTAAAGACTTTATGATCTTACATTTAAGAAACTGATCCGCAGGGATTGTTTATTCACACACATGCTCCAAAACACATCATACAGTTCACACACGTCTATTTTAGTCGCAACTGTGAGTGAAATGGTCGCACTGTCGAGCACTGGAAGTCATATTTTCAGCAGTCCTATAAGATTATTACAACTCACACTGTACGATGATGACACCTATTGAACCGTAGGCTACGACACAAGTTAATAAAACGTCATGCGCTAGCGGTGAACAAACAGAGCAAGATCAATCACTCTCTGGCAATTGTGGTTTTTATATGCGCTGAAAAAAGAGGAAGAATCGACAATAGAAAAGTGCTATATATATATATACACAACAGTTCTTTCTGGTTCTGGAATCTGATTGGCTGAGAGCCGTGTGATATCCCCCAGTATCAGCACTGGAACCGTTTCACCGTGTGTATCGCTCCGCCTGCGGCGACTGTCATGGCGGTCGAGTAAATCCACCATAAGTGGAAAATACTACTGTTGTTGTGTCACGAAGTGTAGTTTTTTTAGACATCAAATATGTGACTCATATATAAACATCACGTTCAGCGCTCGTGTACCCGCAGAGAACAGCTTCATCTCGGACAGGCCTCGGGAACTTACCGCTGGCTCTTCTGTATGAAGACAGTGGATAAACATGAGATATAATTCATCTGGGCTATATCAAACAGGCAATCTTTGGGTTATTAATCCATTACTTGTTCCAGAGCAAACCAATTTGAGTTAAGGGGAAAATTAAGTTTCATAACTTTATATTTAACGTTAGGCTCTTAAATCCTGTACTAGAGCGCTGCTTTTGTACGTTTGACTGAATTGTTTGCTTGTGTTTATTTCCTATTGTCTTTTATAATGGCTTTTGTTGTTCATTTAAATATTATTGTTCAATAAATATTATTTTATATAAATAATATGCCATATTTGGTATTGAGAAAGGGTCCGTCAGTGATTTTGAAATGGACTTCAGTGAGTTTCATTATTACACCACTAGATGGAGGCAAAGACGGTCTTTATGAGTGACTGGTTGTAAACAAGGAAGTTGTTTTAGTGCTGTCAATCTTTTAAAAGATATGGCTTTCCTCAGCAGACATTCAAACAGATTTTTTTCCATGGATGTAATGGACATGGACCTGAAGAATGAATGCTATATCAGATGCAGGTAATACACTCGTTTAGTCGATCTCTCTCTCATAATAATACTCTACATAACACAATAATCTTCACTGAAGCGACTCCTTCGTTACTCGCTCTAAAGTGGTGTTTCTGAATTAGTAACGGAGGCTTGGGCTCGCTGTGAATCCGTGGCGGATGGAAGTAGTTCTGCACAAAAGAGTGTTTTTAAAGACACTCTTTGTTGTTTCATGTTTATTTACTCCCTTGTGCCGTCACTCGTAGCCGTGCGATATGGCTGTATATCAGTGATTACCTACGGCCGAATCACAGCCGTGCTCATATACAGCCGTATCGCACGGCTACGAGTGTGGTGTTGCTCATATATGATGTGGCAAATAATGGAAAAACAGATGGAGATAAGAGCACAGTGAGTGATGATAATGCATCATTCGTGTGATAAGAGTGTGGCGTTTTAATGAACAACGTGAGAAGCATCAGCAGAGGCGGTCAGACTCACCCGGGCGTTCACGAGTGACCAGCACATGCTGCTGGTGTCCAGCTTGTGGATGTCATTGGAGAAACAGTCGGCCTGAGAACACAAACACACACACAGACGTCTTCACGCGAGGTTCGGCACTCTTGCTACAAAACTGAGGTTCATCACGTGGGGCGTCGCTGAAGCTACACACCAGCTGTTCATATCCTCCAAAGATGTACATGGCTTTCCCCAGAACGCAGGCCGAGTGTCCGTCTCTGGCGCCCGGGACCGTTCCCGAGATCTTGGGCGTGAACCATCGGTGCTGATCTGAGGGAAGGGCAACAGGCATCGTTTAGCAGACGCTCACGAGAGAGAGCAGAACAAACACCATCGGACTCGAGTCACGCTCTGGTGTGCAACAGCAGACACTTTTATACTGTAAATCTGACGCTCGAGGAGGATGAGGACGATTTCTCTTCCTCATGACTAACTCTACAGTGATCACCCGATTGTAAAGTGTTACCAAATCAGGGTTCCCACTCCTTTTCAGCGCTCATTTTCCATTTTACTACGGCGGGAATAAAAGGCAAGGATCACGCCAAATATTGCTCTCTAAGTCTTTAAAAAGCGTAGTTTATTGCCATGAGTTTATTATAAAAACAGTTTTTAATATGAGCTCTTAATCATACATTATGACTATGAAAGCTTGTTTACACCACAGAATAAAAAGAAAAGAAAAGGTAATTGCGACTTTTTATAATTGTGATATAAACTCACAATTGTGTAATAAAGTCAGAATTGTGAGATATAAACTCGCAATTTTACTCAGAATTGGAGTATAACTTACAATTCTGAACTTCATATCTCACAATTCTGACTTTATAACTCGCAACTGCAAGTTTATATCAAAATCATGTGATTGGGTCGCTGCTTACCAGTTCATTTGAGCAGTTAATAAGATTAGCTAACGATTAGCTAAACATCATCATTAAAACACTCCTCTCACGTGTCAAAACTCGTGTCAAATTTGTCATCAATTTTCCAGGTTTTCCTGGACGAGTGGGAACCCTGCATGCACAACGAAACACTGATTTATGACCAAATATCGGCATATTATATCAAAAAAAGTGATGCAAATCCATAATCCGACAGCACAACGAACCCACCAGCATATGTGCTGAAGCGTGTGCTTTTATTCTGTTCATGCATGATCATGAGGCTGTGAGCGCCACCTACTGACGTCGAAGGCGTACAGCACGTTACACGCGCCTTCGGTGTCGTTCCTGCCGCCCCAGATGAAGATGGTCTCGTCCAGCAGGACCGCGGTGTGCCCGTAGCGCATGTAGGGCACCTCACGAGTGTGCTCTCGGCCTCCGGTCCGCACGGGCGGCAGCTTCGTCCAGCGCAGAGACACTGCCGGGGACAGAGACACACGTGAGGCGCTCGCATGTGATCCAGAGAGATGGCATCAATAACACATTCAAGCTCATTCGTATAACACTCTCCACAATACAGTTTCAAAGCATCTACACAGGAAATGCTTGATTGAATGTTACAACTTAGGAAGTGTATTCTGTTATCAGTCAGAGACGAGTGTGTCAAATATAACAGAGATATACAGCTATATTATAATGCGTGTTATGTTGTGTTCACACTGAATGTGAATATTGTGTTGAGCTGATTTGAATATGAATGAGCAGCTGAGCGCGGTCAAAGACTATAGATACAGAAAGACGGTTCACTTATATTACTCATAAACTGCGCAATATGGCAGAATAGTCCCGCCTTCTAAAGTAAAAGAGGGTAACCGCTGATGGGTAAAGTCAGTGCGTCACTGCAGCTGCTGTTAGACACCTGAGACTCGTGCTTTTTTAACGCTATTTGAGCATAAAAAACAACATTTATGGGACAGTTCATGTCAGATTTTGTTGCTGATTTGAAATATGTTACTTAATTGTGAGTTTGGCAAGCAGTTTTTGAGATTTTGTATGCCCTAAACAGCTGCCCGGAGGCTTCGCAAATATGGCCAGCGAGTGAACAGACTTTGGACTTTGACGCGGTTTCTCAAGCTAACCCAGAACCTAAAATCTCTGAATATTATCCCATTTTAATGTTATTTTTAATGTGGTGATTTGTAAAAGTTTAAAGATGTAGGAAAACTAACACTTTTATTTTAAAAAGACATGAAATACCCACTATAACCAGTAGATGGCAGCAGAGGAACACTTATTGACTTATTAGCCATTTCCACTCCTTAATATATGGACAAAAGGAGGAAGTCACAAAGTCTCATGAAAAACAAAAACTTTTCTTCAGATTGTGACTGAATTACCCAGAAAGCAAGAGCAGAGCTCCTTTAATAATCACTGAAGCTGTCGGTCAGTTCAGTGTGAGACTAGAGAAGAACAACGGGACAAAATATTAAAATTTTTCCCTATAAAAACAATTTTTTTTTTGCACGATACTGTTGTTAATAAAAGTTCATTTTATCTGCATCTCAGCTCAAGCTCAGTGCTTCACTGACAAATGTGCATTTCTAAGAAATAAACATTTAACGTTATTAGTAACTGCACTTATTAATGCAGAACAATAGTAAGTGCTACTTAATCGAGTGCCGGCGCTCTCGTGTGTTGGTCTGGAGCCCTGTAAGCGCCGCCTCACCCGTGTTGAAGACATGCACGTCGATCTGTCTCAGCGTGTCGTAGTCTTCTCCTGAGCAGTAGCCGCCAAACGAGTAGACCTTGTGTCCGACAGCCACCGCCGCGTGGTTGACCCGCCGCGGGCCGCCCTCCAGGTGCACCGTCCAGCGTAACATCCCACGCTCGGCCACCGCCGCACCACTGCGCCTAAACCACCATCAGCACAGCAGCGACATCATCACTGCTCCGTCAGACACCGGCCAATCAGAGGACAGCTGCGGACAGACAGAGAGAGACCAGCGGCCAATCAGAGGACACCTGCAGGCAGACAGAGAGAGACCAGCGGCCAATCAGAGGACAGCTGTGGACAGACAGAGCGAGACCAGCGGCCAATCAGAGGACAGCTGTGGACAGACAGAAAGAGACCAGCGGCCAATCAGAGGAAAGCTGCAGACAGATAGAGAGAGACCAGCAGCCAATCAGAGGACAGCTGCGGACAGACAGAGAGAGACCAGCAGCCAATCAGAGGACAGCTGCGGACAGACAGAGAGAGACCAGCGGCCAATCAGAGGACAGACAGACAGACAGACACCACCGGCCAATCAGAGGACAGACAGACAGAGACAGACCAGCGGCCAATCAGAGGACAGACAGACAGACACCACCGGCCAATCAGAGGACAGACAGACAGACAGACAGACACCACCAGCCAATCAGAGGACAGACAGACAGAGAGAGACCAGCAGCCAATCAGAGGACAGCTGCAGACAGACAGAGAGAGAGACCAGCAGCCAATCAGAGGACAGCTGCGGACAGACAGACAGACAGAGAGAGACCAGCGGCCAATCAGAGAACAGCTGCGGACAGACAGACAGAGAGAGACCAGCGGCCAATCAGAGGACAGCTGCAGACAGACAGAGAGAGACCAGCGGCCAATCAGAGGACAGCTGCAGACAGACAGAGAGAGACCAGCGGCCAATCAGAGGACAGTTGCGGACAGACAGAGAGAGAGAGACCAGCAGCCAATCAGAGGACAGCTGCGGACAGACAGACAGACAGAGAGAGACCAGCGGCCAATCAGAGGACAGCTGTGGACAGACAGACAGAGAGAGAGAGACCAGCGGCCAATCAGAGGACAGCTGCAGACAGACAGAGAGAGACCAGCGGCCAATCAGAGGACAGCTGCGGACAGACAGACAGACAGAGAGAGACCAGCGGCCAATCAGAGGACAGCTGCGGACAGACAGAGAGAGACCAGCGGCCAATCAGAGGACAGCTGCGGACAGACAGACAGACAGACAGAGAGAGACCAGCGGCCAATCAGAGGACAGCTGCAGACAGACAGAGACCAGCGGCCAATCAGAGGACAGCTGCGGACAGACAGACAGACAGAGACCAGCGGCCAATCAGAGGACAAACAGACAGACAGACAGAGACCAGCGGCCAATCAGAGGACAAACAGACAGACAGACAGAGACCAGCGGCCAATCAGAGGACAGACAGACAGACAGAGACCAGCGGCCAATCAGAGGACAGACAGACAGAGAGAGACCAGCGGCCAATCAGAGGACAGACAGACAGAGAGAGACCAGCGGCCAATCAGAGGACAGACAGACAGACAGAGACCAGCGGCCAATCAGAGGACAGACAGACAGAGAGAGACCAGCGGCCAATCAGAGGACAGACAGACAGAGAGAGACCAGCGGCCTATCAGAGGACAGCTGCGGACAGACAGAGAGAGAGACCAGCGGCCAATCAGAGGATAGCTGCGGACAGACAGAGAGAGAGACCAGCGGCCAATCAGAGGACAGCTGCAGACAGACAGACAGACAGACAGAGAGAGACCAGCGGCCAATCAGAGGACAGCTGCGGACAGACAGACAGACAGAGAGAGACCAGCGGCCAATCAGAGGACAGCTGCGGACAGACAGACAGAGAGAGACCAGCGGCCAATCAGAGGACAGCTGCAGACAGACAGAGAGAGACCAGCGGCCAATCAGAGGACAGCTGCGGACAGACAGAGAGAGAGACCAGCGGCCAATCAGAGGATAGCTGCGGACAGACAGACAGAGAGAGACCAGCGGCCAATCAGAGGACAGCTGCAGACAGACAGAGAGAGACCAGCGGCCAATCAGAGGACAGCTGCGGACAGACAGAGAGAGAGACCAGCGGCCAATCAGAGGATAGCTGCAGACAGACAGAGAGAGAGACCAGCGGCCAATCAGAGGACAGCTGCAGACAGACAGACAGACAGACAGAGAGAGACCAGCAGCCAATCAGAGGACAGCTGCAGACAGACAGAGAGAGACCAGCGGCCAATCAGAGGATAGCTGTGGACAGACAGAGAGAGAGAGAGACCAGCGGCCAATCAGAGGACAGCTGCGGACAGACAGACAGACAGACAGAGAGAGACCAGCGGCCAATCAGAGGACAGCTGCAGACAGACAGAGAGAGACCAGCGGCCAATCAGAGGACAGCTGCGGACAGACAGAGAGAGAGACCAGCGGCCAATCAGAGGATAGCTGCAGACAGACAGAGAGAGAGACCAGCGGCCAATCAGAGGACAGCTGCAGACAGACAGACAGACAGACAGAGAGAGACCAGCAGCCAATCAGAGGACAGCTGCAGACAGACAGAGAGAGACCAGCGGCCAATCAGAGGATAGCTGCGGACAGACAGAGAGAGAGAAAGACCAGCGGCCAATCAGAGGACAGCTGCGGACAGACAGAGAAAGACCAGCGGCCAATCAGAGGATAGCTGTGGACAGACAGAGAGAGACCAGCGGCCAATCAGAGGACAGCTGCGAACAGACAGACAGACAGAGAGAGAGAGACCAGCGGCCAATCAGAGGACAGCTGTGGACAGACAGAGAGAGACCAGTGGCCAATCAGAGGACAGCTGCGGACAGACAGAGAGAGACCAGTGGCCAATCAGAGGACAGCTGCAGACACACAGACAGACAGAGAGAGACCAGCGGCCAATCAGAGGACAGCTGCAGACAGACAGACAGACAGACAGAGAGAAATCGGCGGCCAATCAGAGGACAGACAGAGACCAGCGGCCAATCAGAGGACAGACAGACAGACAGAGAGAGACCAGAGGCCAATCAGAGAACAGCTGCGGACAGACAAACAGACAGACAGACAGACAGAGACCAGCGGCCAATCAGAGGACAGCTGCGGACAGACAGACAGAGAGAGAGAAATCGGCGGCCAATCAGAGGACAGACAGACAGACAGAGACCAGCAGCCAATCAGAGGACAGACAGACAGACAGACAGACAGACAGACAGAGCCCACCGGCCAATCAGAGGACAGACAGACAGACAGAGAGAGACCAGCGGCCAATCAGAGAACAGCTGCGGACAGACAGACAGACAGAGAGAGACCAGCTGCCAATCAGAGGACAGACAGACAGACAGACAGACAGACAGAGACCAGCGGCCAATCAGAGAACAGCTGTGGACAGACAGACAGAGAGAGAGAGACCAGCGGCCAATCAGAGGACAGCTGTGGACAGACAGACAGAGAGAGAGAGACCAGCGGCCAATCAGAGGACAGCTGCAGACAGACAGAGAGAGACCAGCGGCCAATCAGAGGACAGCTGCGGACAGACAGACAGACAGAGAGAGACCAGCGGCCAATCAGAGGACAGCTGCGGACAGACAGAGAGAGACCAGCGG
Source organism: Coreius guichenoti (assembly GCA_039654105.1). NCBI lineage: Eukaryota > Metazoa > Chordata > Actinopteri > Cypriniformes > Gobionidae > Coreius > Coreius guichenoti. The sequence continues at coordinate 41,750,510 of CM077179.1, read as the reverse complement.
CCAATCAGAGGACAGCTGCGGACAGACAGACAGACAGACAGAGAGAGACCAGCGGCCAATCAGAGGACAGCTGCAGACAGACAGAGACCAGCGGCCAATCAGAGGACAGCTGCGGACAGACAGACAGACAGAGACCAGCGGCCAATCAGAGGACAAACAGACAGACAGACAGAGACCAGCGGCCAATCAGAGGACAAACAGACAGACAGACAGAGACCAGCGGCCAATCAGAGGACAGACAGACAGACAGAGACCAGCGGCCAATCAGAGGACAGACAGACAGAGAGAGACCAGCGGCCAATCAGAGGACAGACAGACAGAGAGAGACCAGCGGCCAATCAGAGGACAGACAGACAGACAGAGACCAGCGGCCAATCAGAGGACAGACAGACAGAGAGAGACCAGCGGCCAATCAGAGGACAGACAGACAGAGAGAGACCAGCGGCCTATCAGAGGACAGCTGCGGACAGACAGAGAGAGAGACCAGCGGCCAATCAGAGGATAGCTGCGGACAGACAGAGAGAGAGACCAGCGGCCAATCAGAGGACAGCTGCAGACAGACAGACAGACAGACAGAGAGAGACCAGCGGCCAATCAGAGGACAGCTGCGGACAGACAGACAGACAGAGAGAGACCAGCGGCCAATCAGAGGACAGCTGCGGACAGACAGACAGAGAGAGACCAGCGGCCAATCAGAGGACAGCTGCAGACAGACAGAGAGAGACCAGCGGCCAATCAGAGGACAGCTGCGGACAGACAGAGAGAGAGACCAGCGGCCAATCAGAGGATAGCTGCGGACAGACAGACAGAGAGAGACCAGCGGCCAATCAGAGGACAGCTGCAGACAGACAGAGAGAGACCAGCGGCCAATCAGAGGACAGCTGCGGACAGACAGAGAGAGAGACCAGCGGCCAATCAGAGGATAGCTGCAGACAGACAGAGAGAGAGACCAGCGGCCAATCAGAGGACAGCTGCAGACAGACAGACAGACAGACAGAGAGAGACCAGCAGCCAATCAGAGGACAGCTGCAGACAGACAGAGAGAGACCAGCGGCCAATCAGAGGATAGCTGTGGACAGACAGAGAGAGAGAGAGACCAGCGGCCAATCAGAGGACAGCTGCGGACAGACAGACAGACAGACAGAGAGAGACCAGCGGCCAATCAGAGGACAGCTGCAGACAGACAGAGAGAGACCAGCGGCCAATCAGAGGACAGCTGCGGACAGACAGAGAGAGAGACCAGCGGCCAATCAGAGGATAGCTGCAGACAGACAGAGAGAGAGACCAGCGGCCAATCAGAGGACAGCTGCAGACAGACAGACAGACAGACAGAGAGAGACCAGCAGCCAATCAGAGGACAGCTGCAGACAGACAGAGAGAGACCAGCGGCCAATCAGAGGATAGCTGCGGACAGACAGAGAGAGAGAAAGACCAGCGGCCAATCAGAGGACAGCTGCGGACAGACAGAGAAAGACCAGCGGCCAATCAGAGGATAGCTGTGGACAGACAGAGAGAGACCAGCGGCCAATCAGAGGACAGCTGCGAACAGACAGACAGACAGAGAGAGAGAGACCAGCGGCCAATCAGAGGACAGCTGTGGACAGACAGAGAGAGACCAGTGGCCAATCAGAGGACAGCTGCGGACAGACAGAGAGAGACCAGTGGCCAATCAGAGGACAGCTGCAGACACACAGACAGACAGAGAGAGACCAGCGGCCAATCAGAGGACAGCTGCAGACAGACAGACAGACAGACAGAGAGAAATCGGCGGCCAATCAGAGGACAGACAGAGACCAGCGGCCAATCAGAGGACAGACAGACAGACAGAGAGAGACCAGAGGCCAATCAGAGAACAGCTGCGGACAGACAAACAGACAGACAGACAGACAGAGACCAGCGGCCAATCAGAGGACAGCTGCGGACAGACAGACAGAGAGAGAGAAATCGGCGGCCAATCAGAGGACAGACAGACAGACAGAGACCAGCAGCCAATCAGAGGACAGACAGACAGACAGACAGACAGACAGACAGAGCCCACCGGCCAATCAGAGGACAGACAGACAGACAGAGAGAGACCAGCGGCCAATCAGAGAACAGCTGCGGACAGACAGACAGACAGAGAGAGACCAGCTGCCAATCAGAGGACAGACAGACAGACAGACAGACAGACAGAGACCAGCGGCCAATCAGAGAACAGCTGTGGACAGACAGACAGAAAGAGACCAGCGGCCAATCAGAGGACAGACAGACAGACAGAAAGAGACCAGCGGCCAATCAGAGGACAGCTGCGGACAGACAGACAGAAAGAGACCAGCGGCCAGTCAGAGGACAGCTGCGGACAGACAGACAGACAGACAGACAGAGAGACCAGCGGCCAATCAGAGGACAGCTGTGGACAGACAGACAGACAGACAGACAGACAGAGAGAGAGAGAGGCTGCTCATCATGTCTTTATCATGAGCTATAAATGACAGCTAATATTCAGTGGTATTATTGATCTATCAGATGAGAACAGAACCTGATCTGATTAATGACACTTCTGTAGAGCTGCTTTAAACCAATAAGATGTAAAGTCAGACTCTGATGTGTATGTGTGAAGAACAGAAGCATTCAGAGTCTCTGCTACTGCAGTATAAATACATAATCATATCTCTGGAGGCACATGCCAGAATATATTTAGAGAAACACAAGAGCCATCATCATCTTCATCATCATCACATCTCACATGACACACGGCCGCGTCTCACACACACACACACACACACACACACACACACACACACACACACACACTGCTGTCTGGAGACCCATCAAGAGGATGACCTCTGACCTTTAAATGACAGATTATTAATAGAAACTCACTCTATAGTTTATAACAATGATATTTAATTTCCTGAAGGTTTGACTGATTAAAACAGCGGCATCCATCCATATATGAGTCTGATTAGAATAATAATCATATATATAATGCATTTTTACTGGGACATCAGAATTAGTGGTAGTAAAACAAACTAAATGTGTGTGTGTGTGTGTTTTTATCCTGGCCGTGAATCAGAGACATTCATTCATTCAGTAAAACTGATTTTGTTTAATTATATGAAATAATAAAACCGCGAATAGATCAGCTGTAAAGTGCAGTGCTAGCACGATTAGCAACACAACACAACTCTCCACACACACACACACACACACACACACCGCTCAAACGAGCAGATCTAAATATTCCTCTCACCAAAACCGCATTGTGATTCTGGCATAAAATCTAAACATGACATTGAGATGAAAGATAATAATTAATCTGTCTGGTATCAAGGGTCATTATTAGCCGCTCCGGCTAACCGTGCTAGCTCAAGCTAAAGCCCTCAGAAAACAGACCAACAGAATCAAACACACACACAGACGAACCGCGCAGAACAGAACATGTCGTGTGTGTGTGTGTGTGTGTGTGTGTGTGTAAATAATGATATTACATATGAATGTGCTGTTAATAAGAGCTGATGTTGTTGAGCAGAATTTCTCCTCTTACCTTCAGTGTGCTAATGTTCAAAATAATGACATGAACGCGCTCTGGCGCCCTCTACCGACACACACTCACACTCACTCTCACTCTCTCACTCTCTCACTCTCTCACTCTCACTCTCTCACTCTCTCACTCACTCTCTCACTCTCTCACTCACTCACTCACTCACTCACACTCTCACACTCACTCTCACACAATTACACATTAAGACGAACTGAGGGAAAATATTCCACACATTATTAGCGGTTCAAGCGCTGAAACTCTACTGTAACTGTTAACTTTTCCAAGGATAAGCATCCTCCCCTAAAACTGATCGGGCAGACCAAACCTTAAGTCGTAGAGATTTGAGACTTTGAGGGCTGGTAGTGCTCACACCGCCTACAAC
>CM077179.1:41636605-41741605 GCA_039654105.1 Coreius guichenoti | reverse complement strand
AAGCTTGAGTCGAATGCATGTGTCAAACATCTCGATACATCAGCCTGTAGATCACACACAGTTAAACTCTTCTGTTTCCCTTTCCTTCGTTCCAGCATTCAGAGGAATGTCGCATTTGTTCACAATACGATTACTGGCTCGTTCATGTGTGGATTTGTTCAGTGTCTAAAGCTCTCAGTTCTGCCTGTGAAACTTTATTGTGCTGTAAATCTCAGCACATTCCTCACATGCTTATGATCGTTTCTCTTTAGTGTTTGTTTGCTTGTGATGTAGAAGTCCAGCAAGACCGTTTTCTGCTTCTCTATATCATTAAAGCCTCTTCTGTTCATCATGTTTGTCTGTGTGGTATTTCTAATCTCAGTTGAGGTTATACACCGATCAAGCATAACATTATAACATCATAACATCAAAAGTGCTCCAAGGAAGGAACAGTGGTGAACCGGAGACAGGGTCATGGGCGGCCAAGGCTCATTGATGCACGTGGGGAGTGAAGGCTGGCCCGTGTGGTCCGATCAAACAGACGAGCTACTGGAGCTCAAATTGCTCAAGAAGTTAATGCTGGTTCTGATAGAAAGGTGTCAGAATACACAGTGCATCGCAGTTTGTTGCGTATGGGCGGCATAGCCGCAGACCAGTCAGGGTGCCCATCGCTTATGAAACACATGAGCACAGACGGACCGGCTCGTGTCAGATCCTCCTCTGGTGTTCGATTTTTCCAGACCACACAAACACCAAACAAATCAGATGAACAGAACAACACATCAGTGTATTAAAAGAAACAGCGTCTTACTCATCGATGGTTCCATGAAGAACCTTTAACATCCATGGAATCACAAAAGGTTCTTTTGATTATTAAAATGGTTCTTTTAAGAACTGATCACTGAAAGGTTATTTGGGGAACCAGAAATGGTTCTTCTGCACTGTAAACCCTAACGCTCAAATACTTAACTGGTTTGAGTAGGACAAACTTAAATAAGTTCAGTCAAATTAACTCTTTGAGTATTTAGGATTTTCCTTTGAGTTCACAACTGAGACTGAAAAAAACTGAACTGTTTCATTGTTTTGAGTTGTATGAACACATTTCCTTTAGTTTGCTTTAATGCTAAAATTAAGTGTTATATAAGGTTTTTTGTGCAAGATTAATGGTAATGGTGATTTGGTAGTGATTCACGTTTTGTTATGCTAATTTAGAAGAGCTTCTGTAATGTGTGTTTTTAAAGTTACCCTCAATGGTTTGAGAGCGGGTAAGTTACATGTTTTAAGTTTCTGTACTCATTCACTAAGTGCTACTGTTAACATGTTAAGTTGGCATTTTCTGAATTGGTTTGTTATAGCTAGCAAAATATTTATGTTGAGATAACCTGATCATTTTAAGTTAAAGGCACAATATGTAATTTTTCGTCTCTTATTCAGAACAAAGGCGTGTCTTGACTCCTTGATTGGGCGGAGCTTTTATTCTGTCAGACGAGCGCTTCCGCTTCTTCCGCTCATGTGTGTGTGTGGGAACGCAGCGCTGTTTTATCATATTACACACATTTGAGTGTGTTAAAGTGATGTTATAATGCTACTCTGTGCGTTCGCTCGGCGCTACTATGAGACACTTGTTCACACTGCAGTGAGCAAGATCATATTAGGCATGGTAAAGCATGGTACTCGCGGTAAATCAAGAACACCAGATTTAAACAATAAGACTAACTGTGTTGAGCTGGAGAACAATGATTAGTTTCTGTCCATGAATGATCCAAACAGTTGCTCACCTGTCTAATAAAACACATCATATATTAAAGCGTCTTTGGTGTTTCCATAGTTACTACAAAATAAAACCAGAGGGTAACGCGGGTATGATGTCATTGATAGGCGACACACACACACGGTCCGTGTCCTGGTTAAAATCGCTTATTTCTCTGGATTTAAACATTTGGGATAATGTACACAAGTCAACACAATATATAACACTGTTCTAATGGTTTTTGAATATTTTAATCCTAAAATCTTACATGTTGTGCCTTTAAATGTATAAATTAGTGTACTCAAATATTTCAAGTTAAGAACAATAAAAATGTATGTAATGTAAGTAAATAACTTCAAGAGATTTGCAAGAACTCTAAATAAAGTTAATTAACTAAATATTTTGTTAGCAATTAACATGCATGAGTACTACAAACTCAAAACTTGATAGTTCTGCTTAATTAAAATTGGGAACATAACTCAAAAAATTAGATGTAACTGATTACCTTAAACTTATTCGTGTTTACCGTGTGAAACCTTTATTAAAAGAACTGTTAATTGTTTCTTAATGTGAAGAACCTTTTCTGCGGAATAAACAGATTCCATGGATGCAGTTTTAAGTGGTTTGAGGACACGAGAAGTATCTTCTGAGATATGGGAGGTTTATGATCGTGATGAAAGGCTCGTGTAATCTGGCATGATTTAATATTTGACTCGTTTACAGTCCTGCTGAGCACGCAGAAGCATAACCCCGTTGACCTGCATGGAACTCACTAACTAACCCTGTAAGCAAGAAAAAAAACCAGCTGGATGAGTGTGTGTGTGTGCGTGTGCGTGAGTGTCCAAAGGTGACAATGACAAGAATCCCTCACAACACACCAGCGCGCGCGAGGAGCCGCTTCAGACGCGCGCGCTCGCAATCATCAGTGCGCGGAAAAAGTGCCAACTCATGGTCGGCAACTTGAGACTACAGGTGATGAGCAGCGAGACGAGCACACCTGCACCTCACACACCTTCATCCTCGTCCTCAGCATCTGAACGCGCGCGAGCATGGGGCGCTACAGCGGGAAGACGTGCCGCCTGATTCTGATGCTGGTCATCACCGTCATCTTCTTCGTGGCGGAGATCGTGGCGGGTTACATGGGCAACTCCATCGCGCTGGTGTCCGACTCCTTCAACATGCTGTCGGACATCCTGTCGCTGTGCGTCGGGCTGACGTCGGCGCGGGTGGCGCGGCGCGCGGGCTCGGGGCGCTTCACATACGGCATGGGCCGCGCGGAGGTGGTGGGCGCGCTGGCCAACGCCGTGTTCCTCGCCGCGCTCTGCTTCTCCGTCTCCATGGAGTCGCTGAAGAGGATCGCGCTGCCGCAGGCCATCGACGACCCGCCGCTGGTGCTGATCGTGGGCTCGCTGGGTCTGGCGGTGAACGTGGTGGGGCTGCTGATCTTCCAGGACTACAGCTGCCTGTGCGCGAAGCGGCAGAAGAAGGATGCGTCGGTGCCGCGCAAGGAGAAGGACGAGGACGCGGCGGAGGAGGAAGCAGGTGCTGATCATCATATAGACAGAGCATGCATGAATTATTATTAGGGGTTCTATATTAAAACAACACCAAAACACAAAATATGAATTTTCTAATTATAGGCGGAGGGTAAACCAACACCATGATTATGCGCTTCCCCTTTAAAGGTGCTGTATGTACGTTTTTGACTGTAGTAAAGCATAAAATACCATAATATGTTTGCAGATATTTAGGAAACATGCTGAGTTCACATACTCATTTCTCAGAAAAACAATGCTACAGCCAGTTATTCTGCTTTGAAATGTGCGTTCCGTGTGGGAATGTCTGTTGTTGTTTTGGTCTGTGCGATACTGCACGCCGTCAGTTTACCCAATAGTATTTCAACACCACAGGTTGCCAGTTGGCGGAAAACACAGTGTATTGTTGCCATGGAAGCCAGCAACAAACTGGGTCTGAGATTGCAGATTCTACCCTAAAAAGCCTCAGCATCCATCTAAAAATCTCTATGAACCAGAGCATATTAAAACCAACTCCTCATTTGGACTGCAATACCCATTTCAACTGCTAGTTGTCAATCTTACATACAGCACCTTTAAAATTTTTAGATTTCTTTGAATTAGTTTCAGGTTTCGTGTCACCGCACAACCTACACATCCCAGCATAAACAATAAATTATTTGTTCTTAAAGCATCTACATTTACAAACCACTGTTAATTTGATCAGAAAAGCAAGCGGGATTTTTCCATGGCAGAAAGCTCGCAAAGAGCACTCATTTTATTATTATTATTAGAAAGCGGTTATCCATCATCGAGATCTCACAAAGTTATAATCAGTGAAGCTGGTGCACAATGAATCTCTTATTTACATAATTGTTTATTATAACGAGAGGTTTTGCTAGCGTGCAGAACTCAGAACCCATCACTCAAAACACCGGAGAAAACTGATCCTAGACCAGTGTTTATGGACAGCTTTTCCCTCTAAAGCAATCAGAAGCATATGCACTAAAAAAAATGCTTTTCTTACTTAGTATTTTTGTCTTGTTTCCAGTCTAAATATCTAAAAATCCTTAAATCAAGATGCTTTTACTAGAAAAGTACAATGACATGGCAGGTTGTGTGTGAACGGGCTCTTATGCATGACTTGCTGATGTTTGATCCTCATGGAGCTTTGCATTGTCCGTCCACAGGCCTCCAGGACGAGAAGGCTGAGAAAGATGGTCCGCCCCTGAACATCCGAGGTGAGTGTCCAGCCACTTGAGTGTCGGTCAGGCGTGTGTGTGTCCTGTCACTGACCTCCACTCTCCGCAGGCGTCCTGCTCCACGTGTTGAACGACGCTCTGGGTTCGGTGGTGGTGGTGGTGGCGTCGGCTCTGTTCTACGTGTGGCCCCTGGCCCCCGGGAGCCCATGTAACTGGCAGTGCTACGTGGACCCCAGTCTGACGCTCATCATGGTGGCCATCATCATGTCGTCGGCCGTCCCGCTGGTCAAAGAAACGGCCGGGATCCTGCTTCAGATGAGCCCCGCCGACCTGCTGCTGAGCCCCGTCCGTGAGTTCACTCTCAAACACACACAACCGTTCAGGGATCAGTTCTTAAAGGGGACATATCATGCCCCTTTTCACAAGATGTAATATAAATCTCTGGTGTCCTCAGAATGTGTGTGTGAAGTTTCAGCTCAAAATTCCCACAGATAATTTATTATCGCTTGTCAAATTTGCCTCTATTTGGGTGTGAGCAAAAACACACCGTGTGTGTGTCCCTTTAAATGCAAATGAGCTGCTGTTCCCCACCACCCTTCCAGAAGAGGGCGGAGCCTTTACACTACTCTGTCAACAACAAAACAGGCCAATCTCACTCAGACGGGAGTCTATGAGACTCGTGTGTTCGCTGGTTCATCAACAGAACATTAGTAATGTTTTTGGCGCACACATTGTAATACTCGAGCGCTGATACAGCGAGTAAACAGAAATGGCGTCTCTGTGCTTCTCACTCAGGGGCGTGTCTATGCTAAAAGGGCCAATCATCAACAGTCGTGGGCAGGGCTTCCCTAATCTTAAACAGGAGTAGGGGAAATATGAGAGTGATTGATGGGGATTATAAAAAAAGTATTGGGTGGATTTTTACCATTATAGGCTGGTTGTTTACACACACATCTGTGTTCAAACACCTTATAAAAGTGAATTTTGCATAATATGTCCTCTTTAAAACAACCCTGTAATCATCAAGAACCTTTAGTGGTCCCATGGATGTTAAGATGTTAAGTTTTTTACAGAAAAGTCTAAAAATACAGGCAGACGCACCACAATTCTCAGTAACGATTTTAAACAGGTGTGTTTTATATGCTGTTCACACCAACAACAATAACTATATATCGCTCTGAAAGTAATTCTAGTCGTTATCATTATAGTTGTGATGTGAAGTCTGCTTATATAATAATTGTTGATTATTCCCTTGAAATTGTAATTGCGATTATTAATAACGACTATCACAATTTACACTGAATGTTTTAAATAGCTTTATACCATTGTTTGAAGCAAAAATAAACTGAAAACGTTCTTCTTTACTGCTTTTCTATAGCATTACGCCTCAAATGTCAACTATACATTGGTTTGATTTCTTTTTTTAAATAAAAAAGTAAAAATATGTATGGTATTATAATGTTATACTAAAACTAACATTAAAACCATGGGGAAAAAAACCTTAACCTTAGAGAAAAAAACCCATCTTAAGAATGCAGAATAATGTAAGTGGACATTTTTCTTTGTAATTGCGCCTTTGAACGATTACATAATTGTGGTATGAATTGTTAGAAATTCGATTAATTGTGCAGCCCTAATTCAGGGCTCGACATTAACGCTTGTCCAGGACAAGTTCATGTTTTGAAGGGGCAAGTGAAAGAGAAATTACTTGCCCGACCGGACAAATATCCTGATTAAAACGCCAATAACTAAAAATAACTAGAGAATCACCAAATCGCAAGAACGATTCTGCATTCATTTAGTGTAAGTGACAATCGATAGTGAATAATAATATAATATAACATGTACTGACGGTAACAAGACTCGCACAGCCTCATGAGGAAAAATGGAAACAAATGAGCGCCGCTCAAAGAAACTCAGTAACACACTGCGGTATATTTATAACGTACGATACAGTTAAGCAACATCACACGACCAAGAGTGCTGAATACATCACGATTGAAAATGTGACACTGATTTCATACGACAGCTAATTACGACAAGTAATTAATATTAAGTCACTTACATTTTAGACGCAATATTGACTGTTTTTGTTCTGTTTCAGCGACGAATATAGCAGATTCCTCAGCACATCTCACAGCAACACTCAGCCGTGTTTCATTACTGAACGAATCAGCGTTTGAATCAAAGATTCAATGACTCATTCATAAACAACTGCCTCATTCCTGAACGAATCAGCCGTGTGAATGAATCGACTCAATGACTCACTCATTCAGACGGTCACCTGCGCCACCTACTGGCGGTTTAGTTTCGTGTGTAAAAGTATCATTCTTTCCAACATTTCTTATTTGTAAATTCAAAAAATATTTAAAGCAATCTCATAACATTATTTAATGGAGTTGTAATTTTTCAGTGTAAATGATTTAATTTGATTGGTAACAGCCCTATAGTGTCTTATTATTATAATTTAATATATGCTTCATCTTTCATTTTAAATTCTAAAATTTGATCAATATATTTAAAACGATCAGGGGAAAAATGCCCTTTATAAAGATTAAAATATCATAAATATGTCAAAGCTGACTGAACACTTTTGAGAATATTGCTTCAGAATAAATTATATTTACAACACACAAAAAAAATCCTATTTTTTTCTGGACAAGGAAATGTTTTACTCTGAGAAGTGAATGACCCATTTACTTAAGCACATGAAAAGGCTTAATGTCGAGCCCTGCCTAATTGATTTAAAAAAAAAAAAAAAAAACTTTGTTGTTGGCCTTTAGGGTTGAAGGAACAACCCATGTCAATACTGCAGAAACATTAAATGTGCATGTGCGACCTGCGCATACAAAGTAATCCGGCGGTGCGCATATGCTCTTCTGATGACGACATTCGCGTCACACACACTGTACGCTGACCCTCGTGTACGTAAAGAGTGAAATATACTTTAAAGGCCTTTAATGTCATCATGAAAGGGAAGTTGCGCTGGTCTTTTCTCCTCTATTGTGCCGTATATCGAGTGAAACGCTTCACAAACAAGAACAAATGTAGGTCGGGGCTTGAGTCTGTCTGTGGGGAATTGATTGGATGGTTGTGGTTTGCTATTGGTGGATCTCATGTGAGTGACAGGTTGCCCCGCCCTCGTCATCAGAGAAGAGATGAAGTTATTCTGATTCAAGATTATTAACAAATAATGATGTGCACCATTTTGATGTCATGCGGATTCTAATGGAAAGGCTCATGAGTGTGTGTTGTTTTTGTGTGTGTCCCAGTGGAGAGCGTCTGTAAGCTCCCCGGCGTGCTGAGCGTTCACGAGGCTCACGTGTGGGAACTGGCTAAAGGACGTAACGTGGCGTCGCTGCATGTCCGAGTGTCCCCGGAGCTGCACGATGGGTGTTGGCCGGCGGGGCGATCCGGTCTCCACGGGCAGATCCTGCAGGTGTTCCACCGGGCCGGGGTTCACAGCGTGACGGTCCAGCTGGAGCGGGGTGAGGGCGAGCAGGACGCCGGCCGCTGCAGCGCCCCCTGTGTGTCGCCCGCGTGTGTAAAGCTGTCCTGTTGTCCTGGCGGCGCGTCCTCTGTGTCTGTGTGTAATGGAAACCCCTCCTCGCCCTCGGGGGACGTGACTGTTGACATGCGGCGCGGAGGAGCCGCCCTGAGAGACAAGGACAGCCGGAGCACACCTGACGCGTGCGCACAGAGCACCAAGTTCTGAAGCTCCAGGGCTCTGAGACTCAATCCTGGCTCTGAGAAACACCAAAGACTGATTCCTGTGCCTCGCTGCTCCAACACTCCCTCCCGCTGGTGATCCGGAGTTCCTCCGTCTGAGACGTGACACACACACACACACGAAACTCCATCATCGGGTTATTTATTGTTTAATGAGTGAATCTCACTCCACACGTCCAGCTCATATTTCATCCCGCAATAAAAAGATTTCATTTGCTTATAGACAATCAAGCCATTAATGCAATATGAATAATGTTAATATGTGATCTGTAAAGTATATGTGGTGCTAGTATTCGCCTTAGTGCCTCTAATGCTGATTTAAATAATCATTTGTATTACTGTAATGTGGAATTATTATAAATCATTACAGGTCAGTTTGCGTTAAACATGCTTTATTCACATAATGCAACAATCTTTTTTGGGGTAAAATTAGACCTGGACATGAGATTCACAACATTAGCATTCCTTAATATTATTTATCGTTTCTTTTGCTCTTAATAATCTTCATAATGGTTTAATAATTCAGGGAAACATAGAATTTATTGATGTTTAGTTGTTGTGTGTGAGAGAGACAATCCGATGTGCTTAAACTGTAAACACTAATAGATATTATTATTAATGATTGTCTTTAGCGCCTCTGACTCCAGGACACAAAATCAATTTGACCTTGAGCACTTAAATTCTTTTTTATCTCCACAAGTGAGGAATCTGGGTGTGGTAATTGATAACCGCCTGAAATTTGACAAACAAATTAGCTCTGTTGTAGGTTCAAGCTTTTTCTATATCCGTTCTCTTTCCAAAATTAAATCTTTTCTTTCTGAAGACTCTTTAAAGGTTGCTGTCCATGCCTTCATTACATCTCGGCTGGATTATTGCAACTCCCTCTACTATGGCATTTCTAAGACCCAAATTTCTCGGCTACAACGTGTTCAAAATGCTGCAGCTAGGTTCCTGAAGGGACGGAAAAAATTTGATAACGTCACGCCACTTCTGAGATCTCTGCATTGGTTGCCTATCCAGTTCAGAATTGAGTTCAAAATCTTACTACTAGTATACAAATCCTTAAATAATCCGGCACCTCTTTATCTGAATAACCTACTACATTCCTGTGAGAGGACTTAGATCAGACGGGAAACTCCTTCTTAAGGTCCCCAGAACTCGCTTAAAGGGGAAATGGAGCCTTTGAAGTTGTTGGCCTCACACTGTGGAACAATCTTCCAAACTCTATTAGAACTGCTTCCACTCTATCTGAGTTCAAATCTTGCCTAAAAACTCATTTGTTCTCTCTGGCTTTTAACTTATAATTTTATTTTTTATCTTTTAATTTGTATTTACTTGTATTGTACTCTTATTTTTACTGTTGTGCAGTACTTTGGTCGGCCTGTGGCCGTTTTTAAACATGCTCTATAATTAATTAAACTTGAAACTGTCCACTCCCATCAGCACTTTTATGGAATTGCGCTCTCACACTAATTTGCCCTGTTTAGTAAATCTGTCCTTGAATTTGAAGTTAACCAATGTGTGGGAACCCTGTTAAACTGAAGATTCACCTGAAGATGAGCAGCACTAGAGGGCAGCAGACACACACACACACACACTCACACTCTTATACACACACTCTCTCACACACACTCATACACACACACACACATACTCATACACACTCTCACACACACACACACATACTCATACACACTCTCACACACACACACACACACACACACACACACACAGACATACAGTGGGGAGAACAAGTATTTGATACACTGCTGATTTTGCAGGTTTTCCTACTTACAAAGCATGTAGAGGTCTGTAATTTTTATCATAGGTACTCTTCAACTGTGAGAGACGGAATCTAAAACAAAAATCCAGAAAATCACATTGTATGATTTTTAAATAATTAATTTGCATTTTATTGCATGACATAAGTATTTGATCACCTACCAACCAGTAAGAATTCCGTCTCTCACAGACCTGTTAGTTTTTCTTTAAGAAGCCCTCCTGTTCTCCACTCATTACCTGTATTAACTGCACCTGTTTGAACTCGTTACCTGTATAAAAGACACCTGTCCACACACTCAATCAAACAGACTCCAACCTCTCCACAATGGCCAAGACCAGAGAGCTGTGTAAGGACATCAGGGATAAAATTGTAGACCTGCACAAGGCTGGGATGGGCTACAGGACAATAGGCAAGCAGCTTGGTGAGAAGGCAACAACTGTTGGCGCAATTATTAGAAAATGGAAGAAGTTCAAGATGACGGTCAATCTCCCTCGGTCTGGGGCACCATGCAAGATCTCACCTCGTGGGGCATCAATGATCATGAGGAAGGTGAGGGATCAGCCCAGAACTACACGGCAGGACCTGGTCAATGACCTGAAGAGAGCTGGGACCACAGTCTCAAAGAAAACCATTAGTAACACACTACGCCGTCATGGATTAAAATGGACGACCATTTTGACCCGAAACACACAGCCAGGGCAACTAAGGAGTGGCTCCGTAAGAAGCATCTCAAGGTCCTGGAGTGGCCTAGCCAGTCTCCAGACCTGAACCCAATAGAAAATCTTTGGAGGGAGCTGAAAGTCCGTATTGCCCAGCGACAGCCCGAAACCTGAAGGATCTGGAGAAGGTCTGTATGGAGGAGTGGGCCAAAATCCCTGCTGCAGTGTGTGCAAACCTGGTCAAGAACTACAGGAAACGTATGATCTCTGTAACTGCAAACAAAGGTTTCTGTACCAAATATTAAGTTCTGCTTTTCTGATGTATCAAATACTTATGTCATGCAATAAAATGCAAATTAATTACTTAAAAATCATACAATGTGATTTTCTGGATTTTTGTTTTAGATTCCGTCTCTCACAGTTGAAGAGTACCTATGATAAAAATTACTGACTTCTACATGCTTTGTAAGTGGGCAAACCTGCAAAATCGGCAGTGTATCAAATACTTGTTCTCCCCACTGTACACACACTCACACAGACACACACGCACTCTCTCTCTCTCTCACACACACACACACACACACACACTCTCTCTCTCTGTCTCACACACACATACACACCTGTAGATGAACATCAGTCACATGACAAGTGAAGCACTTCTCTACTTTCTGCTTCTCTGTTACTCACAGTTCAGATCAGATCTCAGATCAGTGCAGGTGACGGGAGTGTGTCAGACTATTAAAAATGGATGAGGTTGAAGGTGTCAGTGTTTCCACATGAGCTGCCATCCTGAGAAACAATCACAGCTTCCTGGAAGCAGAAGCATCAGAACACACACACACACACTCACACTCTCTTTCTCTCTCTCTCTCTCTCTCACACACACACTCACACACTCTCTCACACACACACACACACTCTCATACACGCACACACACACTCTCATACACACGCACACTCTCACACACACACTCAGTCACACACACACACACACACTCTCTCTCTCTCTCTCACACACACACACACTCACTCACTCACACTCACACACACACAGATGGGCGGCAGGAGGCGCTAGTGAGTGATTGACAGCGACCTGCTGCACCAGATGTGGAAAGAGGGGTGCGGCTCAAAAACAACAACAACCAATAAAACACATTTCAAACACTCAATTACACACATCAATCAATATTAAGTGGGAGAGTTTGGGCCCTATATATAATTATGACCACCCTCAACCTTCTTCAGATGAGCCTTTATCACCTGATCTCAGCAGAAAACTGAATTATAATTGATCCCCGGAGCACAAACCGCGCATGCGCGTTTCCCGTCTGCGCACATTGACATCATTCTATATCACGTTACTAAGCAACCACTTAAGCACTATTTGTTGTCACAGCAACCACTTCACCTTCAAACGTCTCCATCGGTGTCTGTGTTTCAGAGTCGCGTGCCTCATTCAATATTCTGCATTAAAGGTCAATAAACAACATAACTATAGATATCATCACACTATAAGTGGAGATTTCTGACTCAAACTCACTAAAGCGTCGTGCGCGGTCTCGTCTACACACATGTAAAGTTCACGCGTTTTATACAGACGCACACATTCAACATGTGCAGATCAACTGAACCGGACAGAAGATTGAAAAGAAACACCGAACATTGATTTATTGGAGTATTGATGATTGATTACAGTGATTGAATATACCTGAGTGATCATGACGCGTGTACAGGAGCATTATGGACAGGTGTGTGTGTGAACACAGACACAGTGAGCCGGTCTCCCTCCATCACACACAGCCTGACCCGGACACTAGTGCCGGGCAGTGATGAGGGACACCAGAGGTCAAAGGTGAGGTCAAAGGTGAGGCCACAGGACTGAGATCCGGTCAGTTCTTCTGTAATCTATATATTGGGAGCTCAGCGTTTGCCCTGATTTAATGCGGATTGTCTGAGAAAGTCAGGTTTTGACTCCAGCTGAAGAAAGCCTTAGTTCAGTGTGTGTGTGTGTGTGTGTGTGTGTGTGTGTGTGAGAGAGAGAACACACTCCTGATGAAGCATCACACAGACATTACTCTCCATCAGCACTCAGAGCTAATGTGCTATGGCTGTGATCCATAACTATAAAACAAATAAATAACTCAAGAAACCAGAGGAAATAAAATACAATAGCTCTTTAAAATATGGCTGTAACTCGTGATAAACCTGGAGCCGCACACGACTTATGGAAAAATATGTGTATCGCCATGAATTAACAATTCGTTCCAAAGACTTAATACTCAGCACAATTTACTAAATTATGCGCACAATATAATTAGTTCCCTTGTTTTAGTTAAATCAAAACGAGGGAACGAATTAGTAAAACGAATAAACAAATTATTATATCGTCTGCACGATTTAGTAAAACAAGGGAACAAATTATTATATAGTGCGCACCATTTAGTAAAACGAATAAACAAATTATTATATGGTCCGCATGATTTAGTAAAACGAATAAACAAATTATTATATAGTGCTCAGGATTTAGTAAAACGAAGAAACAAATTATTATATCGTCCGCACGATTTAGTAAAACGAATAAACAAATTATATCGTCTGCACGATTTAGTAAAACAAAGAAACAAATTATTATATAGTGCTCAGGATTTAGTAAAAGGAAGAAACAAATTATTATATTGTGCGCACGATTTAGTAAAACGAAGAAACAAATTATTATATTGTGCGCAAGATTTAGTAAAACGAATAAACAAATTATTATTATATCGTCTGCACGATTTAGTAAAACGAATAAATTATATCGTCCGCATGATTTAGTAAAACGAATAAACAAATTATTATATAGTGCCCACGATTTAGTAAAACGAATAAACAAATTATTATTATATCGTCTGCACGATTTAGTAAAACGAATAAATTATATCGTCCGCATGATTTAGTAAAACGAATAAACAAATTATTATATCGTCCGCACGATTTAGTAAAACGAATAAACAAATTATATCGTCTGCACGATTTAGTAAAACGAATAAACAAATTATTATAGTGCCCACGATTTAGTAAAACGAATAAACAAATTATTATATCGTCTGCACCATTTAGTAAAACGAATAAACAAATTATTATATCGTCCCCACGATTTAGTAAAACGAATAAACCAATTATTATATCGTCTGCACGATTTAGTAAAACGAATAAATTATATCGTCCGCATGATTTAGTAAAACGAATAAACAAATTATTATATCGTCCGCACGATTTAGTAAAACGAATAAACAAATTATTATATCGTCCGCACGATTTAGTAAAACGAGGGAAGGAATTATTATATCGGAAGGAGCGAATTCTTAATTCCTGGCCATGATACATATATTTTTGTCATGTCGTGCGTGGCTGGACTGGAGCTACTAAAACACGAGGAAACAAACAAGACAGAGTAAAAGGAGGAAATCGGAGGGAACAGACAGTCCTCAGGTACGTATGGAAGCTTGTTTCCCACCGAATAAAAAATAACAAAAGGTAATTGCGACTTTTTTTTGGAATTCTGACTTTTTTCCACAACTGCGAGTTTATATCTTGCAACTTCTTTTCTCAGAATTGCGTTTGCATTTTGCAATTTTTCGCAATTATTTTGCTTTCACCACAGAGTAAAGGTAATTACAAGTATTTATATACAAAATTTGACTTTTCTCTCGCAATTGCAAATCTTTTTATTTCCCTCAATTCTGAGAGTACGTATTGTGAGCAATTACGTTTTTTAATTCTGTGTTGGAACAAGCTTCCATAGGCACTTTCCTTCACACAGTGATAAATGTTGAGTCAGCGCTCCTGTGATGCGTTTATAATGACGTGGATCCCTCTGTGCCACGTGTGGGGCGTGTCGTCAGAGCAGAGGCTGCGCTTCATCCTCTCAGCCAGCAGGAGGCGCCGCGGACGCTTTCAATACGCAAATGCACAAACCAGCGTCTCCTCTCACTCCTCCTTCACCTCCGTTCCACCGCGCTCTCCGTCCTTTGAACTCCAGTGGCGGTGACACGCCAACTCCATCAGCTCCACGCCGCCCGTCACCCTCTGCTGACCCAGGAAGAAGATCACCATCAACAGGAAGTAGAGGCGAGCGGGAGCCCAGAGCCACAGGCCGACACAGGAGGCGGTGATGAAGGTGGTCCAGTACAGCAGCGATGCAGCTTTGATCAGAGACACCCTCAGCTCGCTCTTACAGGGCGGCACGCGAGCCTCGGGCTCGTCGAAGCGGCGCGGCACGGCCTGGTAAAACTCCCGCAGCCGCAGCTCTTTCTCCTGCCAGCGCTCCTGACACCACAGCTGCAGATCCGCCGCACATCTGGGCAGAGCCGCCACCGCGTAGCGGCGCACATGGAAGTGGATCTCACGGGGAAACAGACCCAGAACCAGGTGCCGCTCCGTCTGCGGGATGTTCTGCGGATACGCCACGGTAATATCATGGACGGCGTCTAGGTTATCTCCTGTCAGGAGAAACATAAAGGCTGATGAATCTCATGACTGAATGATAACAATATTGTGACGTGTTGGTTCCCGGAAGAAAACTCAAGACTACAATGAAGGCATTTCAGGGACTTCAGAAACACTGACACTGATATAGAGAAGAACTGGAGCTTTTTCCTGCTCAAACAGCAACATCACACACTAAAGAAAGATGAACGTGGAAAAAAGCACAATAAGTCATCTTTAATATATCACGAGGCAATAATATAGTTTGAATGCATCTTCTGTGTTAGAATGGATAGTCTAGAATGTGTGAGTGACGTCCTGTTGGTGGCGAGTCAGATCAGATATCAGCTGGTAACCGGTTTAGTCTGGATCAGTCTGGCTGACCACAGGTTGCTGATGGAGACTGACCCACATATTAGGGTAAAATGAGAAGCCGGCAACGGCTGTGATGGAAACAGCAAAGCTGAATTTGTTAAAAATGTATACTAATGTTTCTACAGAATTCTGTATAAATATATTTAGAAAATGTGTGTGTGTACACTGTATTGCCAAAAGTATCAGGACGCCCCTTCAAATCACTGAATTCAAGTGTTCAATCACTTCATGGCCACAGGTGTATAAATCAAGCACTAGGCATGCAGACGCTTCTACAAACATTTGTGAAAGAATGGGTCGCTCTCAGGAGCTCAGTGAACTCAAGCGTGGTGCCGTGATAGGTTGCCACCTGTGCAATAAGTCCATTCCTGACATTTCCTCACTACTAAATATTCCACGCTCAACTGTTAGTGGGATTATAACAAAGAGGAAGCAATTGGGAACAACAGCAACTCAGCCACGAAGTGATAGGCCACGTAAAATCACAGAGCGGGGTCAGCACATGCTGAGGGTCACAGTGCGCAGAAGTCACCAACTTTCTGCAGAGTCAATAGCTACAGACCTCCAAACTTCTGTGGCCTTCAGATGAGCTCAAGAACAGTGTGTAGAGAGCTTCATGGAATGGGTTTCCATGGCCGAGCAGCTCATCCAAGCCTTACATCACCAAGTGCAATGCAAAGCGTGGGATGCAGTGGGGTA
Source organism: Coreius guichenoti (assembly GCA_039654105.1). Taxonomy (NCBI): domain Eukaryota; kingdom Metazoa; phylum Chordata; class Actinopteri; order Cypriniformes; family Gobionidae; genus Coreius; species Coreius guichenoti. Next base: position 41,725,448 of record CM077179.1, on the reverse strand, counting down.
AAGCACGCCGCCACTGGACTCTAGAGCAGTGAGACGTGTTCTCTGGAGTGACCAATCACGCTTCTCTGTCTGCCAATCCCATGGACGAGTCTGGGTTTGGCGGTTGCCGGGGGAACGGGACTTGCCTGACTGCATTGTGCCAAGTGTAAAGTTTGGTGGAGGGGGGATTATGGGGTGGGGTTGTTTTTCAGGGGTTGGGCTTGGCCCCTTAGTTCCAGTGAAAGGAACTCTTAATGCTTCAGCATACCAAGACATTTTGGACAATTTCATGCTCCCAACTTTGTGGGAACAGTTTGGGGATGGCCCCTTCCTGTCCCAACATGACTGCGCACCAGTCCACAAAGCGTCGGTCCATAAAGACATGGATGAGTGAGTTTGGTGTGGAGGAACTTGACTGGCCTGCACAGAGTCCTGACCTCAACCCGATAGAATACCTTTGGGATGAATTAGAGCGGAGACTGCGAGCCAGGCCTTCTCGTCCAACATCAGTGCCTGACCTCACAAATGCGCTTCTAAAAGAATGGTCAAAAATCCCCATAAACACACTCCTAAACCTTGTGGAAAGCCTTCCCAGAAGAGTTGAAGCTGTTATAGCTGCAAAGGGTGGGCCAACTCCATATTAAACCCTACGGATTAAGAATGGGATGGCATTAAAACTCATGTGCATGTGAAGGCAGGCGTCACAACACTTTTGGCAATATAGTGTATGATCTCTATGAATGATTCAATAAAAGCACCATCTCATGAGAGTGTTCTCCCATGAATCACGCGCTGTGTGCATCTCAGTGACAGACGTGTTACTTCACATCTGATCACATTCAGAACCGGTTCGAGCAGCAGTGCTGTAGATTCAGGAAACATTCACTACAACAATAATAAATGCAATGAAACGTAACAGGAAAAAGGCATTTCTCGCAAGTACAAAGATGATGCATGTACACTAAGTGTGAACGAATGATGAAGGCGAGCACTGATGACCTCTGACCTTTCCGCAGCATGTCAACGATGAAGGTGAAGCCGGTGGTACGCGGGTGAAGGACGTACTCATACTTTGGAAGACCGTTTTTCTCAGCAAACTCGTCGCTCCTGGCGCGAGTGTTTTCTGCAAAGAAGAATGAATAAGAGCCGAACCTGAAGCCAGGATCATGTGTGCTTCAGTGATCAAATCAAAATCAAGTCAAATCACCTTTATTTATAGAGCGCTTTTTACAATGGCAATTGTTTCAAAGCAGCTTCACAGTGGTAACAGGAAAATAATGCAACAGAATTTGATTCGGCTGTACAGCCGCTCTGGTGAAAACGGTGATGTCATCAGCTCATTTCAATTATCATATAGTGTCAATGCGGGCAGATCAGTAATATAGTTGAAATTTAAGTGTCCCCAACTGAGCAAGCCAAAAGCCAAAGGCGACGGTGGCAAGGAACCAAAACTCCTTCAGGGCCAGAATGGAGAAAAAAACCTTGGGAGAAACCAGGCTCAGTCGGGGTGCCAGTTCTCCTCTGGCCGACGAACAAATAGTGTATGATTATGATTCTGGCAACATTACAGGTCAGAAGTCATATTAGATCGGAATAATCGAAAGATCGGAGTCATCACGCCGTCATCGTGTCGATGTGGCATTTACAGGGGGGAGTCTAATTGACACGGTCTCTGCAAACACTTCAGGGATGCGTTGGTCATGTCTAGGCGCAGATCACATGATCTGAATGACATTTAGAGTTAAACATCCTCTCTTTGACTCTCTCTGACATGATTCCAGCACAAATCTATAAATATTGTACATATGGTGATGTGCATCTCTAGAAAATATTTTCCCTTAGAAATAAACTCACATATATCAGATTTCACCCTGGTAACGTTAAACAATAAAAGGCATAATTAAAATCTGGTTCATGAGGGTTATCTAGGGTCACTAGCCAATCCTTCAGCTTTAGGTCAGCAGCGCAGATGTCCGTCTGACCGACAGGGATCTTTTCAGGGATTTGCTCGTGTTTGGCTTCATCCCAGCAGGTCGAAAACCATGTCAGGTCAGAGTTAGTCTCCGCCTCCACTGGCTGAACGTCTGGTGCATATGGCACACTTAACTGGAAACACTTCAGGATCTGATTGCTTTAATCCTACAGGATGTCCAGGAGATGTGTGTGTCGCGTTCTTTAACGGTCCGCCTGGAAACAAAGATGCTGTGATGCCAAACCCCCTGAAAAAAGAACGCTGTCGTGTTTACAACTGTGACAATGAGCGCTTATCAGGATCAACTAAACACTAGACTTTCAAAAGTATGAAGTATGTAAAGTTCACAGCATAGGCTCTTTAGAAAACGAGTTTAACACAACGGTCTGTTATAGTAGGGACATCAACATGACGAGGAAAAAAACGAACCGTGATTGGTTGGTTTACATGTCAGTCAGACAGACCTTAGCCAATGAAAGCTTCTGCCAGAGCTTCTGCCGTTAGTCTGAGATCTGGCTACGCGTGGCATGGCGACTTTAGGGCATGTGACGCTCAAAAATCATCATTTACTAACCCTTAAACTTTCATGTCATTCATCTTTTTTAATATTCTCTTATATTTTATTCATTCATTGAGAGTCTGTGTAAACAACATTTAAGAGAGCACTTGTGCACGTTTGAGCCTCCGCTGATCACTGTTTATGTATGAATAAGCCGAATATGTGAAAGGGGAGGCGGCTCCACAGTTTGATATTGCATATATCTTCACTTGTGTTCAGAAGACGGATGAATGTCTTTTGAGGGTGAGTAAATGATGGCAGAATGTTCAAACTAGTTATCAGGCCTGATCTGTGAGCAGCCAGTGCTGCGGTGTTCAGACGTGTGAATCTCTCACCGGTGAGGTCGGTGCCTTCGGGGAACAGCAGCAGCTGCAGCGGCTCCTTGATGTGGCAGAAATACTGCAGCATGTTGGACATGTGACTGCGGTCTTCCTCCCAGCGGCGATGGATGAAGATGAAGGAGGCCACTTGCATCGCCCAGCCTGCGCACACAGACACACGCTCTGAGCAGCCTGAACACAGCCGGCGATCAGCAGATGTGGATGTCTGGGACTCACCGAATCCGGGCACGGCCTTCAGCGCCGCTTTCAGGCAGATCTTCTCCAGACGCAGGTAGCTGTAGCGCAGCAGGCAGCACCACAGGAACATCCAGTCCAAACGCGTGCGGTGGTTCATGATGATGACGCTCCGCTCACCGGGAACGAAACCGTCGCCTGTTATGACCACCTTCACCCCGAACACCAGCTCCAGCAGTGCCTGCGCAGACACACAGACAGACACTGTTCCCTTGAGTTGATGGAAAGCTCAGAATTAAAATCAGTTAGTCTGGAGTGACCCATTCGACAGCAGCTGTAGATTATTGATAACCAACCACAGGATTCACTTTGCAAAGTTTCTCAGATGCAGAAGGATTCGACTGACAAAAAGTGTGTGAATCGCTTCTCTGGACTGTTAATAATCAGATGAGGTAATTTCCCATGATGAAGAGGAGTGCCGTACCACTGGTAGGGTGAGCCATGTGGCCACGATGCGGTCCGTGATCCAGCGGTACCAGGCCGGCGAGAGCAGCATGAGCGGCAGAACGGGACCCAACATGAAGATGCTGCCGAAGAAACTGCCCAGGAAGAGAGTGATGAGGAAATACAGGCCTCTGACGGACACCGTCATCATCGTCAGCACCTGGAAATACAGCAGAGCCATCAAAACATTCACGCTCCATCTCTAGCTGGCGGTTGGAGGGGACTAATCAAGCCACCTTTATTTATATAGCGCTTTTACAATGGCAACTGCCTCAAAGCAGCTTCACAGTGGTAACAGGAAAATAATGCAACAGAATTTGATTCGGCTGTACAGCCGCTCTGGAGAAAACGGTGATGTCATCAGCTCATTTCAATTATCATATAGTGTCAATGCAGGCAGATCAGTAATATAGTTGAAATTTAAGTGTCCCCAACTGAGCAAGCCAAAAGACAAAGACGACGGTGGCAAGGAACCAAAACTCCTTCAGGGCCAGAATGGAGAAAAAAACCTTGGGAGAAACCAGGCTCAGTCGGGGTGCCAGTTCTCCTCTGGCCGACGAACAAATAGTGTATGATTATGATTCTGGCACATTACAGGTCAGAAGTCATATTAGATCAATAGATATTCGTAGGATTATCCGAAAGATTGGAGTCGTCACGCCGGGGACGGGTTTAATGAGGATGTCGTGTCGATGCGGCATTTACAGGGGGGAGTTTAATTGACACGGTCTCTGCAGACACTTCAGGGATATGGTCGTCATGTCCAGGCTAAGGTCCACCATCTGGTCTGGATACGGCCGACTGCAGTAAACCTCGGGATAAACAGAGAGACTAACATTAGCGTAGATGCCATTCTTCTTATGATGTAACGAGTACATCAGGTGTTATGGGAAGTGTTCCCGGTTCCGGCTGACCTAGTTAATGCAGCCTAAAACAATCATTTAACTGATTTGAATAATAGAAATTGATAATGGTCTGTGTGTATGCCATAGTAAAGAGATGTGTTTTTAGTCTAGATTTAAACTGACAGAGTGTGTCTGCTTCCCGAACAATGCTAGGAAGACTGTTCCAGAGTTTAGGTGCTAAATAGGAAAAGGATCGACCGCCTGCAGTTGATTTTGATATTCTAGGTATTATCAACTGGCCAGAATTTTGAGACCGCAATAGACGTGATGGAGTATAATGCGTTAAGAGCTCGCTCAAGTACTGGGGAGCTAAATCATTTAGTGCTTTGTAAGTAATTAGCAAGATTTTAAAATGTATATGATGTTTAATAGGGAGCCAATGCAGTGTTGCCAGAACCGGGCTAATATGGTCATACTTCCTGGTTCTAGTAAGAACTCGAGCTGCTGCGTTTTGGACCAGCTGGAGTTTATTTATTAAGCGAGCAGGGCAACCACCCAGTAGAGCATTACAATAATCTAGCCTTGAGGTCATGAACGCATGAACGCTGTTCAGCATTTTGCATTGAAAGCATGTGCCGTAATTTAGATATATTTTTAAGATGGTAGAATGCAGTTTTACAGATGCTAGAAACGTGGCTTTCAAATGAGAGATTGGTATCAAAGAGCACACCCAGGTTCCTAACTGACGACGAGGACTTGACAGAGCAGCCATCGAGTGTTAGACAGTATTCTAGGTTACTACTTGTGGAGTTTTTTTGTCCAATGATTAAAAATTCAGTTTTTTCTGAATTAAGTTGCAGGAAATTACTAGTCATCCAATTTTTTTATATCAGCTATGCATTCTGTTAATCTTGTGAATTGGTAAGTTGCGTCAGGGCGTGAAGAAATATAGAGTTGAGTATCGTCAGCATAACAATGAAAACTAACGCCATGCTTCCTAATAATATCTCCCATTAGGTGTTGGAGGGGACTAGTTTTGCCGAAAGGGTTATGACGAGGTTTAATTTCAGCGCACCTCCATCTCTAACTGGTGGTTGGAGGGGACTAGTTAAGGGTGTTCTGCCCAAATGGGTTAGGACGAGGTTTAATTTCAGCACACCTCCATCTCTAGCTGGCAGTTGGAGGGGACTAGTTAAGGGTGTTCTGCCTAAACGGGTTAGGACGAGGTTTAATTTCAGCGCACCTCCATCTCTAGCTGGTGGTTGGAGGGAACTAGTTAAGGGTGTTCTGCCCAAACGGGTTAGGACGAGATTTAATTTCAGTGCACCTCCATCTCTAGCTGGCAGTCGGAGGGAACTAGTTTTGCCTAAAAGGATTAGGACGAGGTTTAATTTCAGCGCACCTCCATCTTTAGCTGGCAGTTGGAGGGGACTAGTTTTGCCTGAAAGGGTTAGGACAAGGTTTAATTTCAGCTCACCTCCATCTCTAGGTGGCAGTTGGAGGAGACTAGTTTTGCCTAAAAGGGTTAGGACAAGGTTTAATTTCAGCGCTCCTCCATCTCTACCTGTTGGTTGGAGGGGACTGGTTAAGGGTGTTCTGCCCAAACAGGTTAGGACAAGGTTTAATTTCAGCGCACCTCCATCTCTAGGTGGCAGTTGGAGGGGACTAGTTTTGCCTAAACGGGTTAGAACGAGGTTTAATTTCAGTGCACCTCCATCTCTAGCTGGCGGTTGGAGGGGACTAGTTAAGAGTGTTCTGCCTGAACGGGTTAGGACAAGGTTTAATTTCAGCGCACCTCCATCTCTAGCTGGCGGTTGGAGGGGACTAGTTTTGCCTAAAAGGGTTAGGACGAGGTTTAATTTCAGTGCACCTCCATCTCTAGCTGGCGGTTGGAGGGGACTAGTTAAGAGTGTTCTGCCTGAACGGGTTAGGACAAGGTTTAATTTCAGCGCACCTCCATCTCTAGCTGGCGGTTGGAGGAGACTAGTTAAGGGTGTTCTGCCCAAACGGGTTAGGACGAGGTTTCATTTCAGCGCACCTCCATCTCTAGCTGGTGTTGGAGGGGACTGGTTAAGGGTGTTCTGCCTAAAACATCAAAAGGCATTCCAGAGGGAAGCAAATATTCCAATTTTGACAAAAGATTACAAAGACAAAATCTTGATCATTACGATCATAACTTGTAATAATTGCTTTACTGAGCTAATTGTTTCTGCCTAAATTAACCAATGATGTTATCTAACTACATGATTTGTATTACAAGTAAATAGGGACCATTTTAATAATAATTTAAATATTTGTGTACAAATCAGTTGTATCAAGTTTATTTTTTCATTTGTACTCTACCTGATATATCCAGATGAATAGGTATTGAATCGAATCACAAGCTTTTGAATCTGAATCAAATGGTGAAATCTGTGTCAGTCACTACCAACTACTAACATTTCTCCTGTGCTGATCTCAGCTTTATTTACAGTGTGAATGTGCTGTCTCAGTGTCTCTCCTGTTTCACCATACTTCATATTGAGCCAGATAAAGACTATTGGATCAGAGTCTCTCTGAGACGAGCCGTACGTGCTGAAGGACGATGGAAACGCAGAAGACTTTGATCTGCACACGAATCCACAGCCAAACAAACTCACATCATTACCTCTTTCCATGGCGTCACAAAACAGCAGGGCTAATGAAGGAAAGAGCTCACTGTCTATTAATGATTGGACAGATGAGGGCAGTGTTATCATCTCCTCGTGAACCGTCATAATTTCACTGGTTCATACGGTATCCGCTCTTGAGCAACGCCAGTGACTCGCTTCAGTCTCTCAGTGTTTGAATGAGAAAGAAAGCTAGTCAAAGCTTATGCTTTAAGATCAGACCAAAACACACATTTACCTTTTGACCTGACCTTTTCACAAGTGTGATTAAGAGCCAATAACACACACCGGGTCTAATGTTTTCCCTTTTCCCCAACCTCAGGGGAAACACGAAAACATGTACCTGAGGAGACTCTGAACTGTTTGAAGGGAACAAATGTGTCTATAAATCTACCAATTCAATCATGATTATTGAGAAATCAAACCCTAAACACGTCTTCCCATATGCAAAGTTTTTTTTTACACCGATCAGGCATAACATTATGACCACTGACAGGTGAAGTGAATAACACTGATTATCTCTTCATCACGGCACCTGTTAGTGGGTGGGATATATTAGGCAGCAAGTGAACATTTTGTCCTCAAAGTTGATGTGTTAGAAGCAGGAAAAATGGGCAAGCGTAAGGATTTGAGCGAGTTTGACAAGGGCCAAATTGTGATGGCTAGACGACTGGGTCAGAGCATCTCCAAAACTGCAGCTCTTGTGGGGTGTTCCCGGTCTGCAGTGGTCAGTATCTATCAAAAGTGCTCCAAGGAAGGAACAGTGGTGAACCGGCGACAGGGTCATGGGCGGCCAAGGCTCATTGATGCACGTGGGGAGCGAAGGCTGGCCCGTGTGGTCCGATCAAACAGACGAGCTACTGGAGCTCAGATTGCTCAAGAAGTTAATGCTGGTTCTGATAGAAAGGTGTCAGAATACACTTTTTAAAAGTGTACGTAAGTGTTTTAAGAAACAAGTGAAGTTGCTTTAAGTGTGGCCTTTAATTTCATTGATATTATATTCTTATTTATATTATAGAGGCACACAAACCTCAAGCTCTGATCAAATGTGAATATTATTGTAAACTACAGTCTGATCTTCAGTGATGAAGCAGATCAAGCACATAATCATGACTAATTATATGGATATGGATATGATATATGGATGGAGCCTCGTGAATCCATAAAGCAGCCTGATTGACAGACACACACACGTGACTCTGCAGTTTGTGTTTTAATAAAAAAACACCAGATCAAACACCTGACAACAGCAGACAGGGGGTTATGAAGGGTTATGGCGCTCACACTTGTTGATGAATGGATCATATCATCTGTCACACGATCATTACTACATCCGTGTCCAGTACTCGGTGTTTACTCTCACTGGCTCCTGACCATCTAGACAGACTGACTGTATGTGTGTGTACTTGTATGTGTGTGTACTTGTGTGTGTGTGTATCATGTATTTACTCACTTCAGCGCTTCACGTTTGCAGGAGGAGTAACTGTGTTCGTAAATATCAGCCTCGGCGACATTCATTAACCTCAGTCAAACACAACAGCCACAGTTCGTCAGATCCAGCGCGAGCACAGAAACGCGAAGTAAACTCGATGTTTACAGTGACATCCGTGATTTTGCACGACCTCTGAACTTCCGCCTCTGACGAGTGACGACACGCTGCTCATCTAACCAATCACAGACAAGCCCCGCCCACTAGGGCATTCCCCGTATAAACAGCTCATGCCCACTCTAGCAGTGTGTTCTGCTCTCAGAACTCATGTAAATCTGTTTTATAACTGTTACCAAATTCTATAATATTAGGTAATATATCTATTCTTCTGAAGCTGTATCTGAAGAGTGTGTGTTTAATAACATCTTGTGTAACACGAGTGATGATCACAGAAATGGAAACACCGAGAGATCAACAAATAAAGCATTTAATAGAGACCCATCCTCACATCAACTCAACTCAGAGCTAAAGAGTGAGTGAGAGTGAGAGTGAGAGTGTGAGTGTGAGTGTGAGTGTGTGTGTGTGCGCGCGCGCGAGTGTGAGTTAGTGAGTGAGAGAGAGAGAGAGAGTGAGTGAGTGAGAGTGTGAGTGAGTGAGTGTGTGTGTGTGTGTGTTGGGGCTGCGCAATATATCGTTTTAGCATCGATTTCGCGGTAGTCACAAGACAGGATGTCCGATGTCAAGTATAGGGATCAAAGTTGATCCGTGATCCGTAGGCGCAGCTGCACCCCGGTCAGAACGCATGTGATTCGCGGATTCATTGCAAAGTTTAACTTAATCACAGGGTTGCCAACTTTTAAGTTCAGGTTGGAGTGATTCGATTTCGATCTTGATTCAGTATCAATTCATATGTATATAGCCTACTGTACATATAAGGAAAAATACGTTTGCCTTTTTAGCACTATTTTAAACTTTTCTTGGGTTAAATTTATATTTGCTCGCATTCATTAATATTCACTTTTGTGTGCTTATATAAGTATCTTTAAAAATATTAGGATGTAAGTTATTAACGTTTTAGAAAGAAATGTAGTGTTTGATCATGTCTAAATATTTATTCAAATGCCAAACCTAAAAATAAGTAAGCAGTTATGATCTGCAATACTGATGATTGAGCAACTAGACTAGATGTATATTTATTAAAGAGCCATACAGGCACCTGGTGGGTAATGGCATTACAAATGAAAATTATTATTTTTCCAGCCACAAAATGACTCTAATTTGCCTCTTTGCATTGGAATTCTCTATTTTAACCTTAATTACTACACTAATTGTAATATAAATAATAAAAACATTAGAAGAAAAATATTTTAAGTGTTCATTAATGGACCATAATTATTGCACAAATAGTATTTAGTACCAAAAGATCTCCTCAAAATATTCAGTAGCTAAATATTACTGAACTAAAGTATAGAACATATTTAACTGAAAAATAGTTAAGGTGTATGGTCACATTTGACCACCAATAAGTATGAGTGTGACCAATTAGTAAGGAATACCTGAGGGCTAAATACAAGAAAAACTTTAACATTGATGTCAACAATGTTGCATCTCCATCACTCTCTATGATAAAATGATACTGTAAATGTGGTTGACGTAATAATCAATGCACACTATGCTGTGCTGTTTACCAAAACTTGCTGCAAACACCTGTATAGTGAAGCTGTTGTCAAATGTATGGACAGCGCTGGTTTGTTTGAGAGCTCCGTGAACCACGTGACCGCGCGCGCCGCCGCGAGATGAAAGCATGTTGCAACTCTGTTTTTCAACGACTCTGACTTTAACTGTTATGCCACATTAAGTGCGCCAAAACGGTATTTATTGTTTAAATTTCGTATTAAAACTTTAAAAAATTTAAAAGCTTAGACATTGTTTCATATCAAAAGCAGGTTTGGCAATTTGGCGTGAGATTTACTTGAGCAGAGTGAGAGTGAGAGACAGAGCCTGAAAGCGTGTATCTCACGCCAAATGCGTGAGAGTTGGCAACCCTGCTATCATGGAGTGAAAGTTTATCATTTGCATGTGTTTTTAAGTCGAGTCAGGGGTTGAATTGTCTGGTAGAAACACAGACACTGAATACAGACGCTGAACACAGACGCTGAACACACTGAACACAGACGCTGAACATGCTGAACACACTGAACACAGACGCTGAACACACTGAACACAGACGCTGAACACACTGACGGTTTCATAGCAGAGACACAGATCAGCTCGATGAGGCTGAAGTCAGAGGTTGAATTGTCTGGTAGAAACACAGACACTGAATACAGACGCTGAACACACTGAACACAGACGCTGAACACAGACATTGAACACACAACACAGACGCTGAACACAGACGCTGAACACACTGAACACAGACGCTGAACACAGACATTGAACACACAACACAGACGCTGAATACAGACGCTGAACACACTGAATACAGACGCTGAACACAGACGCTGAACACAGACGCTGAACATGCTGAACACACTGAACACAGACGCTGAACACACTGACAGTTTCATAGCAGAGACACAGATCAGCTCGATGAGGCTGAAGTCAGAGGTTGAATTGTCTGGTAGAAACACAGACACTGAATACAGACGCTGAACACACTGAACACAGACGCTGAACACAGACATTGAACACACAACACAGACGCTGAACACAGATGCTGAACACACTGAACACAGACGCTGAACACGCTGAACACACTGAATACAGACGCTGAACACACTGAACACAGACGCTGAACATGCTGAACACACTGAACACAGACGCTGAACACGCTGAACACACTGAACACAGACGCTGAACACGCTGAACACACTGAACACAGACGCTGAACACACTGATCACAGACGCTGAACATGCTGAACACACTGAACACAGACGCTGAACACACTGAACACAGACGCTGAACACACTGACGGTTTCATAGCAGAGACACAGATCAGCTCGATGAGGCTGAAGTCAGAGGTTGAATTGTCTGGTAGAAACACAGACACTGAATACAGACGCTGAACACACTGAATACAGACGCTGAACACAGACGCTGAACACAGACGCTGAACATGCTGAACACACTGAACACAGACGCTGAACACACTGACAGTTTCATAGCAGAGACACAGATCAGCTCGATGAGGCTGAAGTCAGAGGTTGAATTGTCTGGTAGAAACACAGACACTGAATACAGACGCTGAACACACTGAACACAGACGCTGAACACAGACATTGAACACACAACACAGACGCTGAACACAGACGCTGAACACGCTGAACACACTGAACACAGACGCTGAACACAGACGCTGAACACGCTGAACACAGACGCTGAACACGCTGAACACACTGACGGTTTCATAGCAGAGACACAGATCAGCTCGATGAGGCTGAAGTCAGAGGTTGAATTGTCTGGTAGAAACACAGACACTGAATACAGACGCTGAACACACTGAACACAGACACTGAATACAGACGCTGAACACGCTGAACAGACGCTGAACACAAACGCTGAACACACTGAACACAGACGCTGAACACAGACGCTGAACACACTGAACACAGACGCTGAACACGCTGAACACACTGAACACAGACGCTGAACACGCTGAACACACTGATGGTTTCATAGCAGAGACACAGATCAGCTCGATGAGGCTGAAGTCAGAGGTTGAATTGTCTGGTAGAAACACAGACACTGAATACAGACGCTGAACACACTGAACACAGACACTGAATACAGATGCTGAACACACTGAACACAGACTCTGAACACACTGAACACAGACGCTGAGCACAGACATTGAACACACTGAACACAGAAGCTGAACACACTAAACACAGACACTTAACACACTAAACAGACGCTGAACACACTGAACACAGACGCTGAACACACTGAACACAGACTCTGAACAGACACTGAACAGACTGAACACAGACACTGAACACACTGAACAGACACTGAACACAGACGCTGAACACACTGAACACAGACGTTGAACACACTGAACGCAGACGCTGAACACACTGAACGCAGACGCTGAACACACTGAACGCAGACGCTGAACAGACACTGAACAGACTGAACACAGACACTGAACACACTGAACACAGACACTGAACACAGACGCTGAACACACTGAACACAGACGCTGAACACACTGAACACAGACAGTGAACACACTGAACACAGACGCTGAACACAGACGCTGAACACACTGAACCCAGATGCTGAACACACTGAACACAGATGCTGAACACACTGAACGCAGACACTGAACACAGACGCTGAACACACTGAACACAGACGCTGAACACACTGAACACAGACGCTGAACACACTGAACACAGACACTGAACACAGACGCTGAACACAGATGCTGAACACACTGAACACACCGAACAGACACTGAACACAGACGCTGAACACAGATGCTGAACACACCGAACACAGACGCTGAACACAGACGCTGAACACACCGAACACAGACGCTGAACACAGACACCGAACACAGACGCTGAACACAGACACTGAACACAGACGCTGAACACAGACACTGAACACACTGACGGTTTCATAGCAGAGACACAGATCAGCTCGATGAGGCTGAAGCTGTAGCCGCTCAGAGTGTCTCTTCCTGCTGTCGCTTCATCAAACACTCACTCAACGGAACAGGGAACGTTCTCAGAGCGTTGTGGCAAGGTTCTCTCAAAGTTATCAACAAATGTTCTTCCAGTAACGTTAATAGAGCGTTTGTTCAAAGTCATCTGTTCTTTAATAATGTTCTCAAAACATTAGCACAAAAACATTTATACATTGTTCATGGAAGGTTTTTAATGCATTTTTAAATGTTACTAAATGAACATTAGCAAAGCGTTCTTGGAACATGTTTTTGTTAATCAGGACCTCACATGATCTGAGCACGACTGAAGGATCTGATCATACACATATTGATAATGACACTTCATCCACGTTTAGTTGTAGATCTGATTATCAGCCTCCATCTGTTTTCATTCTGATCTGATCAGTCTCTCTGTGTGTTTTCAGTGAGATCTGATGAATTCATCGTCCAAAAGAGAAGCAGCAGATCTCAAAGTCTCGCTGGAGACTTCACATCATTAAAGGGGTTTGGACACATCAGTTTGTGTTTCACTCGTATAAATGAGCAGATTACACACTTACAAATCATGTTTTTATTTAAATCTAGTGTTTTGCACATTTGTTTAGAGGTCAGAGGTCAGGTTAGGACATAGAAAACATAATTAACCTGATGGTTAACAATGGAAGTCTATGAGATGATCTCACTAATGTGTGTCTGTGTGTGCGAGTGCGAGTGCGTGTGCGTGCGTGCGCGCGTGTGTGTGTGTGTGTGTGAGTGAGTGAGTGAGTGAGTGAGTGAGTGTGAGTGTGTTCAGACATGCTGACAGACAAGCATCAGTGCCAGATTGTTTCCACTGGAAAGAATTTCAAGAATGAGACGGAACAGATATCAGTGACCCGGACAGTGATTTAACACACACACACTCTTATACTCCCTCTCTCTCTCACACACACACACACACACTTATACTCACAAACACACTCATATACTCACACACTCTCTCACACACTCTCTCTCACACACACACACACACACACACACACTCACACTCACACACACACACTCACACTCACACTCACACACTCACACTCACACTCACACACACACTCACACACACACTCACACACTCACACACACACTCACACACACACTCACACACACACTCACACACTCACACACTCCTCGGGATGTCAAGGACTGATGGTGATTTTCTCAGAAGTGCAGGAAACCGTGGGATCCGTCATCAGCTGTGGATTCAGATGAAACACAGACTCGCATCAGGAAAATGTTAGTTCATCTGGTGTGTGTGTGTGTGTGTGTGTGTGTGTGTGTCTACCAGTGGGAACATCACCTGTCCTGACCTCTCAATCAATCCAACAATAGGGCAACAATATACACGTGCTGTGACGAGTCCCAGTTAGCCCAGCACTAAACACAGAGCAATGGTTTCTTGTTTTTTATATAAATAGAAATAGAAAAGTCAGTCAAGTGTTGAGGAAAACGCTGCGTCTTCGGCTGTTTCTTGAAGACTTAAAGACTCATCAGCTCGGGTTGAGTTCAGCAGGTCATTCACCAGCAGGAAGAGTCCAGGTCCAGGTCCAAGTGATTCTGTGCCTCTTTGAGATGATTTTGCACCACAAGGCGCCGTTCACCTGCAGATCTCAAGCTTCTGGAGGACACGTCGGTCTGGAGTAGTGAGTTTAGGTATAGGGGTGCAGAGCCAGTGGTTGTTCTGTAGCAAACATCAGTGCCTTGAGTTTGATGTGAGCGGCGATTGGCAACCAGTGCAAGTTCATGAGGAGAGGTGTGACGTGTGTTCTGTTCGGCTCCATAAAGACCACTCTTCTGGATTCTGGATCAGTTGCAGAGGTTTGATAGTGATGCTGGAAGGAGAGAGCATTACAATAGTCCAGTCTGGATAGAATAAGAGCTTGGACAAGGAGTTGTGTAGCTCCGATAGGAAGGGCCTGATCCTCCTGATGTTGTATAAGGCAAAACTGCAGGACTGGGCAGTTCTAGCAATGTGATCTGTGAAGTTCAGCTGATCATCAAATCACAACTCCAAGGGTCCTGGATGGAGTTATGGATGATGAGCCTACAGTAGCTAAATGGAGAAGTTGTGATGAAGTGTTGGATTGGCTGAGACCCAAGCTGTTCTGTCTTCACAAGGTTGAGCTGAAGGTGGTGGTCCTTCATCCAGTAAGGGCTGGCTGAGGTGCGAGCAGCCACCGTTGGATCATCTGGCTGGAGTGAGAGATAGAGTTGTGTGTCATCAGCGTAGCAGTGATAGGAGAAACCATGTTTCTGAATGACAGACCTAGTGATTTACATGTAGATGGAGAAGAGAAGCGGTCCCAGCACTGAGCCCTGAGGCACTCCAGTAGCTCTAGATGATTTGACTCCGACACCTCACCCCTCCACGACACCCTGAAGGACCTACTGAGAGGAAAGACTTGAACCATTGGAGTGCGGTTCCTAAGATGCCCTTCATCATGAGGATTGACATGAGGATAACTGTGTCAAAAGCAGCAGACAGATCCAGCGAGATGAGTACTGAAGGTTTGGAAGCGGCTCTTGCCCGTCTCAGAGCTTCAGTAACCGAGAGCAGGGCCGTCTCAGTCGAGTGATGCTTTTGAAACCAGACTATCACAATAGATGTGTTTGCCTTAGACTGAAGGCTCGACCACAGAAACACTCACACATGCATAAATGCATCATTTACATGTATTCATTTAGCAGAAGACGTATGAATGAGGATCATGGAATATTCTTCAAACACAATGTGTCCACCAGATCAGATCAGCACACAGAAGAGTCTGCAGGTTCTTCAGATCTCAGTCTATCAGTGCATGTGCTGCGTTTGAGATGCGCCGCAACGGGTTGAGATCGGAGTTAACTCGATAAATAACCAACAACGATTCGACAGAGAGAGAGAGCTGAGCGTTGCTGCTCACCGGAGAGGAAGTGTGCTAGTTTCGAGGTGAGCCTATGGAGACAGGAAGGCAACATGCGGTTAGCTCGACTAAATACAGTATGCATGCACATTTTCAACAGACACATGCATATGTACACAGGCGTTCTGCAGGAAGTCATGACGTGTTTAAAGCCTTTGTGCTGCGAATTAAACCAGGATAAAGAGGTTCTCAGAGCATCTCATAGACACTGAGAGAGATGTGTTCACAACAGGAGCACACATTCTGCATGCGATTTAAAAGGGAAGTCACGCTGGTCTTTTCTCCTCTATTGTGCCGTATATCGAGTGAAACGCTTCACAAACAAGAACAAATGTAGGGCGGGGCTTGATTTTGTCTGTGGGGAATTGATTGGATGGTTGTGGTTTGCTATTGGTGGATCTCATGTGAGTGACAGGTTGCCCCGCCCTCGTCATCAGAGAAGAGATGAAGTTATTCTGATTCAAGATTATTAACACAATAATGATTTGGATTTCATGGGGACTTTAAAACACAGAGAGAGTGAAAAGAGGCTCAGGAAACACCGGTTTGGAAAGCACTTTCAAACGTTTATTTACAGCCTCTGTCAGTCAGAGAGAAAGTGGCGTACATACAAAACAAGAGAAAACTCCCTGAGTCTTTACAGATGAAGAGAGAACAGACGGGAAGGGAAGTGATCTGTGATCACACAAACACTGACATCTATATACAGTATGTGTGCATACGGACACAGACAGAGATTTAAAGACCATAACAACACGAGACAGGGGTCAAACGATGCGGACCGACACACTAAAGCCAGAGACGTCTTACCTGTATCTCATCTAGAACTGGGAATATTTACAGTCAAATCCACATTGGCATATGCTCTTATTTGGAAGAAGATCTGTGTGTTATTCAGAGAAGCGTGTAAATGTGAGGAATGAGCATCATCTCACAGCATCTCCTGACACACAAACGGTGTCAGATGTCAGCGGACGGTCAGTTCTGTGTGTGGTGTGTGTGTGTGTGATCTACTCTACGTGCTGCTGTGAGACAGTCTGATCTCTCTAATGCTGAGAGCTCTGCATCTGTCCGTTCTGTGCGTCTTCCTCCTCCTCGTCCTCCTCGCTCACCAGGAACTCCTCGGGCGGCCAGCGCAGCTCTCCGCTCTCCACCTCGCCCTCCGTCGGCTCCACCACGATGGACGGCAGCCGGTCCTTCAGCTTACAGCAGCGCTCGAAGTCGGACGGATCCGGGAAGATCTGAGAGGAGAAACATGCGGTGAAATCTCACTGTGTTTATCTTTCTTCCCCTGACGTCCAGAAGTCTCGTTTCGACCGAATTCTACGGGGTATTTTTAGCTCGGCATCGTTCAGTGACATACATGGGCGGCAGGGAAACCAATAACACCATCTGGGCAACACGCCAGTGGAAAGAACATTAGAACGAGTGTGTGTGCGAGCGATGAGAAAGAAAACCGATGAAAAGAAAAGGACAAGCAGAGCCAGAGATGTTCTATAACAGGATCCGAACCATGAGACCCTTGTCTGACCCCTCGATCCATAAACAACAGCCGAGCCTGAGACTGAAGCTTCAGATTAAAAATAACTCAATCACACAGAGGAACAAGAACATCAGCCCTGCATATTTCTATAGACGGTTCACATGAAATGAGTTCATGCACAGCAAAAACATCATCTTCTTCCTCAGTGTTTCTGTCTGTTTTCCAGCACAAACATCTAAACATTCTTACATCAGGACACATTTACTGGAGAAGAGAAATGACTGAAGATATGAACATAAATGTCTCAAAATGAAGTGAGTTTGTGCTTAAAACAAGAACAAACATCTGTCAATGGAGTCAGAGAAATAATCTTAATTCAAAGGGAAAACAAGATTATTTCTCTGACTCCGTTGGCAGATGTTTGTTCTGGTTTTAACCACAAACTCACTTCATTTTAATACATTTTTCAGTCTTAATATCTTCAGTCATTTCTCTTCTCCAGTAAATGTGTCTTGATTTAAGAATGTTTAGATATTTGTGCTGGAAAACAGAGAGAAACACTGAGGAAGAAGATGATCTGAACATCTCTAACAGCTCAGGTGAAATATTAAAGAGATGCTATTTTGCTATTCAAATGATATATAGTGATCTATGATTTCTGCGATGCGGACTCATGGAATCCAGTCAATAAAGAGGAATCTCATGGTGGAATTTGGCTATAATAAATCAAAAGTATGGTATCAAATATCGATAGGGACTAGTGTGTTATTAATTTTCTCACCACTGTTTGTTGTATTTTAAAATTGCAAAACACAGAATACAGACAAATTAAATAAAACATTTCATGGGGCACAATTATTGTTAAAACAGAAAAAAAGTCGGCACAGCAAAGCTCCAAAAAATGCACACACAAAAAAAAGTTTTTCATTTTAATAGTGCACATGGGTTATGTTTCAAGCAATACTCTTCGTCAGACGTTGCTCGAGATGTAACCCATGTGTGAGTCCACTATTAAAATGAAAAACTTTTTTTTTGTGTGCATTTTTTGGAGCTTTGCTGTGCCGACTTTTTTTCTGTTTTTTATTATTTCTTTCGTTGAGCAACTAATCTTGAGCATATTTTTGCTGGTGATGTGCGTGCTTTGTTCTGGTTTCTGCACTATTATTGTTAAAAATGTAAGCAGGAGCTCTTAGGGCGTGTCCGAATCCGAGAATCCGAAACACGGCCGGCTCATGATCCAAAAGGGTTGTGCCTCGTCTCTTAATGAGTCATGGGTGTGTTTTGGGCGTAACGTGCAATAAACCAATCAGAGCCTCATCTCCCTTTCCCTTTAAAAGCCAGTTGTGCTCGCACCATGAGCGGATTCACTATTTACATGAGGAGAGACGCTTCTCCAGAGAGGAATATTTAAAAATGTGTGTGTGCTGCTGCGCGTCCCTGTGTGTGTAATAATCAGAGTGTATGTGCGTTGTGCACCGCCTATAGGCTCATATTACTAACACACCCTTTAAATAACACACAAATACTGCACTATTGACTTTAGAGCAGGTGTGTGTTGGTCAATGGCGCAGTCGTTTTCAGTTCCTCACAATAGCAACGCTCCAACAATGCTCCTGAACACACACCTGGTTTAGACCAGACGCCCATGGGTGAACAGATGCACCAGTGCGTTTGATATTTAATCAACGTGGAGCTGGACGTGAACATGAGAACTGCGTCGGGCTGAAACTAGCAGAACACACTTGCGTCACGCCTGGCGTCACATTGCATCGGGTATTTTAGAGGGACCAGTGTGTAATAGAGATGTTTATGAACGTAAAAGCTCTGCAAATGTTCAAAGATCAAAGTGCACGACAAATAAAGTTTTTGTCTCCTAAAAGAAAGAATTGATTCTGAATTGAAAGGAGTCGTCAGTAACTCTAGTATCACTAGGTTTGTAACTAATTAGCATAATGCCCGCCTCTGGTCATGATTGGCTGAACAGCGTCTCTTTGCCCCGCCCTCACACACTGTAGTTAATTTGCATAATGCCAGCCTCTGGTCATGATTGGCTGAACAGCGTCTCTTTGCCCCGCCCTCAAACACTGTAGTTAATTTGCATAATGCCAGCCTCTGGTCATGATTGGCTGAACAGCGTCTCTTTGCCCCGCCCTCAAACACTGTAGTTAATTTGCATAATGCCAGCCTCTGGTCATGATTGGCTGAACAGCGTCTCTTTGCCCCGCCCTCAAACACTGTAGTTAATTTGCATAATGCCAGCCTCTGGTCATGATTGGCTGAACAGCATCTCTTTGCCCCGCCCTCACTCACTGTAGTGTCTCTGAGACTGGAAGAGTTTGGTTGGTGTTGTTCATGTGGAGAAGACGCTGTTTCTGCTGAGATTGAGACGGTCAAACCCACGCCATCGTTACTGTTCGTATAACTGTGTGTCAAGAGCTGAGATTCAGATATGATAATGAGTGCTTGCTTTCTGACCAATCACAGCAGAGCAGCTCTCAGAGAGGCGGGGTTTAGAGAGACTGAATCTTCTAATGAAGCGTTTCAGACACTGAGAGAAAAGAGCTGATGCGTCAGTGGAGATTAGGAGAGAATTAAAGTGTGTTTGGATGCATGTGAACCTGTTTTAGTGGAAAATTATGAACCTTTAAAATAGCATAATAGGGGAACTTTAAAGTTTTATGAATTCAAATGATTAGATATCCTTTTTGTTTATTAAAGGGGGGGTCTAATGCTATTTTTATGCATTCTGCCTTATTGACACTGTACAAGAGTTGATTCTCATGATAAACATGGACAAAATTTCAAAACACGAGTTGGACGTGTGACGGAGTATTTCTGTGCCAAATACACTCCTTCAGGATTCAAACAAGTTTCAAGAAGTTTTTTTTTCCGAGTATGGCCCTGTGTGACATCATAAAGGGCGGAATTCCTTATATGGGCACTTCTCCCGGATGAGCACACACACACACACACGAGCTTCGTTCGGGTTACGGGAGCTGTCGGCGGCGCTGGCGTTGTGTGTTTAGACACGAGATCAACAATGTCACTAAAGAAGTGTGTTTCTGGTGTGAGGGAAAGATCACCTTGTTCAGCTTCCCAAATAACCCAGCGTTAAGGGAACAGTGGACGCAGTTTGTGTTTCCGGAGTTCTGCAAGTGTGTGTGTTTGTTCCCGGTCATGAGTGGAAACCGCAGGTGGTGAGTGAAACTGCATCAAATGTGTGTGTTTTGTTGGCAATCGGCGCGTAAGTGCATATAATGTGAACAACACCAACGTATAGTGTGCGTGTGTGTATGTGTGACTCTTAAGCTCCGCCCACTGCACGCCTCCACGAGCTCGGCTGTTTTCAGAAAGAATCGGTACAGTGTATCTGTCTTTTATAAATATGATAAACTAAAGACTCTTGGGAGATATGAAGGATCAACACTACTCTATAGATACTCAAGATTAACATGAGACTGACAGAAACTGTGTGTGTTATGACCCTTTAAACCATTAAATCAGAAAAAGCAGAATCTGGAAAAACGAAACAGATTTGATAGGGCCGTATGTGTGTTAACGCTTCGAACATCTGAAAGTTCAGAGTTTCCTCAAACGTCTCTAGACTGTACATGGGACGTTACCTGGAAGGAGAGCCGGTCTTTGCTGGGACTGAGCCTCATGTCATCCATCGGTGTGGCGCTGATCATCACGTCAGTCATCACGGCACGCTTCAGACGCTGAGCTGCACACACAGACACACACACACACACACACACACACACACAATTAGTCTCAAATCAGGATCAGAAGCATCAGATTGTGTTTGAGAGAAATCATTCTGAAACTACTGTAAACTGGAACGAGTTTCCAGCACACGAGCATGTTTCTCACCGCAGGCGTTTGCACGGTAATCGCTCTGAGCACAACAACAGACAGGAAGTGCTCATGAAGCGTCCTGAAACACAGCCGCACCGCAGTGGAAACCCCCAAAACACAGCTGTCCTGAACACGGACACACTGCCTCCTGCCCTTGGTCTGCTCAAAACATTTAAAGGGGACCTATTATGCAAAATTCACTTGTATAATGTGTTTGAACACAGATGTGTGTGTAAACAACCAGCCTATAATGATAAAAATACATCCAATACTTTTTTATAATCCCCATCAATCATTATCAATCCCTCATATTTCCCTCTACTCCTGCGTAAGAGTAGGGAAGCCCCACCCATGCCTGTTGATGATTGGCCCGCTGGACTTGTGAAAAAGTAGTTTCTGAAGGACGGGTCAATACCAACGCTTCGGCTCTAACTTCATATCAGAACAAGTGAGGATGGCACTTCATATTCTGTGAATGTTTGCAGATTTCCTTTCTGAATGAGCTTTATAGAAAGCTGTACGCTATTATGGCTAAAGTTAGCATCGTCTCTGACTGTATTCACAGAGACTAGAGCTGTGGCGTTAGTTTTATCCTGAAAACGCTCACCGTCTGCGTAATTCATAAACACACATTTATTATGCATTGTATAGTCGGGTGACGGACGTGTTACGTTCCCACACGAGCACCTATACAACAATTTATAGATTCACATGACGGCACATGCTAGTCGATGAGTTGAATCAACGTAACTCCACAATAACTAACGTTACATAAATTATCCACTAACCATTCAGTCTAAACGTGTCGAGCTCTTCCTGAGTCTCTCATCTGTGTCGACTCCGGCTCAAACATGTACGGCTGCTCCACAACTGCTTATTTCTGACATTTTTGTCTGAGTGAGATTGGCCTGTTTTGTTGTTGACGGAGTATCTGAAGCTCGTGTAAAGGCTCCGCCCTCTTCTGGAAGGGGGGGGCGGGGAGCAGCAGCTCATTTGCATTTAAAGGGACACACACACAAACGGTGTGTTTTTGCTCACACCCAAATAGAGGCAAATTTGACAAGCGATAATAAATGATCTGAGGGTATTTTGAGCTGAAACTTCATACACGCATTCTGAGGACACCAGAGATTTATATTACATCTTGTGAAAAGGGGCATGATATGTCCTCTTTAACTGAACGCACTGAACCGACCCACTGTTTCCACAAAGGGCAGGAGAACTGGTGAAATTGAGGAAAGTGGAGTGTAAAAATGATTGAGATCCGCCCCCGTCCATAAGCCAAAAATTGGAAACACATTGCATAACGGCTAACAGGCTAAAAACAAGAGGACGTCAGCGGCTTTATCCATCATGGATGGGATAATCCCAAAATCTGCCGGACAAAATCCACTGACTGAAAACGTCCTTTACCTCGCTTTACACACCTTCCATTCCACTGACGACGGAGAGCAGCGCAGTTTGTGTGTGTGTGTGTGTGTGTGTGTGTGAAGCTCGTACAGTGACAGACACACTGGAACGTTCCACTGGCTTCAGAGGTCAGAGGTCAGAGCTATAGGTTCTCTATTGAAGGGTTCTGGGTTTAAACGCTCGTCTCTCAGACGGAGGCCGGAGCAGGTCACATGATGCGCTCAAGCTTCCTGCTCATCGGATTTTCCACACTGTCCCAAACCAGAGCGCATTGATTTGGTGACACGGGACGATCGGTCAACACTAACACTGGCTAAACCCCCGATGTTCTTGAGTTCGTTTATTCACGTTTCTGAACCCAACAGCCTACAGTTTCAATCACATGACCATATCGAAATCATGATGTATTTTCAGCTCTTATTCCACCACAACACTCTCAGAATGACTGACACAAAACCAGACTAGAGCACATCACACTGGATCGCACGCATGAGAATCACTTCATCTCTGTCTGATGATTATATGTTTAAATAACTTGATCCAGCTCATAAAGACACTCAATTAAACTTGTGATAGTGACACTGGGAGTGTTTTCATTTCGCTTTTCAAAGCTCAGCCGATGTCTTTATTACACATAAACCTCATGCATGAAGGAAACGGTCCAAACCAAATCCACCTTTCATCAAAACTGAAGACACACATGTCTTTAACACACACACTTTCATCAATAGCTACTGTGTGTTTCCATCTACAGCTGTGAATTTAACTTAATATGGCATGAAACATTTGTGAGTAAAGCAGCGTTTCCATCCCATGTGTTCAAATTGTCACTTCATGGCTCAAAATCTCAGTAATAAAGTTTCTCAATCAGGCTCTTTTCCTTCCATCATAAATGAGTGTCGTCTCAGAGCGTCAGGCGAAACACACACACACACACACACTCAGAGCGTCAGGCGAAACTCAATAAACGCTGTCATGTTCTCGTGTTGGGATGCTGGTGTTTGGGAACTCAATCGTGTGAGACGCTTCTGGAGGAACACACACACACACACACACTCAGAGCGTCAGGCGAAACACACACACACACACATCATAAATGAGTGTCGTCTCAGAGCGTCAGGCGAAACACACACACACACATCATAAATGAGTGTCGTCTCAGAGCGTCAGGCGAAACACACACACTTCTTCTGGAGGAATATATACACACACAAACACACACACACACACACACACACACTTCTGGACGCTTCTGGAGGAATACACACACACACACTTCTTCTGGACGCTTCTGGAGGAATACACACACACACACACACACTTCTTCTGGTCGCTGCTGGAGGAATACACACACACACACACACACACACACTTCTTCTGGACGCTTCTGGAGGAATACACACACACACACACACACACATCATAAATGAGTGTCGTCTCAGAGCGTCAGGCGAAACACACACACACACACACACACACACACACACACTTCTGGACGCTTCTGAAGGAATACACACACACACACACACACACTTCTGGACGCTTCTGGAGGAATACACACACACACACTTCTTCTGGACGCTTCTGGAGGAATACACACACACACACTTCTTCTGGTCGCTGCTGGAGGAATACACATACACACACACACACACTTCTTCTGGACGCTTCTGGAGGAATACACACACACACACACACACACTTCTTCTGGGCGCTGCTGGAGGAATACACACACACACACACACACACTTCTTCTGGACGCTTCTGGAGGAATACACACACACACACACACACACACATTTCTTCTGGACGCTTCTGGAGGAATAACTAGAAGTTTTTCGCATTTCGTGGAAAGAGAGCATGATTGCATACAGAAAGGCCCTAAAAACTGCTAGATCTGCTTATTTCTCGACTCTCTTAGAAGAAAACAAACACAACCCTAGGTATTTATTCGATACAGTGGCTAAATTAACCAAAGATAAAGCTTCACCTTCTGATGTTTGTAAACAGCACAGCAGTAATGACTTTATGAACTTCTTTACTTGTAAGATTGATAATATTAGGAAAAAAATTATAATCATGCAGCCGTCTACTACAGTATCACATCAGACAGTACATTGTAGTGTCACTGAGGAAAAATTACATTCATTCACTGCCATAGGAGAAGAAGAATTGGCTAAACTCGTTAAATCATCAAAATCAACAACATGTATGCTCGACCCCATACCGACTAAACTACTAAAAGAGATGCTTCCAGAGGTCATAGATCCTCTTCTTAATATCATTAATTCATCCTTGACATTAGGATATGTACCGAAAACTTTTAAGTTGGCTATTATTAAACCACTTATTAAAAAACCGCAACTTGATCCTACAGAATTAGTCAATTACAGGCCAATCTCAAATCTACCCTTTCTGTCAAAAATACTAGAAAAGGCAGTGTCCTCACAGCTATGCTCCTTTTTAGAAAGAAATGGTATCTGTGAGGATTTCCAGTCAGGATTTAGACCGTATCATAGTACTGAGACTGCTCTCATTAGAGTTACAAATGATTTACTCTTATCATCCGATCGTGGTTGTATCTCTCTGTTAGTGTTACTCGATCTTAGCGCTGCATTCGATACTATCGACCACAACATTCTTTTGAATAGACTCAAAAATTACGTTGCCATTAGTGGAATTTCATTGGCATGGTTTAAATCATACTTATCTGACCGTTATCAGTTTGTAGCAGTAAATGAAGAGATGTCACACCGAACACAAGTTCAGTATGGAGTACCGCAGGGCTCAGTGCTAGGACCGTTGTTTTCACCCTGTACATGCTACCACTGGGAGATATTATTAGGAAGCATTGCGTTAATTTTCATTGTTATGCTGACGATACTCAGCTCTATATTTCTTCACGCCCTGACGAAACTTACCAATTCACAAGATTAACAGAATGCATAGCTGGTATAAAAAATTGGATGACTAGTAATTTCCTGCAACTTAATTCAGAAAAAACTGAATTTTTAATCATTGGACAAAAAAACTCCACAAGTAGTAACCTAGAATACTGTCTAACACTCGATGGCTGCTCTGTCAAGTCCTCGTCGTCAGTTAGGAACCTGGGTGTGCTCTTTGATACCAATCTCTCATTTGAAAGCCACGTTTCTAGCATCTGTAAAACTGCATTCTACCATCTTAAAAATATATCTAAATTACGGCACATGCTTTCAATGCAAAATGCTGAACAGTTAGTTCATGCGTTCATGACCTCAAGGCTAGATTATTGTAATGCTCTACTGGGTGGTTGCCCTGCTCGCTTAATAAATAAACTGCAGCTTGTCCAAAACGCAGCAGCTCGAGTTCTTACTAGAACCAGGAAGTATGACCATATTAGCCCGGTTCTGGCAACACTGCATTGGCTCCCTATTAAACATCGTATACATTTTAAAATCTTGCTGATTACTTACAAAGCACTAAATGGTTTAGCTCCCCAGTACTTGAGCGAGCTCTTAACACATTATACTCCATCACGTCTATTGTGGTCTCAAAACTCTGGCCTGTTGATAATACCTAGAATATCAAAATCAACTGCAGGCGGTCGATCCTTTTCCTATTCAGCACCTAAACTCTGGAACAGTCTTCCTAGCATTGTTCGGGAAGCAGACACACTCTGTCAGTTTAAATCTAGACTAAAAACACATCTCTTTACTATGGCATACACACAGACCATTATCAATTTCTATTATTCAAATCAGTTAAATGATTGTTTTAGGCTGCATTAACTAGGTCAGCCGGAACCGGGAACACTTCCAATAACACCTGATGTACTCGTTACATCATAAGAAGAATGGCATCTACGCTAATGTTAGTCTCTCTGTTTATCCCGAGGTTTACTGCAGTCGGCCGGATCCGGGCCATATCCAGACCAGATGGTGGACCTGCGCCTAGACATGACGACCATATCCCTGAAGTGTCTGTAGAGACCGTGTCAATTAAACTCCCCCCTGTAAATGCCGCATCGACACAACATCCTCATTAAACCCGTCCCCGGCGTGACGACTCCAATCTTTCGAATAATCCTACGAATATCTATTGATCTAATATGACTTCTGACCTGTAATGTTGCCAGAATCATAATCATACACTATTTGTTCGTCGCCAGAGGAGAACTGGCACCCCGACTGAGCCTGGTTTCTCCCAAGGTTTTTTTCTCCATTCTGGCCCTGAAGGAGTTTTGGTTCCTTGCCACCGTCGCCTTTGGCTTTTGGCTTGCTCAGTTGGGGACACTTAAATTTCAACTATATTACTGATCTGCCCGCATTGACACTATATGATAATTGAAATGAGCTGATGACATCACCGTTTTCTCCAGAGCGGCTGTACAGCCGAATCAAATTCTGTTGCATTATTTTCCTGTTACCACTGTGAAGCTGCTTTGAAACAATTGCCATTGTAAAAAGCGCTCTATAAATAAAGGTGATTTGATTTTGATTTGAATACACACACACACACTTCTTCTGGACGCTTCTGGAGGAATACACACACACACACACACTTCTTCTGGGCGATGCTGGAGGGAATTTAACCAAATCATTCTGATCACAGACTTTGACTCAGGCGTTTCAGAGCCACCAAACCAACATTTGAGATCCTGCGACGCCATTGGTCCACTGGTTAGGCCAGTCATCCAATCACAGCCCCTGCTGAGGCAAAGTCAACTGAGTTTCCATGGTAGTTTATGTGCATGTCTTCTTATCGGATAAAAAAATATATGTTTTTATGCGCATTTTTAGAATTTATGCAGATCTTGGCGTTTTCATCCAGCATTATTTAATGCAATATCCCAAAATTCACATAAGATCATGGATCGCTCAGACGACGCCTCACACCTGATTGGCTGAGATATCCAAAGGGTTCTTTATGACTTCCTGTGAAGTGAAGTTTTTAATAAATATGGTGAGCTCAATAGAGTCTCTTGCTGGAGTCATTATTGAGAGAGCAGTCGAGCGCGATGAGATGGAAACATGAGAGAAAGCAGAGGTTTCAGAAGAAACACTCCAGCGGGAGAACGTGTAAACATCCTCCTCACAGACGAATAACAGAAGATCAGCCTAATAAAACACTGATCAGCAGCACAGGAAGTGAGCGCAGAGAGAAAATAATCCAGAGCCAGAAATAATGAGTCCACACACCGTCAGTCTGTGTTTCAACATCAGTTCATACTTTCATTCATCAAGGACGCATTAAACTGATCAAAAGTGACATTTATAATGTTACAAAAGATTCTACTTCTAATAAATGCTGTTCTTTTGAACTTTCTATTCATCAAAGAATCCTGAGAAATAACATGTATCAGTTTCCACAGAAACATGAACTGTTTTCAACACTGATAATAATCATAAATGTTTCATATTAGAATGATTTGTGAAGGATCATGTGACACTGAAGACTGGAGTAATGATGATAAATTCAGCTTTGATCACAGGAATAAATTACACTTTACTATATATTCTCTGCGTCAATCTTTTAGTTACTTCAACAAACATCATATCAATATATCATTAAATTATTTCAAAATCGCCCATTATTTATTTTTAAGAGATCATGTATCAGATTTGTTGATAAATTCAGATGTTGTTAGAATAAAGTCTGCTTTTATACTGTGCAGAAGTGCCAGAATTTGATCACATGTAATCAGTTTATGTGTCCAATGACAAAAAATGCTTCTAAATTCAATCTCGTAACACCTACTACTCGCTAAAGTGTCCTTGCCAAAAGATATATATTGGAAAATCATCCCGACAGTTGAAAGTACGCATTAAAGGCACAATATGTAATTTTTCGTCTCTTATTCAGAACAAAGGCGTGTCTTGACTCCTTGATTGGGCGGAGCTTTTATTCTGTCAGACGAGCGCTTCCGCTTCTTCCGCTCATGTGTGTGTGGGGGAACGCAGCGCTGTTTTATCATATTACACACATTTGAGTGTGTTAAAGTGATGTTATAATGCTACTCTGTGCGTTCGCTCGGCGCTACTATGAGACACTTGTTCACACTGCAGTGAGCGAGATCATATTAGGCATGGTAAAACATGGTACTCGCGGTAAATCAAGAACACCAGATTTAAACAATAAGACTAACTGTGTTGAGCTGGAGAACAATGATTAGTTTCTGTCCATGAATGATCCAAACAGTTGCTCACCGGTCTAATAAAACACATCATATATTAAAGCGGCTTTGGTGTTTCCATGGTTACTACAAAATAAAACCAGAGGGTAACGCGGGTATGATGTCATTGATAGACGACACACACACGGTCCGTGTCCTGGTTAAAATTGATGATTTCTCTGGATTTAAACATTCTTGGAAACATTTGGAATAATGTACACAAGTCAACAAAATATATAACACTGTTCTAGTGGATATTTTAATCCAAATATCTTACATACTGTGCCTTTAATGAACAATAATCAAGTATTAGACGTCAAGTCATAACTTCTCCAGAAGATATTTCATTAAACCGCTGGAATGTAAGATGATATAGATCAAGAATTATTGAAATGATTGATGAACTGACGGCATTAAAGAGGAATTAGATTTAGTTTTTCTATAATGAGATGTAGAGATAATTGGATTAATACATGATTTTGATATGTTATGAATGTTGATTAATGACGATGTATTTCTGACGACTTCAATCATTAGTTGTGTATTTGATGTGGTTACATGGACTGATTTATGAGGATTTTAATTTGTTTAATTTTAATGTGGGATCCTCTGTTGGTACAGAGGACGAAACCTGCAAAAACAATGAATTAATAAATACGCAAATAAAACAAATAAATAAATCCACAAATCCTACATTAATAAATATATAAATAAATAAATGTGCAAATAATTACATAAATCCACATATTCCTGGATAAATAAATATATAGATAATTAATTGTGTGTGGAGATAAATAATTAAATAAATAAAAGGAATGTTGGGGGAATAAATAAAAATGTTAAAGGAAAGGCTAAACTGAAAGTTGACCTTTTTACTTTTAAACGTTTATTCATTTTTGAATGTAGCTCTGTATTTATTTTCCCTGGCCTAATATGCTAATGAGGGGGTGTCAATCAAACATAAGAGGGCGGTCTGTATGCCACCATTGGCTCATGGCTGTTGACGCCCTCCTCATTAGCATATTAGGCCAGGGAAAATAAATAATATCTAATATCATATTAAAACATCTCAAACGTCAGGAATATCCTCATTAACCTCAAACACACCACAGGATTTACTGTCCACAAAGACGAGCCAAAGGCCTGACGCCAACCCTGGACACGGCATTACCCAGAGTGCATCTGTTCAGCAGCGTTTACAGGATCCACCATCCCTTCAGACGGACATCACACTGGTGTAAACCGTTGCTAGGGTGTTGCCAAGGTATTACTGTGAACTTCTATGGGGTCAAAACGACGAGCATGTCTGAGGATTTGCCCTCATTTCATGAATACAGGTCAATGACGTGGTGTGTTAATCCTGGTGTCCAAAGCATATTCATGATATTAAAAATATATGCATTTTTAAATACACTACATTAGACTCGACTTGAGTATTCATTATCAATAATTCATCTTTAAAGAACTATTGAGCTCAAAAGTCCCAAAATGTCATTCCGGGTTAAAATCTGAATACAAAAATACGACAAAAATGTATTTAAAAAGTATTTAAAATCTACAAATATAGTGATAATTCTATGCTTTTTTACATTTTTATGACAGAAAGACTTTTGTCTCCAAATTGTGATTTCTCTAATGTCATTCCTGGATAACAGACATCAGTGACCATCAGCAATATCACGTGTCCTTCTGATAACACTAATAAAACATTTATAATGTATTTATGTTAAAAACGATCTACTTGATCTGAAAGATTAGCTTACAGTGATGATAGTTAAGGTGTGTTTTCCACAGGTGGTTGAGTTAGTGCCTGATTATAAAGAGATTCTGTCACCTCTGTCATCCAGAATGAGCGAGTGTTTAATTCATATTTGTAAACTTTTAGGCATAATTATTATGAGGGATGTGCGAGACTGGAAAATACTAGTCGTTTCCTATTTTTTTTTTTTTTTTTGCTCATTTAATGTTTTGCTTTATATTTCTACAAAGGCTACGTTTAAATTCCCGTCATGTTAACGTTACATCTTTAAATTAATATATTATTTTGAAAAGTGTATATATATATATATATATGAGGATGGTTTTTATGGTAATATTAATTATTAATATTACACACTTCTGTTTTTGAGTTAAGGATAAAACAAGTCTTATTTACTTTATTGGAAAACATTTTTAAACATTTTCCATCTGTTTTTCATGATTTTGTTTCCTGATTCTGGAGTTCTTCAGCCAAAAATGAGCCCATGTCTATATGAAATCCCACACTGATCATATTAATTGTGGTTAAAATGTAGTTTTCCGAGCACTGATTGTTTGTTGAGCTCCAGCACATTTGTATATGCCAACAATGGTGGAAATGTCATTAAAAAAAATGTATTGTTCCCGTTACTCAGGAATGACATTTTCATGAGGAAAAGATCTAAAAATGGTTCATTACATCCTTAAAATGAGCACACAACACTCTGAGTGTAGAAGGTCCTAAAATTTGAATTTTTTGCCAGTTTTATTTTTTTTCTCCAGTCCTTCTCCGTCATTCACCCATTAATGTGTGTTTTTACACGATCTGAAACATGGAAGATTAGATGACATGAAGGAGAGAAGCTCTGATGGAAACATTCATATATGTATGTGTGTGTGTGTGTGTGTGTGTGTGTGTGTGGCGGAAATGTGCGAGAGCTGAAAACGAACGTGACCTTTGATGGACCGACGACTCAGAAGTGACTCAGATTGAAGATGCTCTACTAAACTACCTAGAGTAGACATGAACACTAGCGAGAGCCCTCGATCACACACACAGCTGTCAAACTACACAACTACACACAGTTAAAGCGAGGATCTTACCAGAGACAGAGCCGCGAGCTCATCCGCTGACCCGCGCGCGTTTAGTCCAGAACTCTACAGGAGACGAGCGTCAGACACGCGGCGCGATCATCACATACACAGCAGCGGCCGCGCGCGCGCTCTTATACAGGAGGCGTGGCTCTGCCCGCTGTAGCCACGCCCACGCCGGACTCGGTCTTTAAATTCTCAATGGCTCAACTATACAGCAAAACTATACAGTTACGTATTTATTTTATTAGGAAAATACCATATACATAAAAAGAAGTGCGCTCTGTGTAAACCAATTTTATAACTGACTTTAAATTATATGTAAATCTTTTGGAACAAACTAAAAACAAAAAAGCTCTGAAAACATGTAATGCTTTGAAAGTAATGTTTCCCCTTTACTTTTCTGTGATAATGTGTTCTCGTGGCATTAAATAAAGTACAAAATATTTTAAAAAGAGCAAAACTCGGACTTCTCTAGCGATCTACGTAAAGCTAAATATCGCTCTTTGTGTCCAAATAAATACCGCTGCTATTATAGAACGAATTATTTAAATTAATATGTATTCCAGTGTATCTAATTGTTTCCATCCCGCTTCTCAGTTTAATAATTAATTCTTAAACACATGCCACACTGTCAGAGTTTGGATAGCTTTCACACAGTATTAAAAAAAAGAATTAAAAAATGAAATTAGAGTTAAATGACGAACGAGTCCTGAGCCAATGAGCGTTAAGCGGTGACGTCAGCCGCAGCAGACATGCGCAGAAAGCATGCGGTTTTTATAGTAGCCCTTAAAACATAAAAAGTAGGCCTAACATATTCATAATTAAAGTTAATTACTAATAATTACATTTAAACGCTACAGCATTTCCTCATTTACATTAAAATGATTTGTTCCTCTTCCATCCCATAATATATATCAATTCGTCCTAGCTGTGCAACTATATATACCTACTTCTGAGCAAAGTTTGCCATTTTCCAACACATTAGGACTCAAATAATACTATTTCATGTCTTTTTTCCCCAAAAACAGGCCTATTGCTTTTATTTTCCAGTTGATCGTTTTTGTCTATCATGGAAACGAAGAGCAACATTTGAAAAACTAAAACTAATATAGCCTACAAAAGCTTTTTAAAAATGCCATTTGGAATTATTTAATAATGTGGTGTTTTATTGTTTTGTTGAACTATGTCTCAAAACACGAATAACATTATTACAGTGATAAATGATTCCTTCACTTTATCTTTATAGTGTCCGTCTGTCGCGCGCATAGGGTCACGCGCACAGGGTCACGCGCTCTCGTACAGGAGTGTTCGTGAGTCGACAGCGCCACCTCTGGGCAGTCCGGTGAAGGTTATCGATATTTGACTCCAACAGATGCAAACACTTGAACTCAACTCATTCATGAGTCGAACTGTTTGAAACAATCCATCTGGAATTCCTAATGTTAAACTTTGATTTAAAAAAAACTTTATAGCACTTTTATTGCACTGCTATTAGTGTCACAAGCAATGTTGGGGAAACTTACTTTGACAAGTAATGCATTACAATATTGCATTACTCCCTTAAAAAGTAATTAATTGAGTTACTTAGTTACTTTTTAAGAAAAGTAATCCGTTACTTTTTCTCACCTGGGCTGAACATGTTTGTTTTTTTTTGTTTTTTTTTATAACAAAAAAGTTCTATTTTTGTGCAAATGTAAAGACCCTTTCACACCAAAACTGAAATAATAACCCTCAGGCTGAGGTAAAAATGCAAATTCACATGTGTACAGTAGAGGACGCCGCTCAAACCTTTCAGCTGTCATTCTGATAACAGAAGAATAGGACGCAGGAAAAAAAAGTTTAACACTTACTTCACCAATAAAAACAAAAAATCTAAAGTCATTTTTGCTTATGGTTTAACTGAATCATCGAAGGTCAGCAGCAAGACATTGGTCAATAAAGGTAGATTAAATGCATAAAATATTTTTTTTATTTAACATTTAATTATTGGAGGTTTGCATAGTATTCTGATTTTGCATTTGACTGATTTTATTCATTTTGAGGAGTACTGAATCTTTTTTGTGCAAGTAAATGCTCACATTTAGTCTAGAACTAAAATAACGTTTACACACAACGCCTCTGCACTTACTCATGAGTTCTCTCAACATGGGGACAGGAGAGCTGTCAGTCAAATAAATGTGAAAAAGTAACAGATATTTTGTTGTAAATTTTAAAAGTAATCTGATTACGTAACTCAAGTTACTTTCAATGTGTTACCCCCAACACTGGTCACAAGTAGTATTGTAAAACAAGTAGTATTGTGACCTATTTAGTTTTTTTTTTTTTTTCAGTTGCTAACAAGCACCGGTCAATACTGGACAGAGGTGGACAGTTAGTGAAGTATTTTTACTTTCTACTCAAGTACATTTTTCAAGTATATGTACTATCTGTGTTTTCTTTGGAAAACTTTTACTTCACTACATTCCAAAGTGTAATATATAATGTCATACTTTTTACTGCACTACATTTCATAAATAAAAGGGTTTTTTTTACCTTTAATACTTAATTACATTAAAAAAATGTAGTACTTTCTTACTTGTACTCAAGTAAAACTTTGAATTACTTTTATTTGAGTAAAAGTATACAGTACTACATTTTTAATGTAATTAAATATTAAATGATATTAAATATGGAACGTAGTATAGAACGCAGCAATTTGGCAATTTTTACATATAATTTACTTGAGAAGTTATTACAGTAAGTCTGATGATTTAATGACCTGTGTCTGACCCCTGCACACTGATCCAGACTCTCCTCTAGATGGCGCTACAATCAAGTGTCTAGAACTCAAGGAGTCATCAATACTTTCTGTACAACTGAGGGGGAAAACAGACAGAATTGCAGGCTTTATTAGCGATATGAAATTGCTGTCAGTGATCAACGAAACAAAAGATAAAATACAAACATACATGGCCTTTTGGTTCAAAGTGTGCAAAAATTAAATTACAGAAAAAAGGCACAGAAAAAAAAGTACAGTCCTGTTCTTATCTTTACGATCTTCAGCATTTGGCCACATGTTCTCGTCCACATCACATCTAATGTTGTCACCTTGGATAGAAACGCTCGGCATGTGTTATCCATTGCATCCAGGAGGGACTTTTGATCATGTGGCTGATGATAAACTTTCCACCTCCAGGCAGAAAGGAATTCCTCGGAAGAAAAAGGGAAATCATTCTTGGATGGGCTGCAAACCAGTTTGTGATAGCATGTGAATGGTGGGATGCTACATTGTCCCATGCAATCACAAATGTCCTCATGTTTCCTCCCACCTGTTCTCTTTCTGCTTCTTGTGGCACCAGCTGTTGATGGAGGTCAGCTAAAAACAAAAGGCGGCGCTCCGTGTTATAGGGACCAAACCAGCACTCATTGTGATATTAGCTCCTCTCTGACCCGGCACATCAGCATTGGCCCTTTTCCCAATTACGTTTCTTCCTCGTGTTTTTGCCAGGTTGAACCCTGCCTCATCTACTTAAATGATTTGATGTGGTGTCTGATTAGCCTTCAACTCCACAACTCTCTGAAAGAAATCAAACACAATAGTTAAATGCCGTTCACTATGTGGGTATGTTTACTTGTTGAGTAGCAATAGAGAATAGTGAAAAAAGTGTAGAATAGTGTAAAACTCCGATCACGGTTTCTTTCAAAGGGAGCCGTGTACAACTGCTTAATTGGAATTCAGCATTCTTACTCCTCTCCCCTACATCTCCTTCTCATTTGTCTTGGTCCAACTAGTCCTCTCCCTGGTCAAACTAGTCTTCTCCCTGGTCCAACTACTCCTCTCCCTGGTCCAACTAGTCTTCTCCCTGGTCAAACTAGTCATCTCCCTGGTTCAACTAGTCCTCTCATCTCCCTGGTCCAACTAGTCCTCTCCCTGGTCCAACTAGTCCTCTCCCTGGTCCAAATAGTCCTCTCCCTGGTCCAACTAGTCTTCTCCCTGGTCCAACTAGTCCTCTCCCTTGTCAAACTAGCCCTCTCTCTAGTCCAACTAGTCCTCTCCCGGGTCCACATAGTCATCTCCCTGGTCCAACTAGTCTTCTCCCTGGTCCAACTATTCCTCTCCCTGGTCAAACTAGTCATCTCTCTGGTCCAACTAGTCCTCTCCCTGGTCAAACTAGTCCTCTCTCTAGACCAACTAGTCCTCTCCCTGGTCCAACTATTCCTCTCCCTGGTCCAAATAGTCTTCTCCCTGGTCAAACTAGTCATCTCCCTGGTCCAACTAGTCCTCTCCCTGGTCCAATTAGTCTTCTCCCTGGTCAAACTAGTCTTCTCCCTGGTCCAACTAGTCCTCTCCCTGGTCCAATTAGTCTTCTCCCTGGTCAAACTAGTCTTCTCCCTGGTCCAATTAGTCTTCTCCCTGGTCAAACTAGTCTTCTCCCTGGTCCAATTAGTCTTCTCCCTGGTCAAACTAGTCATCTCCCTAGTTCAACTAGTCCTCTCATCGCCCTGGTCCAACTAGTCCTCTCCCTGGTCCAACTAGTCCTCTCCCTGGTCCAAATAGTCTTCTCCCTGGTCAAACTAGTCCTTTCTCTGGTCCAACTAGTCCTCTCCCTGGTCCAATTAGTCTTCTCCCTGGTCAAACTAGTCCTCTCCCTGGTCCAAATAGTCTTCTCCCTGGTCAAACTAGTCCTCTCCCTGGTCCAACTAGTCCTCTCCCTGGTCAAACTAGTCCTCTCCCTGGTCCAAATAGTCTTCTCCCTGGTCAAACTAGTCCTCTCCCTGGTCCAACTAGTCCTCTCCCTGGTCAAACTAGTCCTCTCCCTGGTTCAACTAGTCCTCTCCCTGGTCCAAATAGTCTTCTCCCTGGTCAAACTAGTCATCTCCCTGGTCCAACTAGTCCTCTCCCTTGACCATCTAGTTCTTTCACTTGTCCAGACATTTCCTTTCTTTTTCTGCTCCTCTTTGTTGTTGTGTTGTTTTGAAAACCAATCAAAATAGTCCCTTTTTATTGTGTTTATGTAATGGAACGATTTGAATGGACTTGATCTCTTGATTGAGATTGGAATAAGTTATTTCTCAATGATCAGTAATTAAAAAAAGCTTATCCGCTGTTTGAATATTTTTTTCAATATTTTTGAGCTGATGTTGCAGAAGTAGAGACTTTATACTGTATCTATGGTTTGGAACATTAGGTCTTCCTTTCTGGCATGGCATTTAAGCATTTGTAAAAAAGACTGTAAATCCATGATTTTGGTATTAGGTAAGCTTGTATGTAAAGAAAATGTAAGCATTTTAGAAACGTGTTAATTGACTGCATTTTGTGTGAAAACATGAATTGTGGTAATGGTATGGTCACAACAGACAGATATTGTGCTAATTGAGTTTAGAGTTTTGAAAATGTGACTATATATTGGACAAAAGGATGTTAGCAATTGTATAAAAAAAAAAAAAAAAACTGTAATAATAATAACAATTATTATTATTACTATCATTGTTATTATTATTATTATGTGTGTTGAGGTCCGGTGATGATGCAGCGCCCCCTGTGGGTCAGACTGCGCGCGGTCAGAAGCTCCGCCTCAGAGATTCATCTGCTCCGGTGAATCAGATCCCCGTTCAGAGAGTCGCAGCGCCGCATCAGCTGTGTTCGACCCGCGGTCAGAGCAGCTGAAGGGATGATGGCGGCAGCGCTGGAGAGAGGAGGGCTTCGAGCCGCCTTCCTGAACCCGGCCAGCGGCGGCGGCGGCGGAGCGGCTCCCCCTGCAGCGGCGGCTTCAGCGTCCGGCGCGGGGCTGTGCGGCTCGGGCTCCGGCTCCGGATCCATGCCCGTCCCCATGAACCTCTTCGCCACCTGGGAGATCGACCGCTCCTCTCCGAGCTGCGTGCCCCGGTACGAGCTGCGCGTGTGTGTGTGTGTGTGTGTGTGTGTGTGTGTGTGTGTGTGTGTGTGTGTGTGTGTGTGTGAGAGAGAGAGAGCTGTTTGTTTGTTTACTGATGTCCTGCATCACTGCTGTTACTGATGTGACTGAAGTTTGACAGAATGACATCATGTTTACACAGCACACTGTAACAGTATTGGCAATATTCATATGTTGTTGCTGTTTTCCTCACAGTGATTTATCAGTGATTTTAACACATATGGTACAGGAGATCATATTTGTGCATATTTCAGTCAAAAATCATCATTCTGTCATCATTTACTCGTCCATTTCTGCCACATAAGAAAAATAATCATACTTTGGCAAATCTTAATTATGACATAAAAACAAAATTATAACATAAGAAGTCATAATTATGAGATATGGTCAAAATTATAACATAAAACGTCCTAATTATGAGATTAAGAAGCTGAAAGTATAAGATGGAAGTTTCTGCACCATAAGTATGACTTTTTAAATCATAATTTCGACTTTTATGTTAATTTCGATTTATGTCATGATTAAGATTTACCAAAGCATGATTATTTTTCTGATCTTCCACAGCCGCGTGTCGTTCCTGTGTGACTCTTTCTTCTGTGAAGATGTGCTTTTTTCCCACAGAATGAAACTAAATGGGGTCCAAAATGTGTTTTGTTCCAAACATGCTCTATTGTGTCCCAGTCGTACAGGTTTGACAGAGAGTAACTGTGTTTTTGGGTGAATATCCCTGTAGAGAAGGTCATGGTTTATGGCGCTTCTGTTAGCGGTGTGTGTGTGTGTGTGTGTGTGTGTGTGTGTGTGTGTGTGTGTGTGCGCATTTGTCTTGTTATCTCTGAACAGCTTCTCACAGCTTCTCTTCCCGTTGATCATGTCACACTCCTGCGGCTCACGAGTTCTGAAGGTGCTGTGGATAGCAGTGTCTGCTGTGTGTGTGTGTGTGTGTGTTGACAGTGTTTCTGCCTCAGCATCACTGCACTGACTCAGTTCTGGTGTTCCCGACTCTCTCTGTGGGGAATCCCAGAATGCCTTCACACCCATCCTGGCGTGTTTTCTGAGATGTTCCTCCGCCTGATGTCGTTCTTCATGTGGAGTTTGTGTGAGGCTCCTCCTGCTCTTCCCATCATTCCCTGTGTGTTTGTGTTTCCTCCTGAAAGTTTAATCTTCAGAGAAACACGTGCTCCCTCTGCTCTGGAAGCTTCTCTGTGTTTGTTACTCGGGCCGCTGAGGTCAGAATACACTGAGAGTGATGGATTATAGTGTGAGCGCCAGAGCACAAACTGACCGGCGGATGAGCGGCCGCTCCAGATGTGTGCAGTGGAGCCGCTCCATTCATCAGCTCTGACCCAGATGTGTCTCTGAGCGCACATTAATCCCTGTGTGTGTGTGTGAGTGTGTGTGTGTGTGTGTGTGTGTGTGTGTGTGTGTGTGTGCGTGCGTGTGTGAGTAAGTGAGTGTGT
This sequence comes from Coreius guichenoti, assembly GCA_039654105.1. Taxonomy (NCBI): domain Eukaryota; kingdom Metazoa; phylum Chordata; class Actinopteri; order Cypriniformes; family Gobionidae; genus Coreius; species Coreius guichenoti. Next base: position 41,686,300 of record CM077179.1, on the reverse strand, counting down.
GCGTGTGTGAGTGTGTGTGTGTGCGTGTGTGAGAGAGAGAGAGTGTGTTAGAGTGTGTGTGTGTGCGTGTGTGAGTGAGTGAGTGTGTGCGTGTGTGAGTGAGTGTGTGTGTGTGTGTGTGTGTGTGTGTGTGTGTGTGTGTCACTCACATGAGATCCCCCAATAGCAAACCACAACCATCCAATCAATTGCCCAGAGACAAAATCAAGCCCCGCCCTACATTTGTTCTTGTTCCTGAAGCGTTTCACTCGATATACGGCACAATAGAGGAGAAAAGACTTCTGTTTCATGTCAACTTTAATGTCACTGAGTGAACGAGCCGTCACTGCACGCCTGAAGAAGCATTCGCTTCTGCTCGGGACGCCTGTGAGCGCAGCTGTTTTGTCCTTGAAATGAATGGCCTGCTGGAACACCGCACACAGGAAATGCCTGAGAGCAGAGAGGAAGAAAGAGAGAGAGAGAAAGAGAGAGAGAGAGAGTTTCTTCTCTCATCCTGAGCGGCTCCTCCCTGCATCCAAACTCTTCCAACACCACAATCCCATAAACAGAGCAGAAACACGCTTCAGATAATAAACACGCCTGAGCTGACGGGAAACCCCCGGATCTGCAGCCATGGCCGTTTCACACACCAACACCTGCACCAGTTCAGCCATCAGAACACGAGCGGTCAGTCGGAGCCAGTGTCGCTGACACAAGCTAACACCGGCTTTAGTGTGTCTGCCGGTCACAAGTGGCTTACGGCAGGTTTGTTTACAGAACACCGGGGTTTAGTGCATCTGATCAGACGCTCACGGCCCGCACACAACACACATACAGAGAAGAGCCTGTCTGCAACACACACAGGGATCAGGGCAAGGTAGGGTAGATCAGGGCGCTCGCAACACCAGGGTCACGGGTTCGATTCCCAGGGAATGCATGCAAATTGAATGCTTTAAATAAAAGCATCTGCCAAAGGCATAAATGTAAAACCTTCACGTCATGAAAACATCTTCTCAAGCCTTTATGTCATGTTTTATGTGTGCAAAATTATGCGTTCGAATCGTATGAAGCATGAAAAACAGCTTCGGTCAGTCCAGCTTTAGTTCCTGGTGTCATGCTGAGAGTGGGATATCGCAGAGGAAAGGGTTCACAACACAGTGTGATTCAGTTGATTTCATTTGAGCAAACCTGTAATTTCCAGGGGAAATATGGGCTGTAATCCGAGTGTAATGCAGCTTGTGTTGAGGTTGTGAAGGAGGTGTTTTATACAGTGATTGAGGTTACTGAACACCAGTACATCCGTCTTTACACCTGCTCAGACTGAGAGAAAGAGTCAGCTTCATTTCTCCAGCGCTTTATAAAGTACAGATCGCTTCACAGTCATAAACAATCAATGATGCAAACTCTAGTGTCATTATTCAGATCGACCCAGTTACCATTTGACAAAAACGGCCTGGATGCTTCATAACGGCTCGATCTGAATCTTCATGTTCTGATGATTCTCGGTTCGAGTGAATCACACACTGACCTACATTCACACTCACTCTGAAATATTAACTATTAAACACACACTGCATCCTCGTCTCATTGTCTTCATCACATCACGTCACCCGTGAGCCGGATAATAACCTGCTCCTGTAATTCATTTATTCAAAAACTCTTCAATGATGAACATGTTTTCACTTACATTACATTAATGATGTTCATAACTAATGGGAAGGTTTACTTCTAAAAGATCATTTACCAATATCAATATCATCAGGATTCATGTCTGATCCACTAATCACTCTCAGTCTCCTCTAAAACACGAACATGGCCGATGATTTATCAGTCATTAATCAGATGAGGAAACGCGCTTCTGTGATGAACATGCTCTAAATTCAGTGTTATTTTGTGTGGCTTTATGTAATATTAACTTTCTTGAGCTTAATCAAGAGAAAAAGCCAGTCATAATAGCAGGCATAATATTTTTTTAAAGTCATCATGAACTGAAGTGAAGTCACGCTGGTCTTTTCTTCTCTATTGTGCCGTATATCGAGTGAAACGCTTCACAAACAAGAACAAATGTAGGGCGGGGCTTGATTTTGTCTGTGGGGAATTGATTGGATGGTTGTGGTTTGCTATTGGTGGATCTCATGTGAGTGACAGGTTGCCCCGCCCTCGTCATCAGAGAAGAGATGAAGTTATTCTGTTTCAAGATTATTAACACAATAATGATATGCACCAATAAATCATTTAGAATAAACACTGCAATATTCCATAAAAAAACAAGAGCTGTCCATGTTGATTTCATGGTGACTTCTCAGATGTCAGTGAGACTTCTTGATCTTGTTATTCTCAGTGTTTTACTGATGTAGTGCCGTGTCCTTCAGAGAGCATCTGTAGATCTCATGCCTGTGATATGTGGCTTGTTTTATTGACTCTGAACTGAAACAAGAGCAGTTTCTTCTCGCTGAGCTCTGACTTTCTCTTCTTTTATTGATTGTTTTGCGTCCAGCTTTTTCTTGTTCTGTCTTTTTCTCTTTCAGAGTGTCGACAGAAATCTCCTGACTCAGAGTTTTAGCACAGAAACACTTTATTTTCTCCTCTTTCACACATGTTTCCATGTTTTACTCTTCTCAGGAGTTGAGCAGTAACAGTATTGACGGATGGACGAGTCTCTGATCACTCCATCACACGCCTGTGTGTGTGTGATGTCAGAAACTGCAGACTTTCAGAACAGTTTAGTTTCAGCAAATGGAAGTTTTCTGTAAGTCACAGGAGGTTTTCATAGTACAAGCAACAGTCAAATTGAATGCATTTTGCTCAAATATGACTGAAAGTTCACTGTGTTTAATAGGAATCAGTAAGTCATTACATTACGCAGAATTCCAACTAAATGAGTTACAGCAGATGTCTAGTTGCTGTGGACTGTAAATAAGAGTTATTTAATGTGTTTCTACACAAGGTAAATGTTTCTGAAGGTTCAGTCTGACATCTCTCAGTGCATTACTGTCTCAGGAGCTCTGTCCATTAGAGCGGTATGGCCTGCAGACAGTGTGGTTCAGTGGTTCAGTATTTCAGTGGTTCAGTATTTCAGTGGTTCAGTGTTTCAGTGGTTTCAGTGGTTCAGTGTTTCAGTGGTTCTGTGTTTCAGTGGTTTCAGTGTTTCAGTGTGTTTCAGTGGTTTCAGTGTTTTAGTGTGTTTCAGTGTTTCAGTGTGTTTCAGTGGTTTCAGTGTTTCAGTGGTTCTGTGTTTCAGTGGTTCAGTGTGTTTCAGTGGTTTCAGTGGTTCAGTGGTTCAATGTTTCAGTGGTTTCAATGGTTCAGTGTTTCAGTGATTTCAGTGTTTCAGTGGTTTCAGTGGTTTCAGTGGTTTCAGTGTTTCAGTGGTTTCTGTGGTTCAGTGTTTCAGTGTTGCAGTGGTTTCAGTGTTTCAGTGGTTCTGTGTTTCAGTGGTTTCAGTGTTTCAGTGTTTCAGTGGTTTCTGTGGTTCAGTGTTTCAGTGTTTCAGTGGTTCTGTGGTTCTGTGTTTCAGTGGTTTCAGTGGTTCAGTGGTTTCAGTGTTTCAGTGTGTTTCAGTGGTTTCAGTGTTTTAGTGTGTTTCAGTGTTTCAGTGTGTTTCAGTGGTTTCAGTGGTTCAGTGGTTTCAGTGGTTCAGTGGTTTCAGTGTTTCAGTGGTTCTGTGTTTCAGTGGTTCTGTGTTTCAGTGGTTCTGTGTTTCAGTGGTTCTGTGTTTCAGTGGTTCAGTGTGTTTCAGTGGTTTCAGTGGTTCAGTGTTTCAGTGATTCAGTGGTTCAATGTTTCAGTGGTTTCAATGGTTCAGTGTTTCAGTGATTTCAGTGGTTCAGTGGTTTCAGTGGTTCTGTGTTTCAGTGGTTTCAGTGGTTCAGTGTTTCAGTGGTTTCTGTGTTTCAGTGTTTCAGTGGTTTCAGTGGTTCAGTGTTTCAGTATTTCAGTGGTTTCTGTGGTTCAGTGTTTCTGTGTTTCAGTGGGTTCAGTGGTTTCAGTGGTTCAGTGTTTCAGTATTTCAGTGGTTTCTGTGGTTCAGTGTTTCTGTGTTTCAGTGGGTTCAGTGGTTTCAGTGTTTCAGTGTTTCAGTGGTTTCAGTGTTTCAGTGGTTTCTGGGTTTCAGTGTGTTTCAGTGGTTTCAGTGGTTTCAGTGGTTTCAGTGGTTCAGTGGTTCAGCGGTTTCAGTGGTTTCAGTGGTTTCAGTGTTTCACTGTGTTTCAGTGGTTTCAGTGGTTCGGTGCTTCAGTGGTTTCAGTGTTTCAGTGGGTTCAGTGGTTCAGTGTTGCAGTGTTTCAGTGGTTTCAGTGGTTCAGTGGTTCAGTGGTTCAGTGTTTCAGTGGGTTCAGTGGTTCAGTGTTTCAGTGTTGCAGTGGTTTCAGTGTTGCAGTGGTTTCAGTGTTTCAGTGTGTTGCAGTGGTTGCAGTGTTGCAGTGGTTTCAGTGGTTTCTGTGTTTCAGTGGTTTCTGTGTTTCAGTGGGTTCAGTGTTTCAGTGGTTCAGTGTTTCAGTGGGTTTAGTGGTTCAGTGTTTCAGTGTTTCAGTGGTTCAGTGTTTCAGTGTTGCAGTGGTTTCAGTGTTTCAGTGGTTTCAGTGTTTCAGTGGTTTCAGTGGTTCAGTGTTTCAGTGGTTTCAAGGTTTCAATGTTTCAGTGTTGCAGTGTTTCAGTGGTTTCTGTGTTTCAGTGTTGCAGTGTTTCAGTGGTTTCAGTGGTTCAGTGTTGCAGTGTTTCAGTGGTTTCAGTGGTTCAGTGTTTCAGTGTTGCAGTGGTTTCAGTGTTTGTGCGTTTCAGTGGTTTCAAGGTTTCAATGTTTCAGTGTTGCAGTGTTTCAGTGGTTTCTTTGTTTCAGTGGTTCTGTGTTTCAGTGGTTTCTGTGTTTCTGTGTTTCAGTGGTTTCTGTGTTTCGGTGGTTTCAGTGGTTCTGTGTTTCAGTGGTTTCGGTGTTTCGGTGGTTATGTTTTCAGTGGTTTCAGTGGTTTCGGTGTTTCAGTCTTTCTGTTTCAGTGGTTCAGTGGTTTCAGTGGTTTCAGTGTTTCAGTGGTTTCTGTGTTTCAGTGGTTCAGTGTTTCAGTGTTTCAGTGTTTCTGTGTTTCAGTGTTTCAGTGTTTCAGTGTTTCAGTGGTTCAGTGGTTCAGTGGTTTCAGTGTTTCTGTGTTTCAGTGTTTCAGTGGTTCAGTGGTTCAGTGTTTCTGTGTTTCAGTGTTTTCAGTGTTTCAGTGTTTTCAGTGGTTTCAGTGTTTCTGTGTTTCAGTGGTTCAGTGTTTCAGTGTTTCTGTGTTTCTGTGTTTCAGTGTTTCAGTGGTTTCAGTGTTTCTGTGTTTCTGTGGTTTCAGTGTTTCAGTGTTTTCAGTGTTTCAGTGTTTTCAGTGGTTCAATGGTTCAGTGTTTCAGTGTTTCAGTGTTTCAGTGGTTTCAGTGTTTCTGTGTTTCAGTGTTTCAGTGGTTCAGTGTTTCTGTGTTTCAGTGGTTTCAGTGTTTCTGTGTTTCTGTGTTTCAGTGTTTCAGCGGTTTCAGTGTTTCTGTGTTTCTGTGGTTTCTGTGTTTCAGTGTTTCAGTGTTTCTGTGTTTCAGTGGTTTCTGTGTTTCAGTGTTTCTGTGTTTCAGTGGTTTCTGTGTTTCAGTGGTTTCTGTGTTTCAGTGTTTCTGTGTTTCAGTGGTTTCTGTGTTTCAGTGGTTTCTGTGTTTCTGTTTCAGTGTTTCTGTGTTTCAGTGGTTTCTGTGTTTCAGTGTTTCTGTGTTTCAGTGGTTTCTGTGTTTCAGTGGTTTCTGTGTTTCTGTTTCAGTGTTTCTGTGTTTCAGTGGTTTCTGTGTTTCAGTGTTTCTGTGTTTCAGTGGTTCAGTGGTTTCAGTGTTTCAGTGTTTCAGTGGTTTCAGTGTTTCAGTGTTTCAGTGGTTCAGTGTTTCAGTGGTTCAGTGTTTCAGTGGTTTCTTTGTTTCAGTGGTTCAGTGGTTCAGTGGTTCTGTGTTTCAGTGTTTCAGTTTTATTTTATTCTATTATTTTTCTATTATTTTATTATTTTATTTAATTTTAATATACTTTTTCATTTTAATTTCCCTTGTATTGTATCCAGTGTATTTCTCTTCACGTTTGCACACTGTGTCTGCTGTAGTGGCACGCCACTGAGCTCTCTCTGTTGTTTGTTTGTGATGTAGGACTGTTTTTCACCGCTTCAGGACGTCTGTACGCCTCTTGTCCTGAATATGTTTCTTCTCTTCACATGTTTTCTTGGGATTTCTCCCATCATGCTCTCGGTCAGCCGTGAGGTCTCAAATATTCAAGAGAAGCTTTTAAACAAGCAGCTGCTTTAGCAGCTCTCAATAATGCAGGAGAAGAGAGCAGATGATAATGGACCGAAACAAGAACAACGTGTGACGCTGTTGACTGAGAGAGAGAGAGAGAGAGAGAGAGAGAGAGACAGAGAGAGAGAGAGAGAGAGAGAGAGAGACAGAGAGAGACAGAGAGAGACAGAGAGAGAGAGAGAGAGAGAGAGAGAGAGAGAGACAGAGAGAGAGACAGAGAGAGAGACAGAGAGAGACAGAGAGAGAGAGAGAGACAGAGAGAGAGAGAGACAGAGAGAGAGAGAGAGAGAGACAGAGAGAGAGAGAGAGAGAGAGAGAGACAGAGAGAGAGAGAGAGAGAGACAGAGAGAGAGAGAGACAGAGAGAGAGAGAGAGAGAGAGAGACAGAGAGAGAGAGAGAGAGAGAGAGAGAGAGAGAGAGAGAGACAGAGAGAGACAGAGAGAGAGAGAGAGAGAGAGAGAGAGAGACAGAGAGAGAGAGAGACAGAGAGAGAGACAGAGAGAGACAGAGAGAGAGAGAGAGAGAGAAGTTGGCGCTCAACTCTCTGTGAATAGAAACGCTGCAGGTCACTGAGGTTTTTGTATGGCATGAACGTAGAGCGACTAATGTCGTGAATGCAGCTCTCTCTCTGCCTGTGTGTGTGTGTGTGTGTGTGTACTTTCTGCACTTAACAGAATGACAGAATAATGACCTGAAGACACTCTCATCTGCCATTGGTCAGCAGACAGATAAACTAAAGATGATGATGATGATGATGATGGATAGAGCTGGGTACTGACACAGACTTCACAATTCAATTCAGTTCTCATTCACACAAGCTTTGGATTCGATATCGATTCATTTGTAGGCACAGTACATGTCAGTTTTCCTCAAGATGACCTCCGACTTAACTTTTCTCGTGACCACAGATGGCACAAAATCTCATCTCAGCACTTTTGATGAATGGCTATTTTTAATTTAGTCATTTCATCTGAATATCAACATTTGTGAGATTTAGTCAGCCGAAACAGTTTTGAGTTTAATTGATCCAATTTTGTGTCACTGTAAAAAAAATGTATGACCTTGTATTGTGTTGAGTGTATATATATAGTTTTGTGTCTATTAGTTTATGAGGGATTTGTGGACGCATTAATGTTTTTGGATTATTGTGTGGTGTAAAAGTGATAGTTTTTATTTTGAAGTAAAAGATAAAATTAGACCTTTGGGGTAAGATGGGCCACAGAAGGCCCCCGAGTGGCATGTTGTTACTAGTGTTATTATTTTTAAATGTAATACTTTTTATAATGAATGGGGTTATTATTTAATATTTCCATGAATTAGATGTATATTTCAGACATCTTCACTTACATTAAAACCTATAGGTTAGTTCAGTGACATCATCACATTTTATTTCAGTGTTTCTATTATGACATATCTTCAATTAAATATGTAAATAGATACAGATAAATCTCTTTTACTGGGATTCTACTTTGTCTGACATCGGTTATTGAATTATTTAACTAAATTGTCAAAATACAATTTTAAATTGAATAGTTGATTTAGTATTTTACATTAATGACACTTTAAATAATATATAAATATAAATATTAATAAGAATTATATCAAAAGTAATTTATGCATTCTGTAAAAGTTTATCCAGGGGAGGCAATATTTTACATTTTGTGCTATAACAACTAAATTAGCAAATGTTTCTATTTATTTATATACACTTTGACAATTTATTAAAGCTTTTAAAATGTAATGAAATGAAAATATAACAATTAATTTACACCACAAACATGGATGAAAAAATATCTTGGTTGATATTATATTTCTAATTTGGATTTTAGAGTTATCGACTTTGAAATATTAAAGGGTTAGTTCACCCAAAAATGAAACTTCTGTCATTAGTTCCTCTCCCTCATGTCGTAAGACCCGTCAGACCTTCGTTCATCTTCAGACACAGATGAAGATATTTCTGATGAAATCCGAGAGCTCTCGACCCCTCCATAGACAGCAATGTAATGAACACTTTCAAGGTCCAGAAAGGAAGTAAAGACATCGTTAAAATAGTCCATGTGACTCCAGCGGTTCAGCCTTAATGTTATGAAGGGGCGAGAATACTTTAGTGCGCAAAAACAAACACAAATAACGACTTTATTCAACAGTTTCTTCTCGTCTGTGTCAGCGTCAGCATCACACGCATGTGTCGTGATCACATGATCAGCGTCGGCCAATGGTGAGCCGGCGTTCTGGCGTAGCTTTGACGTAACTGAAGCGCTGCACTGTATTTACTACGTCAACAGAGAGTCTGACACAGATGAGAAGAAACTGTTGAATAAAGTCGTTATTTGTGTTTGTTTTTGCGCACTAAAGTATTCTCGACCCTTCATAACATTAAGGCTGAACCACTGGAGTCACATGGTCTACTTTAACAATGTTTTTACTGCCTTTCTGGGCTTTGAAAGGGTTAATTACATTACATTTTTGGGTGAACTAACCCTTTAAGAACCTATATAGAGGTCATTAATCAATATTGCCAGCCCAGTACTAATGATGATGATGACGATGATGATGATGGGCAGGGATTTTCATTTCTCTGTCAGACTGAAGCAGAAAGTGGGTCAGAGAGACAGACAGACAGCTGTGTGGATGTTGACATCTCTGGAAATGGTTTTGTGTGGAATGAGCTCTGGGTGGAGAGAGACGGATTCCTTGTGTGTGTGTGTGTGTGTGTGTGTGTGTGTGTGTGTGTGTGTGTGTGTGTGTGTGTTCTGTAACTCAGAGCAGCTGTGATGCAGGAAGAGGAAATGCCTGAGAGTCTCATTTCACCAGTGCTGGATCTCATCACAGAAACACACTGAGCGCACCCATCACACACACACACATTACGTAGAGAGAGAAGACATGGTGTCGTACTGAATGTTAGGGTTAGGGTTAGGCGACGCTTGAGAGACTCGCCTGTCTGAAACTGATAACTATTAATACACTCTCAGTGCAGTGAGAAACTATATTACTATATTAAAAATGTATACATACTGTATATAAATAGTGCAAAGAGTAGTCGAGTCAGCTTATACAGTACAGATTGTTTCAAAGCAGCTTTACAGTGATAACTAGAGCCCGACCGATATGGGTTTATGGGGGCCGATACCGCTATTGGGGAGTAAAAAACGTCCGATATCGATATATCGGCCGATATTCTTTGTGTATATTATAGTACAGTACCAGTCAAAAGTTTGGACACACTTTCCCATTGGTGTGTCCAAACCTTTAACTGGTACTATATATATATATATATATATATACACTCACCTAAAGGATTATTAGGAACACCATACTAATACTGTGTTTGACCCCCTTTCGCCTTCAGAACTGCCTTAATTCTACGTGGCATTGATTCAACAAGGTGCTGAAAGCATTCTTTAGAAATGTTGGCCCATATTGATAGGATAGCATCTTGCAGTTGATGGAGATTTGTGGGATGCACATCCAGGGCACGAAGCTCCCGTTCCACCACATCCCAAAGATGCTCTATTGGGTTGAGATCTGGTGACTGTGGGGGCCATTTTAGTACAGTGAACTCATTGTCATGTTCAAGAAACCAATTTGAAATGATTCGAGCTTTGTGACATGGTGCATTATCCTGCTGGAAGTAGCCATCAGAGGATGGGTACATGGTGGTCATAAAGGGATGGACATGGTCAGAAACAATGCTCAGATAGGCCGTGGCATTTAAACGATGCCCAATTGGCACTAAGGGGCCTAAAGTGTGCCAAGAAAACATCCCCCACACCATTACACCACCACCACCAGCCTGCACAGTGGTAACAAGGCATGATGGATCCATGTTCTCATTCTGTTTACGCCAAATTCTGACTCTACCATCTGAATGTCTCAACAGAAATCGAGACTCATCAGACCGGGCAACATTTTTCCAGTCTTCAACTGTCCAATTTTGGTGAGCTCGTGCAAATTGTAGCCTCTTTTTCCTATTTGTAGTGGAGATGAGTGGTACCCGGTGGGGTCTTCTGCTGTTGTAGCCTATCCGCCTCAAGGTTGTGCGTGTTGTAGCTTCACAAATGCTTTGCTGCATACCTCGGTTGTAACGAGTGGTTATTTCAGTCAAAGTTGCTCTTCTATCAGCTTGAATCAGTCGGCCCATTCTCCTCTGACCTCTAGCATCAACAAGGCATTTTCGCCCACAGGACTGCCGCATACTGGATGTTTTTCCCTTTTCACACCATTCTTTGTAAACTCTAGAAATGGTTGTGCGTGAAAATCCCAGTAACTGAGCAGATTGTGAAATACTCAGACCGGCCCGTCTGGCACCAACAACCATGCCACGCTCAAAATTGCTTAAATCACCTTTCTTTCCCATTCTGACATTCAGTTTGGAGTTCAGGAGATTGTCTTGACCAGGACCACACCCCTAAATGCATTGAAGCAACTGCCATGTGATTGGTTGATTAGATAATTGCATTAATGAGAAATTGAACAGGTGTTCCTAATAATCCTTTAGGTGAGTGTATATAATACAGTATATAGATAATATACATACGTTGTACATAAATACAACAGAACAAACATACAAATGAAAAACAGTTCTTTTCATGTTTTTTATGTAGGTCTAAACTAGATTTTCAGGTACAGAAATGGTAATCAAATGTAAAATATCACTTCATAATCTTCAGTGTATAAATATAGATTAACCCTTATTAAAGTTATTCAGTCAAGAGCAGTGAGTGATTTTTTTTTTCTGTCTTTTGTATCTCGTCTTTTATGAGAAAACGCTTCCCTGCCGTTGACGAGATTTTTCTGTGTTTTCACTGTTATCCGGTAGGGGGCGCTATTACACATCTGTGTTTTCACTGTTATCCGGTAGGGGGCGCTATTACACATCTGTGTTTCCCTGTTATACGGTAGGGCACGCTATTACACATCTGTGTTTCCCTGTTATACGGTAGGGGGCGCTATTACACATCTGTGTTTTCACTGTTATACGGTAGGGGGCGCTATTACACATCTGTGTTTCCCTGTTATACGGTAGGGGGCGCTATTACACATCTGTGTTTTCCCTGTTATACGGTAGGGGGCGCTATTACACATCTGTGTTTTCACTGTTATCCGGTAGGGGGCGCTATTACACATCTGTGTTTCCCTGTTATACGGTAGGGGGCGCTATTACACATCTGTGTTTCCCTGTTATACGGTAGGGGGCGCTATTACACATCTGTGTTTTCACTGTTATACGGTAGGGGGCGCTATTACACATCTGTGTTTCCCTGTTATACGGTAGGGGGCACTATTACACATCTGTGTTTTCCCTGTTATACGGTAGGGGGCGCTATTACACATCTGTGTTTCCCTGTTATACAGTAGGGGGCGCTATTACACATCTGTGTTTTCCCTGTTATACGGTAGGGGGCGCTATTACACATCTGTGTTTTCACTGTTATACGGTAGGGGCCGCTATTACACATCTGTGTTTTCCCTGTTATACGGTAGGGGGCGCTATTACGCATCTGTGTTTCCCTGTTATACGGTAGGGGGCACTATTACGCATCTGTGTTTCCCTGTTATACGGTAGGGGGCGCTATTACACACCTGTGTTTCCCCGTTATATGGTAGGGGGCGCTATTACGCATCTGTGTTTTCACTGTTATACGGTAGGGGGCGCTATTACACATCTGTGTTTCCCTGTTATACGGTAGGGGGCGCTATTACACACCTGTGTTTCCCCGTTATATGGTAGGGGGCGCTATTACGCATCTGTGTTTTCCCTGTTATACAGTAGGGGGCGCTATTACACATCTGTGTTTCCCTGTTATATGGTAGGGGGCGCTATTACACACCTGTGTTTCCCTGTTATATGGTAGGGGGCGCTATTACACATCTGCGTTTCCCTGTTATATGGTAGGGGGCGCTATTACACATCTGTGTTTCCCTGTTATATGGTAGGGGGCGCTATTACGCATCTGTGTTTCCCTGTTATACGGTAGGGGGCGCTATTACACATCTGCGTTTCCCTGTTATATGGTAGGGGGCGCTATTACACACCTGTGTTTCCCTGTTATATGGTAGGGGGCGCTATTACACATCTGCGTTTCCCTGTTATATGGTAGGGGGCGCTATTACACATCTGTGTTTCCCTGTTATACGGTAGGGGGCGCTATTTACACATCTGTGTTTTCCCTGTTATACGGTAGAGGGCGCTATTACGCATCTGTGTTTCCCTGTTATACGGTAGAGGGCGCTATTACGCATCTGTGTTTTCCCTGTTATATGGTAGGGGGCGCTATTACGCATCTGTGTTTCCCTGTTATATGGTAGGGGGCGCTATTACACATCTGTGTTTCCCTGTTATATGGTAGGGGGCGCTATTACACACCTGTGTTTCCCTGTTATATGGTAGGGGGCGCTATTACACATCTGCGTTTCCCTGTTATATGGTAGGGGGCGCTATTACACATCTGCGTTTCCCTGTTATATGGTAGGGGGCGCTATTACACATCTGTGTTTCCCTGTTATATGGTAGGGGGCGCTATTACACACCTGTGTTTCCCTGTTATATGGTAGGGGGCGCTATTACACATCTGCGTTTCCCTGTTATATGGTAGGGGGCGCTATTACACATCTGTGTTTCCCTGTTATACGGTAGGGGGCGCTATTTACACATCTGTGTTTTCCCTGTTATACGGTAGAGGGCGCTATTACGCATCTGTGTTTTCACTGTTATACGGTAGAGGGCGCTATTACGCATCTCCTGAACGAGCACAGAATCTCCTGATCAAAACACAGGTGAAGAAGAAGCAGAAACCAGCGATCTCTTATAAGCAGATTCATATGTAAAATAACGCGATCATCAACATTAAACAGCATATAAATCAAAACTGCCTAAAGTTATTGAATGAAATGTCGACCCAGGACAAGCTCTAGGACTGAAGCTTTGGGGTGTTGATGGACTCCATCTGTGTTTTGATCATCGTTCTGCATCCCATATGTATGTAAGTTAGTCGTGATTTTCTCAGATTTTTTCTCAAAAGTTGCTTTTCATGAAACTGACCCACATTCAAGTGTTGATAAAAAAAGAGTGCATGAAGCTAGAATAAAACAGAGGGTCTGCTCTTTCTTTTGATATATTGCATGTTCAGATATTCATACAACAAGGTATTCTGTGGGCCATGAAACTTGTGAAAATGACAAAAACGCTGGCGGTGACTGGCATATTTCATGTTTACGTTCACTTAAGACATAACCGACTATGTTTACGATGATACTCGACAAGACAGGCATTTTACATAATTTTGTGTGAATATTCGCACGCTGTGAGACGCGTGGGCGTGCGTTCATATCGGCGGCATATACGCTGATGCCGATATATCTGCGACAGGCTCATATCGGCCGATAAAATCGGAAGAACCGATAAATTGGTCGGGCTCTAGTGATAACGGGAAAATAACAGAATCAAAAAACTTCATCAAATATGAAAAAACACAATAGTCATTATTCAGATAAATTCAGTTCAATAACTGTGTTGATGCTGCAGCATTAATCAGTGTCTGTCTGTCTCTCTCAGGCTGTGCAGTCTGACGCTGAAGAAGCTCATCGTGTTGAAGGAGCTGGATAAGGATCTGAACTCGGTGCTCATCGCTGTGAAGATTCAGGTAAGTGCTTGAACATCACAGAAAACTCTGAAACGACTCGAGTGTAAATGGTTTAAATGTTGCAAGACAACATTTGAAGAGCCTTCTGTCTAGGCTGGATCGTACTTCTACTTCTTATAAAAGACAGCAAATGGAATATGGTGAATGTTTAACATATTTACGTTTATGCATTTAGCAGACACTTTTATCCAAAGTGATTACAACAAGAGATTCATCTTAAAAAGGAAATAAACATGAGAAGTGTTAGTAATGCAAAGTTTCAGACATCATTCAGAAGTTAGAACAGGGCAGGATTAAGGTACACTATATTGCCAAAGGTTTTGTGACGCCTGCCTTTACATGCACATGAGCTTTAATGCCATCCCATTCTTAATCCGTAGGGTTTAATATGGAGTTGGCCCACCCTTTGCAGCTATAACAGCTTCAACTCTTCTGGGAAGGCTTTCCACAAGGTTTAGGAGTGTGTTTATGGGAATGTTTGACCATTCTTCTAGAAGCGCATTTGTGAGGTCAAGGACTGATGTTGGACGAGAAGGCCTGGCTCTCAGTCTCCGCTCTAATTCATCCCAAAGGTGTTCTATCGGGTTGAGGTCAGGACTCTGTGCAGGCCAGTCAAGTTCCTCCACACCAAACTCGCTCATCCATGTCTTTATGGACCGACGCTTTGTGGACTGGTGCAGTCATGTTGGGACAGGAAGGGGCCGTCCCCAAACTGTTCCCACAAAGTTGGGAGCATGAAATTGTCCAAAATGTCTTGGTATGCTGAAGCATTAAGAGTTCCTTTCGCTGGAACTAAGGGGCCAAGACCAACCCCTGAAAAACAACCCCACCCCATAATCCCCCCTCCACCAAACTTTACACTTGGCAAAATGCAGTCAGACAAGTCCCATTCTCCTGGCAACCGCCAAACCCAGACTCGTCCATGGGATTCACTCCAGAGAACACGTCTCACTGCTCTAGAGTCCAGTGGCGGCGTTCTTTACCCTACTGCATCCCACGCTTTGCATTGCACTTGGTGATGTAAGGCTTGGATGAGCTGCTCGGCCATGGAAACCCATTCCATGAAGCTCTCTACACACTGTTCTTGAGCTCATCTGAAGGCCACAGAAGTTTGGAGGTCTGTAGCTGTCGACTCTGCAGAAAGTTGGTGACTTCTGCGCACTGTGACCCTCAGCATGCGCTGACCCCGCTCTGTGATTTTACGTGGTCTATCACTTCGTGGCTGAGTTGCTGTTGTTCCCAATTGCTTCCACTTTGTTATAATCCCACTAACAGTTGAGCGTGGAATATTTAGTAGTGAGGAAATGTCAGGAATGGACTTATTGCACAGGTGGCAACCTATCACGGTACCACGCTTGAGTTCACTGAGCTCCTGAGAGCGACCCATTCTTTCACAAATGTTTGTAGAAGCGTCTGCATGCCTAGTGCTTGATTTATACACCTGTGGCCATGAAGTGATTGAACACTTGAATTCAGTGATTTGGAGGGGCGTCCCAATACTTTTGGCAGTATAGTGTGTATCAACATAGACGAAAATGTAAAATACAATTTTATATTATCAGACATTAACATGTGAAGACTGTGTGTGTGCAGGGCTCCAAACGAGTCCTGCGATCAAACGAGTACGTGGTTCCTCCGAGCGGCCTGATGGAGACGCAGCTGGAGCTCAGCTTCTCTCTGCAGGTACAAAACACACACAATCATTCAGCAAAAGTGCTGTGAAAATATAAACAACCTGTACTTTTCACAGCTCTTTTCTGTTGAATTAGCAAGGCCATGTTGCTACTTAAATCTGTTTTTTCTACATATACTGACAGCCACCATAATAACACTGAAAAGCACATGACGAGTCAAAGCTGAGGGAAATACTGATGTATAGTGTCATACACACAAACACAAAACACACGACACTAAAATAATGCAATAAACATTTATTAACAACATAAATGCAATGTAAAAACATAATGTACATAACTGAGAACAAAAAACTAATAAGAAACATAATTTATCAAATTAAAAGCCATCAAATATGAAGTGTCTCAGGGAATTCTGGGAATGTCAATTTATGGCTTTTCAATGTAAATTATAAGATATCCAAAAATGGCACATTACACAAAATGTAAGGTTATATTTATTAGGGTTTTTCTACTGTTAACAGTTAACAGGTTTTCCTGACCAGGGCTCCAGACTGCGACCAAATAGTTGCATTTTGCAACCTTTTTTCCTGCTGGTGCAACTACATTTTGTTAGCGGTCTCACTGGAGCCCGACTGATAAGAGCTGCCATTTCTGTTACACATGAGAAACATCAGACGGCAAATGAAAGCAGAACAGAACCGCTCTACTCGTTTGAGCTGCTCACACACGGGCCGATCTTGATCATGTGACACCGTTACTACACAGCGCTGGAGATCCAGTGAGAAAGAGTTTGAATTCACCACAGAATTAATAACATCAAGATTTAGTTGAAGCGTTCGGAGCAGAATTCTCTGTTATAAACCACAGATATCAGATCAAACAGAGCTGACGTGGAGACCAGAAGAAACATTGAGCCATGAGCGAAGATCAGGAGTTTCAGTCACAAATCACCAACATTCACCATGATTTACTGTAGTGACGCCACATGATTTACTGTAGTGACGCCTCATGATTTACTGTAGTCACGCCACATGATTTACTGTAGTGACGCCACATGATTTACTGTAGTAACGCCACATGATTTACAGTAGTGACGCCTCATGATTTACTGTAGTGACCCCACATGATTTACTGTAGTGACACCACATGATTTACTGTAGTGACACCTCATGATTTACTGTAGTGACTCCACATGATTTACTGTAGTGACACCACATGATTTACTGTAGTGACACCTCATGATTTACTGTAGTGACACCACATGATTTACTGTAGTGACACCTCATGATTTACTGTAGTGACACCACATGATTTACTGTAGTGACACCACATGATTTACTGTAGTGACACCTCATGATTTACTGTAGTGACTCCACATGATTTACTGTAGTGACACCACATGATTTACTGTAGTGACACCTCATGATTTACTGTAGTGACACCACATGATTTACTGTAGTGACACCTCATGATTTACTGTAGTGACACCACATGATTTACTGTAGTGACACCACATGATTTACTGTAGTGACACCTCATGATTTACTGTAGTGACACCACATGATTTACTGTAGTGACACCACATGATTTACTGTAGTGACACCACATGATTTACTGTAGTCACACCTCATGATTTACTGTAGTGACTCCACATGATTTACTGTAGTGACACCACATGATTTACTGTAGTGACACCTCATGATTTACTGTAGTGACACCACATGATTTACTGTAGTGACACCACATGATTTACTGTAGTGACACCACATGATTTACTGTAGTGACACCTCATGATTTACTGTAGTCACACCACATGATTTACTGTAGTGACACCTCATGATTTACTGTAGTCACACCTCATGATTTACTGTAGTGACTCCACATGATTTACTGTAGTGACACCACATGATTTACTGTAGTGACACCACATGATTTACTGTAGTGACACCTCATGATTTACTGTAGTCACACCTCATGATTTACTGTAGTCACACCTCATGATTTACTGTAGTGACTCCACATGATTTACTGTAGTGACACCACATGATTTACTGTAGTGACACCTCATGATTTACTGTAGTCACACCACATGATTTACTGTAGTCACACCACATGATTTACTGTAGTCACACCTCATGATTTACTGTAGTGACTCCACATGATTTACTGTAGTGACACCACATGATTTACTGTAGTGACACCTCATGATTTACTGTAGTGACACCACATGATTTACTGTAGTGACACCTCATGATTTACTGTAGTCACACCTCATGATTTGCTGTAGTAACACCACATGATTTACTGTAGTAACACCTCATGATTTACTGTAGTCACACCTCATGATTTACTGTAGTCACACCTCATGATTTACTGTAGTGACACCACATGATTTACTGTAGTGACACCACATGATTTACTGTAGTGACACCTCATGATTTACTGTAGTGACACCTCATGATTTACTGTAGTGACACCACATGATTTACTGTAGTCACACCACATGATTTACTGTAGTGACGCCTCATGATTTACTGTAGTGACACCTCATGATTTACTGTAGTAACACCACATGATTTACTGTAGTCACACCACATGATTTACTGTAGTGACACCACATGATTTACTGTAGTGACACCACATGATTTACTGTAGTGACACCACATGATTTACTGTAGTCACACCACATGATTTACTGTAGTCACACCACATGATTTACTGTAGTGACGCCACATGATTTACTGTAGTGACGCCTCATGATTTACTGTAGTGACACCACATGATTTACTGTAGTGACGCCACATGATTTACTGTAGTGACGCCACATGATTTACTGTAGTCACACCACATGATTTACTGTAGTGACGCCACATGATTTACTGTAGTGACACCACATGATTTACTGTAGTGACACCACATGATTTACTGTAGTGACACCACATGATTTACTGTAGTCACACCACATGATTTACTGTAGTCACACCACATGATTTACTGTAGTGACGCCACATGATTTACTGTAGTGACGCCTCATGATTTACTGTAGTGACACCACATGATTTACTGTAGTGACACCACATGATTTACTGTAGTGACACCACATGATTTACTGTAGTCACACCACATGATTTACTGTAGTCACACCACATGATTTACTGTAGTCACACCACATGATTTACTGTAGTGACGCCACATGATTTACTGTAGTGACACCACATGATTTACTGTAGTGACACCACATGATTTACTGTAGTGACACCACATGATTTACTGTAGTCACACCACATGATTTACTGTAGTCACACCACATGATTTACTGTAGTGACGCCACATGATTTACTGTAGTGACGCCTCATGATTTACTGTAGTGACACCACATGATTTACTGTAGTGACGCCACATGATTTACTGTAGTGACGCCACATGATTTACTGTAGTCACACCACATGATTTACTGTAGTGACGCCTCATGATTTACTGTAGTGACACCACATGATTTACTGTAGTGACGCCTCATGATTTACTGTAGTGACACCTCATGATTTACTGTAGTAACACCACATGATTTACTGTAGTCACACCACATGATTTACTGTAGTGACACCACATGATTTACTGTAGTGACACCACATGATTTACTGTAGTGACACCACATGATTTACTGTAGTCACACCACATGATTTACTGTAGTCACACCACATGATTTACTGTAGTGACGCCACATGATTTACTGTAGTGACGCCTCATGATTTACTGTAGTGACACCACATGATTTACTGTAGTGACGCCACATGATTTACTGTAGTGACGCCACATGATTTACTGTAGTCACACCACATGATTTACTGTAGTGACGCCTCATGATTTACTGTAGTGACGCCACATGATTTACTGTAGTGACGCCACATGATTTACTGTAGTGACGCCACATGATTTACTGTAGTCACACCACATGATTTACTGTAGTGACGCCACATGATTTACTGTAGTGACGCCTCATGATTTACTGTAGTGACGCCACATGATTTACTGTAGTGACGCCACATGATTTACTGTAGTGACGCCTCATGATTTACTGTAGTGACGCCTCATGATTTACTGTAGTCACGCCTCATGATTTACTGTAGTCACGCCTCATGATTTACTGTAGTGACGCCACATGATTTACTGTAGTCACGCCACATGATTTACTGTAGTGACACCACATGATTTACTGTAGTGACACCTCATGATTTACTGTAGTGACACCTCATGATTTACTGTAGTCACACCTCATGATTTACTGTAGTAACACCACATGATTTACTGTAGTAACACCACATGATTTACTGTAGTCACACCTCATGATTTACTGTAGTAACACCACATGATTTACTGTAGTCACACCTCATGATTTACTGTAGTAACACCACATGATTTGCTGTAGTAACACCACATGATTTGCTGTAGTAACACCTCATGATTTACTGTAGTCACACCTCATGATTTACTGTAGTCACACCTCATGATTTACTGTAGTGACACCACATGATTTACTGTAGTGACACCACATGATTTACTGTAGTGACACCTCATGATTTACTGTAGTGACACCTCATGATTTACTGTAGTCACACCTCATGATTTACTGTAGTAACACCACATGATTTACTGTAGTCACAGCACATGATTTACTGTAGTGACGCCACATGATTTACTGTAGTGACGCCTCATGATTTACTGTAGTGACGCCACATGATTTACTGTAGTGACGCCACATGATTTACTGTAGTGACGCCACATGATTTACTGTAGTGACGCCTCATGATTTACTGTAGTGACGCCTCATGATTTACTGTAGTCACGCCTCATGATTTACTGTAGTAACACCACATGATTTACTGTAGTAACACCACATGATTTACTGTAGTCACACCTCATGATTTACTGTAGTAACACCACATGATTTACTGTAGTCACACCTCATGATTTACTGTAGTAACACCACATGATTTGCTGTAGTAACACCACATGATTTACTGTAGTAACACCTCACGATTTACTGTAGTCACACCTCATGATTTACTGTAGTCACACCTCATGATTTACTGTAGTCACACCTCATGATTTACTGTAGTGACACCACATGATTTACTGTAGTGACACCACATGATTTACTGTAGTGACACCTCATGATTTACTGTAGTGACACCTCATGATTTACTGTAGTCACACCTCATGATTTACTGTAGTAACACCACATGATTTACTGTAGTCACACCACATGATTTACTGTAGTGACGCCACATGATTTACTGTAGTGACGCCTCATGATTTACTGTAGTGACGCCACATGATTTACTGTAGTGACGCCACATGATTTACTGTAGTGACGCCACATGATTTACTGTAGTGACGCCTCATGATTTACTGTAGTGACGCCTCATGATTTACTGTAGTGACGCCTCATGATTTACTGTAGTGACGCCACATGATTTACTGTAGTGACACCACATGATTTACTGTAGTAACACCACATGATTTACTGTAGTCACACCACATGATTTACTGTAGTGACACCTCATGATTTACTGTAGTCACACCTCATGATTTACTGTAGTAACACCACATGATTTACTGTAGTAACACCACATGATTTACTGTAGTCACACCTCATGATTTACTGTAGTAACACCTCATGATTTACTGTAGTAACACCACATGATTTACTGTAGTAACACCACATGATTTACTGTAGTCACACCTCATGATTTACTGTAGTAACACGACATGATTTACTGTAGTCACACCTCATGATTTACTGTAGTCACACCTCATGATTTACTGTAGTCACACCACATGATTTACTGTAGTAACACCACATGATTTACTGTAGTGACACCACATGATTTACTGTAGTGACACCACATGATTTACTGTAGTGACACCTCATGATTTACTGTAGTGACATCACATGATTTACTGTAGTGACACCACATGATTTACTGTAGTGACGCCACATGATTTACTGTAGTAACACCACATGATTTACTGTAGTGACACCTCATGATTTACTGTAGTGACACCTCATGATTTACTGTAGTGACACCACATGATTTACTGTAGTAACACCACATGATTTACTGTAGTGACACTGTAGTCACACCTCATGATTTACTGTAGTCACACCACATGATTTACTGTAGTAACACCACATGATTTACTGTAGTGACACCACATGATTTACTGTAGTGACACCACATGATTTACTGTAGTTACGCCACATGATTTACTGTAGTGACGCCACATGATTTACTGTAGTGACGCCACATGGGATTGTGGGAGAAATAGTCGAATGTTGAATATTCATCTCAGGGTTCAACCTTTTCAGAGTGAAATTCAAACACTTTTCAAGAGCTTCACACTTTTACCAGCACTTCAAAGCTTTAAATATTATCTAATTTTAATGTTGTTTTTAATGTGATAATTTGTAAAACTAAAAGTTTAAAGGTGTAGGCCACTTTGTGTCAAACGAGCACTTTTATTTTAAAAACACATGAAATGCCCACTATAACCAGTAGATGGCAGCAGAGGAGCACTTACTGACTTATTAGCCATTTCCACTCATTAATATTAATGATCTTTGGACAAAAGGAGGAAGTCACAAAGTCTCATGAAAAACAAACACTTTTCTTCAGATTGTGCCTGAATTACCCAGAAAGCAAGTGAAGAGCTCCTTTAATAATCCCTGGAGCTGTCGGTCAGTTCAGTGTGAGACTAGAGAAGAACAATGGCACTTTTAATAAGAGCAGAATATTTACATTTTCACTATAAAATGAGGGTTTTGCACATTACTGCTGTTAATAAAAGTTAATTTTATCTGCATATCAACTCAAGCTCAGTGCTTCACTGTTACATTTCCAATAAACAACATAATATTATTAGTAACTACACTATTAACAAAACAACGCAAAACAATGGTGATTTTATGATTAAATTAACCAGCACCACCAAATCAGGTGGCACCGATCTCAAATGTTAGTCTGGAGCCCTGCTGACGCAGTTTTAGTCTTTTTCTGTTAAAATTACAATCAGTTTTGACGTCTGACGCTGTGAGCGAATGCTAATCAAAGTGAAGCCTTGACTTGTTTAAAACATTAAAGGGACAGTTTCACCAATAAATGATCATTCTGTCATCATTACCTGTGTTTGAGAAATGCCCATACAGTGAAAGTCACTTGTGTCCAGTGTTGTTTGGTCCCCAACGTTTTCATAATGTGTTCTTTACAGAAGAAATAGTTTGAACGACATGAAGGCGAGTAAATGATGACAGAATGATACTTTCTGGGTGAACCGTCCCTTTAAATATCATTTAGTTGTGTCTCAGTTCATTGTGTTTGTAAGAGCCGTAATGTCTGATCTCTTTCCTCTGGCGTGTTTTTGTCTTGTCGTGTCGTGGCAGTATTCTCACTTCCTGAAGAGAGACGCCAACCGCCTGCAGATTATGCTACAGAGAAGAAAACGCTACAAAAACAGAACGATTCTGGGCTTCAAGACTCTTGCTGTCGGAGTCATCGACATGGCGGAGGTACGGCCCGTTCTCACCCAGAACAATAACTATAATCATAACTATATCAGCATCCACGCCAGCTGTTTATTACTCGTCTGTCACTTTAAATGCTCGAGCTCGTTAAAGCGAGATGAAGTCTGATTGGCTGCCAGTGTTTTTGTCGTTCATCAGCTGGAAAAGTGAGGAAAACAGGCTGTCTGTCTGCGCTGCTCCTTGGAGACACACACACGCCTGAAGTCTAAATCCTTCAGTTCCAAAACATCCTTATTAAAGTATTAGTTCACTTCAAAATGAAAATTTTCCAATCTCATCCAAGATGTTCATGTCTTTCTTTCTTCAGTGGAAAAGAAATTAAGTTTTTTAAGGAAAACATTCCAGGATTTTTCTCCACATAATGGACTTCAATGGCAACCAACGGTTGAAGGTCCAAATCAATGCAGTTTCAGAGGAAAGGCTTCAGAGGCTCTGCACGATCCCAGAGGAATAGGGTCTTATCTAGACAAACCATCGGCCATTTTATAAAAAAATAAACATTTATATACTTTTTAACCTCAAATGCGTGACAAATGCGTGAAGGTCACGCATGATGACCCAGTGCCGAAAAACTCCATGTCATGTTCTCCTCCAACTTCAAAATCGACATCGTTGTGTTACCCTTATTTTTGTAAAGGGCGTTTGATTTAGTCTTTGCACGTTCGTTTTAACACTGGGTCGGTACTTCCACTTACGTCACGCGTGGTCTTTTCCGACCTTTCCCCCTCGAAATGGTTCTCATTCGCGCTTGAATATGTTTACACTATAAAATCTGGCGAAATATAATACTCTTTTTTTACAGTTATCTTAAGCCTAGCTGTTTTAATAGGATGGACAGTTGAATAGAAACCCAACCTCGTTATACTTAATAAACATATTTGCTTCTTCTTAGCCTAAGTGTCCCTGTAATGGAGTATTCTCTGTGTAGAGCGCACAACTGCATGAGCTTATGTCTGAGCTTGCATTTTGGGTTAAGCTGCGTTGGTTTGACATTGTGGAAAATAGAATAATATAATCAAAATGTATTAGCCTTTTTACCCGTTAGGGATGTGACGGTGAGAAATTTTTCCCTCACCGTCACATTACAGTGCGGCCGTGCGCATTTTACTTTCGGTTTAGAATTAGCGCCAATTCGGGGGCGGGTTACTTGAATGGTGGGTTCATTAGCCTATTATTATTAAATGAAAAACACAACAACAAAACAGTACAATGACAAACTCACTTAAATAGGCGCTTTTACATTTCGCTTTGAACCCAAATCTTCCGCGATCATCTTGTCAGTCAGCTCCTCGCTCTCTGATGAATGAGATCTGACTCCTGCTGCTGATGTGCTGCGACTTTGGCAGACACGTTCAGTTTTTATTTGTAGTGTCTGTTCTCTAACTGAACTAAATTATTTTATTACTATAAAAAAATCAAAACGACGGTGGGGGCGGTGGGCAAGTGATGTAACCGGTGTTATGCCTATCCCAGCAAGCCTAATATTACCCGTTATTATCAATATAAATGAATCTACTGCGAAATATAGGAGCTTGTTACTGGGACGTAACAGACCTGTGTGTTTCCTATCACTAGTGCAGTGTCTGTTCTCGGAGCATATAAGCCCTGTCCGCGTGAGGCGCGCTGCTTCTCCAGATTCCTGCCTTTATTAGAGAGAAGAATACACTCACCTAAAGGATTATTAGGAACACCTGTTCAATTTCTCATTAATGCAATTATCTAATCAACCAATCACATGGCAGTTGCTTCAATGCATTTAGGGGTGTGGTCCTGGTCAAGACAATCTCCTGAACTCCAAACTGAATGTCAGAATGGGAAAGAAAGGTGATTTAAGCAATTTTGAGCGTGGCATGGTTGTTGGTGCCAGACGGGCCGGTCTGAGTATTTCACAATCTGCTCAGTTACTGGGATTTTCACGCACAACCATTTCTAGAGTTTACAAAGAATGGTGTGAAAAGGGAAAAACATCCAGTATGCGGCAGTCCTGTGGGCGAAAATGCCTTGTTGATGCTAGAGGTCAGAGGAGAATGGGCCGACTGATTCAAGCTGATAGAAGAGCAACTTTGACTGAAATAACCACTCGTTACAACCGAGGTATGCAGCAAAGCATTTGTGAAGCCACAACACGCACAACCTTGAGGCGGATGGGCTACAACAGCAGAAGACCCCACCGGGTACCACTCATCTCCACTACAAATAGGAAAAAGAGGCTACAATTTGCACGAGCTCACCAAAATTGGACAGTTGAAGACTGGAAAAATGTTGCCTGGTCTGATGAGTCTCGATTTCTGTTGAGACATTCAGATGGTAGAGTCAGAATTTGGCGTAAACAGAATGAGAACATGGATCCATCATGCCTTGTTACCACTGTGCAGGCTGGTGGTGGTGGTGTAATGGTGTGGGGGATGTTTTCTTGGCACACTTTAGGCCCCTTAGTGCCAATTGGGCATCGTTTAAATGCCACGGCCTACCTGAGCATTGTTTCTGACCATGTCCATCCCTTTATGACCACCATGTACCCATCCTCTGATGGCTACTTCCAGCAGGATAATGCACCATGTCACAAAGCTCGAATCATTTCAAATTGGTTTCTTGAACATGACAATGAGTTCACTGTACTAAAATGGCCCCCACAGTCACCAGATCTCAACCCAATAGAGCATCTTTGGGATGTGGTGGAACGGGAGCTTCGTGCCCTGGATGTGCATCCCACAAATCTCCATCAACTGCAAGATGCTATCCTATCAATATGGGCCAACATTTCTAAAGAATGCTTTCAGCACCTTGTTGAATCAATGCCACGTAGAATTAAGACAGTTCTGAAGGCGAAAGGGGGTCAAACACAGTATTAGTATGGTGTTCCTAATAATCCTTTAGGTGAGTGTATGTTCAGCCCCTCCCTCCGAAAAAAATCGTATTCGGACTAGCCCTACAGTAGATAAAATAAAGACTAGATGCAGCTCGTGTGCGTTTGAAGTGAGATGTTGAGTGTTCAGATGGTGTTTGATCAGGTGTTGCAGCATCCGACGGACGGCGGTCAGATTCTGCCTCTCCACAGCAACATGAAGGACGCGCCGGCACGTGTGGCGGAGATCAGCGTGTTCTCGCTGTCCAGTCAACCCATTGACCACGAGTACGGCAGCGGTCATACGGGAGCCAAGGCCAAAGCCTCGGGTACGGACACACACGTTCAGTTGAGCAAACATCATGAGGTTGAGAGTGAGCGTTATTGGGATGATTTGAATGTGGACATGAAGCCTGAGATGTGCTGATCTGTTCATCTGGTGTTACACTATTAATAACACATGACATCAGACATCCGGATCAGAACACCATGTTCATCATCACTGAGAGATACAGAGAGGAGGGTCGAGTTACAGGTGTGCTCGTGTGTGACCTCTGACCTCTGTGTGTTTCTCAGACCGTTCTCCTGATATGGATAATTACTCTGAGGATGATGATGACAGTTATTCGTCGGAGCAGGAGGGCAGTGATGATGCTGTACACGGACAGGTGAGACATGTGTGCATCACGTCCCTTAAGTCCATTCATATACTCTCTCATTGACTCTTGATGGATCATTGTGATGAGGTCATCATCATCATCATCATCATCATCACCACAACATCGCACCATTTCAATATGACATGTTGATTCATAAAAAAGTGCAATGCGCTGTGTATACTGTGTAACATATCCTGACCCTTTATTACATGCATTCCCTTGTATACTTATATATACTGTAGATTTTGTACATACATCGATGTGTATATGATTTATGTCATCTATGTTTACTACAAATTCATTGTGTGTTTAATCTTACTTGGTAATAAATCTGATTCTGATTTCTACTTCCTGTGTTGTAGGATTTGTACGATGAGGATGACGACATACGAAAGCCAAAAAAACCCAGACGGAAAATGATCCGAACGGTCTCAATGACACGAGTGAGGAGCACTGTCTCTCTCTGTCTGTCTGTCTGTCTGTCTGTCTGTGTGTCTGTCTGAGTGTCTGTCTGTCTGTCTGAGTGTCTGTGTGTCTGTCTGTCTGTGTGTCTGTCTGAGTGTCTGTCTGTCTGTCTGTGTCTGTCTGAGTGTCTGTCTGTCTGAGTGTCTGTCTGTCTGTGTCTGTCTGAGTGTCTGTCTGAGTGTCTGTCTGTCTGTCTGTCTGAGTGTCTGTCTGTTTGTGTGTCTGAGTGTCTGAGTGTCTGTCTGTCTGTCTGATTGTCTGTCTGAATGTCTGTGTGTCTGTCTGAGTGTCTGTCTGTCGTCTGAGTGTCTGTCTGTCTGTCTGTGTGTCTGTCTGAATGTCTGTGTGTCTGTCTGTCTGAGTGTCTGTCTGTCTGTCTGTGTGTCTGTCTGAATGTCTGTGTGTCTGTCTGTCTGAGTGTCTGTCTGTCTGTCTGAATGTCTGTGTGTCTGTCTGAATGTCTGTGTGTCTGTCTGAGTGTCTGTCTGTCTGTCTGTCTGTGTGTCTGTCTGAATGTCTGTGTGTCTGTCTGTCTGTCCGAGTGTCTGTCTGTCTGTGTGTCTGTCTGAGTGTCTGTGTGTCTGTCTGAGTGTCTGTCTGTCTGTCTGTCTGTCTGTCTGTCTGTGTGTCTGTCTGAGTGTCTGTCTGTGTGTCTGTGTGTCTGAGTGTCTGTCTGAGTGTCTGTCTGAGTGTCTGTCTGAGTGTCTGTCTGTGTGTCTGTGTGTCTGAGTGTCTGAGTGTCTGAGTGTCTGTCTGTGTGTCTGTCTGAGTGTCTGTCTGTGTGTCTGTCTGAGTGTCTGTCCAGTGTCTCAGGCTGAACTTCCTCTGCTGCTGCTTTATGGGACCAGAAGAGATTCTCAGTAGGTTTATGGGAACTGACCCTGAATGAGTCCAGTGCAGTGTGAGACTGACCATGATTGTGTCTCTTCATTCACAGCAACCCAACTTCAAGCAGAAGTTCGTGGCTTTACTGAAAAGATTCAAAGTCACAGATGAGGTGAGTGTGTGTGTCGGTCCATCAGCTCAATCAAGGGCTTCACCCTGGGCGTTCGCTCCGAATCCGAGCGCGATTGTTCCTGCGGTGTGTCGAGCCCTGATGCATGATAGAGAGTACAGTGGAGTCAGTAAATTGTGTTTTCATTTATTTGGTGCTCTTTCTCTTTTGATCCCTTACTTGTGTTTCATTGAACTAATGAATCGCATAATTTTCAGCTCTAGAGCACTGCTTTCCTTTGGATCGATCGAGGTGTTGACATGAGCATCAGTGTGATCATGAATAGCTGATGTAGGTGCACGTACTGTAGCTCTGCTTGATGTGCAGGTTCTGGACTCGGACCCGGTGGATCAGACGCAGGAGGTGGAGGAGGATCTGGACCTGCTGTATGACAGTCTGGAGGTTTATCAGAGCGACAGCGGTCCAGAGCTGGAGGACAACGAGAGCGTCCTGAGCACGCCCAAACCCAAACTCAAGTACGAGCCGTCGGATCATGAGCTGCTGGTGTTGCTCGCACAAGTGGTCGAGTGCTGAAATATCATGAGTGTGTGTGTGTGTGTTTCAGGCCGTTTTTTGAGGGAATGTCTCACTCCAGTTCTCAAACAGAGATCAGCAGTGTTCACAGTCACAATCAACACCGAGACGCAGCGTTCAACACGGTGAGATCCACACACACACACACACTCTCTAACCCTAACATATCACAGCCTCTGTTGTGTTCAGATGACTCTAACTCTAAAGGAAGAAAACATAAGGAGTGTGATTTAGAGAATAGAGAGTTTATTTATAAAGCACAGCTAGTGTATCCCAATGTGCAGTACAACATTTACAACAGGCACAGAATAAAGTAAAGCTGTAATTATACCTCTCCTGGGTCTGAAGATACTCAGCGGTAAGTTTATTCCACGAGAAACACACTCTTAATTTAGCAGACGTCTCACCAGCGGCTCCAGTAAATAAACAGGCTGATATCATCACATCATGTTTATGAGTGTGGATTGAATATTAATCCTAGTGTGTGCTGGATTACACACACACACATACACACACACACTCACACACACACACTCACACATACACGCACACACTCACACGCACACACACACACTCACACACATACTCACACAGTCTCACACACATACACACACACACTCACTCACTCACTCACACACACACTCACTCACACACACACTCACAAACACACACACACACACCAAACAGGACATGGGGCATCGGGATGTTTGGAGGTTTATGGGTATTTTTAGGGCCTGACATCAGATCTGTGTGTGTTCCTGATCCGTCACTGGAATCACAAACATCTGAGCGCCACATAAACGGCACATTTAGAAACGTCGGCACATTCCACTGGAGATTGAAAACACACTCGACCCGCCGTCTGTCGCCGAGGAGAGTTTGTTCAGCATTTACACACACACACACACACACACACACACAGACACTCACTCACTCACTCACACACGCACACTCACACACACACACACACACACTTTGCATGTGCTGCACTTTATTTGTCCATTTTGTTTTATTAGTATATTTTTATTTATCTGATTACCATTTTTAGAATTTGAAAGATAATAAAGATATTGTTTGATAAGTGAGATCTCAGATTGTAGTTCTTGAAAAGTCCTGTAATGTGATTTGACCGTATCTGTATGAACACTGACATCATCACACATCTGACCACAGCGCCCCCGTCAGGATGAACACACACATAAATCAGTGCTGTTGGCTTCCTGTGCAGGGTTGTGACTTCCTGTCGGTGGAGAGGTGTCAGGCGGCCGGCTCGCGGCAGCAGGAGGACAGCGGGAACGACACCAGCGCCGGGGTGAGAGTTCAGCATCACACACCTTCATTTCCATCCCAACGTAACACTCCCAGTTCTGAGGACAGGAAAAGTTACAACGCTCAAAGTTCAAAGCAAAGGGAGATATTTTCTTTTACAGAAATAACTTTTTAAGGACTACAACAAACGGCTGGTAGGGACTACAACTGGTTAGTGACTTCACTAACCCTAAAATTTACATAAACCCCGCCCCCGGGAACATTGAGAAGAGGAAGAGTTGTTGTAGTCGCTCAAGCTGCCAGCGGTTTATAGATTATCATGACAGAATATGCTAATCAATGACTTGAAGATCGTTAACTCATAAATTCATCAGCTATCCATTCAGAAACGTCCTGCCTCATTCTACATGTTGTCTCTTCTTCTTTGTCCGACTCCGGTTTGAACATAAAAGGCTGAACAGTTTCGGACATTTTCAGTGTGTGTCTGCGTGAGGTAATCGGAGCTGCTAACACGAGCTCTTGAAGCTCTGCCCTCTTCCTAGAAGGGGGCGGGGAGCAGCAGCTCATTTGCATTTAAAGGGACACACACACAAAAATGTTTTGCTCACTCTCATAAAGTGACAATTTTAACATACTATAAAAAATGATCTGTGGGGTATTTTGAGCTGACACTTCACACACACACTCATCAGAGACTTATTTTACATCTTGGAAAAAGGGGCAGTATAGGACTCCTTTAAGGTGCTGACAGTATTTTCTCTGTTGTGTACTGGTTCTGATAGGATTGTTTGGCTGAGGATCTGATCTGATGTGCTGTGGTGTAGCGTCTCTCTCTCTCTCTCTCTCTCGATCGGCCTTTCTGTCTCTAATTGAGCTCCGCCCTGCATGCCGTCTCTTCTGCCCTTTCTCACCCTGTGAGTTTCCTACATTATTCAGGTCCATAGGAAATGAGCCGCCCGCCTGCTGTGACCTGTGACCTTTGCTTCCGATGCAGGCACAGTTCCATGATGTTTCATTCAAACCTGAACCCCAGGAATGACATGAAAGAGACATTCATCTGTGTTCCATTTATTTATGTGTTCATTTATTGTCCGATCAAACAGACGAGCTACTGGAGCTCAAATTGCTCAAGAAGTTAATGCTGGTTCTGATAGAAAGGTGTCAGAATACACAGTGCATCGCAGTTTGTTGCGTATGGGGCTGCATAGCCGCAGACCAGTCAGGGTGCCCATGCTGACCCCTGTCCACCGCCGAAAGCACCAACAGTGGCACGTGAGCATCAGAACTGGACCACGGAGCAATGGAAGAAGGTGGCCTGGTCTGATGAATCACGTTTTCTTTTACATCACGTGGATGGCCGGGTGTGTGTGTGTGGCTTACCTGGGGAACACATGGCACCAGGATGCACTATGGGAAGAAGGCAAGCCGGCGGAGGCAGTGTGATGCTTTGGGCAATGTTCTGCTGGGAAACCTTGGGTCCTGCCATCCATGTGGATGTTACTTTGACACGTACCACCTACCTAAGCATTGTTGCAGACCATGTACACCCTTTCATGGAAACGGTATTCCCTGGTGGCTGTGGCTCTTTCAGCAGGATAATGCTCCTGCCACAAAGCACAAATGGTTCAGGAATGGTTTGAGGAGCACAACAACGAGTTTGAGGTGTTGACTTGGCCTCCAAATTCCCCAGATCTCAATCCAATCGAGCATCTGTGGGATGTGCTGAACAAACAAGTCCGATCCATGGAGGCCCCACCTCACAACTTACAGGACTTAAAGGATCTGCTGCTAACATCTTGGTGCCAGATCCCACAGCACACCTTCAGGGGTCTAGTGGAGTCCATGCCTCGACGGGTCAGGGCTGTTTTGGCAGCAAAAGGGGGACCAACACAATATTAGGAAGGTGGTCATAATGTTATGCCTGATCGGTGTGTATATATATATATATATATACTGTATATATATTGTGTTTTCATAAAAATGTAAAGCAGCACAACTGTTTTAAACATTGATAATAATAATAAAAAACGTTAAATGATTAATCTCTCCCTTTGTTTCTGCAGGAGGTTGATGCAGAGCATCATGGGATAGTAATGGCAGACGTCTCGGAGCCCAGCAGTGATCGATTGAATAGCTCCGGTGGAAAACTCTGCAAGACTGATTCCCAGAATCACACGAGTCCCAGGTACGGTCACGTTCACACACTCGTGTCACACTGACCCTGAAGTTCTGTGTAGTGTTTTTCATCAGACGCTCTCAGACTGTAATGAGCTGTTTGAGTGACGTCTTTATGACCCGCAGTAAAGCGGAGAACAGGGTCCCGCGGCGAGCGCGCAGCTCGTCCATGAAGGACAGACAGAACTCCAGAGCCCAGAGCAGCGTGGACAGCGAGTACTCGCCCGACAGCCGCTTCACCACACAGGTGCGTCTCTGAGGATCACACAGCTCCGCTGGAACTCTGGGATAGATCAGGCTTAGTAACAGTGAATCATGTGTGTGTTCCTGTGGCTCAGGCACCTAGGAAATCTGTGTACGACCAGCTCAATCAGATCCTGATCTCAGACGAGAGACTCCCGGAGAACATCATCCTCATCAATACAGTGGACTGGCAGGGGCAGGTGTGTGTGTGTGTGTGTGTGTGTGTGTTAGCGCCACACTCATGGGATCGGTTCCCAGGGAACGCATGAACTTCATGATGTAACCCTGAATGAGTCGATGCCACTTTGGATAAGAGCGTCTGCCAGATGCAGAAATGTAAATGTAGTAGTTCTGCATAGTAATTAAATTATTTTATTCGTTCTCATTCATCTCCATAAATCAATATATAGGTGTGTTTATGATCATTTATTTAATGTGTCTCTCACTTTGACTTCGTAGTGTCTCATCACTGCGGTTTGGACATCAGTTATGATGAGAACAGGCATATTTTTGCACTGAATTGTGTCGTTGTGTTGTTCAGTATGTGGCGGAGGCGCTGCAGAAACACACTCAGCCCATCGTGTCGACCTGCTCCGCCGCTGACGTCCAGGCCGCATTTAACACCATCGTCACACGCATCCAGAGATTGTGAGTGACCGCACACACACACACACACATGTACATGCACACACACTCACACACACATACACTTAAGCTCGCACACTCACACATGCACACACATACACACACTCACACACACTCTCTCTCTCACACACACACACACACACACACACAGTATCACGGCTCTATAAATACACTGTTTCTGTAAGCATGTGAGTGTCTCTGATCATCGCAGCGGTTCATTATCATTTGTCTCTTGAGCGTCTACAGCTGTCAGTGTGATATGATCCTCATAACACTCACTGAACACACACACTCTAACACGCTAACACACACTCAGTCACTTAGTCACTCGCCAATCAGAATCCATCCTGCTTTAAAGAGCTCGAGCACTTAAAGCGGCAGACAACACAACTGCATAAATAGACCTTTATCTGCTGGTGTGGACACTAATATAGCTGTTAATATAGTTATAGTTATTACAGTTATAGTTTTAGTTATTGTTATTTATGGCTATCATCATATTTATCATTAGTTGTAGTTCTCATATATATGAAAGTGTTCCTCGCATCTCATTATGTTGCCGTGTCATGTGACTCCTGCAGCTGTAACTGTAACGCTCAGACTCCGCCCACGGTGAAGGTGGGCGTGGCTGGCGATCAGAGCTACCTCAGCACCGTGCTGCGCTTCTTTGTAGAGCAACTGGCCAATAAGACGCCTGATTGGCTGAGCTACATCCGCTTCCTCATCATCCCGATCGGTGAGTGCAGACACTGATGTTTTCGGGTTGATAATACTGGTTTATTGAGTCTTCACACACTGCCTGCGTCTGTTTCGCAGGTTCCCATCCGCTCGCCAAGTACGTGTCGTCCTTCGACAGTAAGTTCAGCAGCATGTTCATGGAGCCGTCGTGGAGGGAGCTGTTCTGCCGGTCAGAGCCTCCGAGCGCAGGTGATGTGTGTGTGAGGGACTGACAGATGTGTGTGAGTGTGTGTTTCACCTGCATCTGTCTCGCATTAGACTCATATCCCATCAGACCTCAGTGCCACAGGCTCGTCTCACGCTCACTTACAGGAGTTTGACCTCGATATGGAGATGAAATGACGTGCTACCGACTCATGACACTTAACTGCTGCCTGTGTGTGTGTGTGTCTGTTTGTGTGTGTGTGTGTGTGTGTGTGTGTGTCTCCACAGACTCTGTTGATGTAGCTGGACGGATCATTCAGTATCTCTCTGGAGCGAATGTGTCTCATCAGTTTCCCATCTCTGAGGCCATGCTCACCTACAGACAGAGGAGGTACGTGAGTGTGTGTGTGTGTGTGTGTGTGAGAGTGTGTGTGTTCAATCAATTCTTCAGGAAGTAGTGTCATATTTGCATCAAATTCTCATCAGTTTAAATCCGAGGCGTCTAGAGTCACTGATTGTTCTCTGTAATGTCCTGCACTCGTCCTCACGGCTGTGATTCGGGGAGATTCACTCGTCCCAAATGGTCACAAAGATCTGACCTGATTTTATCAAGTAAACACAAGAGTAGCTTTGATATTGTTAGTTGTTAGTTGTTCAATCACTTCATGGCCACAGGTGTATAAATCAAGCACTAGGCATGCAGACGCTTCTACAAACATTTGTGAAAGAATGGGTCGCTCTCAGGAGCTCAGTGAACTCAAGCGTGGTACCGTGATAGGTTGCCACCTGTGCAATAAGTCCATTCCTGACATTTCCTCACTACTAAATATTCCACGCTCAACTGTTAGTGGGATTATAACAAAGTGGAAGCAATTGGGAACAACAGCAACTCAGCCACGAAGTGATAGGCCACGTAAAATCACAGATCGGGGTCAGCGCATGCTGAGGGTCACAGTGCGCAGAAGACACCAACTTTCTGCAGAGTCAATAGCTACAGACCTCCAAACTTCTGTGGCCTTCAGATGAGCTCAAGAACAGTGTGTAGAGAGCTTCATGGAATGGGTTTCCATGGCCGAGCAGCTCATCCAAGCCTTACATCACCAAGTGCAATGCAAAGCGTGGGATGCAGTGGGGTAAAGCACGCCGCCACTGGACTCTAGAGCAGTGAGACGTGTTCTCTGGAGTGACCAATCACGCTTCTCTGTCTGCCAATCCCATGGACGAGTCTGGGTTTGGCGGTTGCCATGAGAACGGGACTTGCCTGACTGCATTGTGCCAAGTGTAAAGTTTGGTGGAGGGGGGATTATGGGGTGGGGTTGTTTTTCAGGGGTTGGGCTTGGCCCCTTAGTTCCAGTGAAAGGAACTCTTAATGCTTCAGCATACCAAGACATTTTGGACAATTTCATGCTCCCATCTTTGCGGGAACAGTTTGGGGACGGCCCCTTCCTGTCCCAACATGACTGCACACCAGTGCACAAAGCGTCGGTCCATAAAGACATGGATGAGTGAGTTTGGTGTGGAGGAACTTGACTGGCCTGCACAGAGTCCTGACCTCAACCCGATAGAACACCTTTGGGATGAATTAGAGCAGAGACTGAGAGCCAGGCCTTCTCGTCCAACATCAGTGCCTGACCTCACAAATGCGCTTCTAGAAGAATGGTCAAACATTCCCATAAACACACTCCTAAACCTTGTGGAAAGCCTTCCCAGAAGAGTTGAAGCTGTTATATCTGCAAAGGGTGGGCCAACTCCATATTAAACCCTACGGATTAAGAATGGGATGGCATTAAAGTTCATGTGCATGTAAAGGCAGGCGTCACAACACTTTTGGCAATATAGTGTATTTCAACTGGACTGAAGCAGCTTTACTTGACATTATCAAATATGATCATCAGGCTTTTGAGGAAGGTTTATTAGTTAATCTCTCAATCATTGCATTGCATTATATGATCATAAAACTAAGCATTTTAAAATCATATTATCTGCTATGCTGTTATAAAGATCTCATTGATTTACATTACAAGCAGCAGAATTTCATATAAATGTCAGCATCTGCAGCAAATTGCATATTTTTGCTCAGTTTTGGCCTTGAGCTGTTTTTTCCTCCATATTCTCACTATATCAAACTATATGAGCCATGAAAGCCTGATGAATCAAATATGATACAGAACATAAAACACATTTGAAAACCTTTTTAGTTTTTTGATAAACTTCCATTTAAAAATTAGATTTTTCTAGTATTTCTATATGCCAGGCTTCAAAGGGTTAAAAGCAGATGTGCAAAATAAAAACGGTGTTTAAACAAATGATATTAATAATAATAGTCTGCTCATGTACTAAAAGCAGCACTAACGAGTGCACGACTCCCTCTAGTGACAGGATTATTAGGAACAAGAGTTAAAAACAAAACTAACCAATGCGATGGATAACGTACAGGCCACGCCCCCTCTGCGGAAACAGGAAATGACCCTTAAATGAAGAATGTATGAAACACACTTTTCAGATTCTCCGTGAACAGGCATTGTTTGGTTTGCTTAATATATTTTGATCTAGTTTGCATCTTTCTGCTTCAGGATGCGCATTATTATGATTATTATTATTATTATTAACACTTCTGCCCTCATTTCTTCTCATCTTTCGTTTGCTTTCCAAGGAAGAGGAGTTTGTATTTTGATTTTTACATCAGGTATCTGACCTCTGACCTCTATTGTTCCATCCCTACATTTGATTTGCTGTCCATCTCCAGTCACATGACCTTCTCTGTCATCAATGCCTGAAGATCCTCAGATCTTTGCCAAGCGTTCTCATGCTCTCACAGCTTCTGTCACAGAACACACATGAGCTTGTGTTTGACTCTCGTGATGATCATTCCACGGGATGATTGTCAGGCGCTCGGTTCCTCGGGTTCCTCGGCTGTGTGTTTCTGCTGTGCTCATCTCATCGTGATGTCCATCTCACCGGTCAGACGTGTTGGTTCACTGCAGCCGCTCCTGTGTTTCTCTAACCTCTCTCTCTCTCTCTCTCTCTCTGCAGTCCGGATGAAGACTCGTGCCAAAAGTTTGTGCCATTTATCGGGGTAAGACTGCAGATGCACTGTCACATGATGATATAAGAGTGTGTGACTGCTCTGATCCTGAATCAGCGGCTAACGGTTGTTGCGCTCCGTCAGGTGGTGAAGGTGGGGATCGTGGAACACAGTCTGTCCACATCAGGTCAGTTTAACAGTGTTAATGACATTCTGTAATGAGTTCATCAAACACAGATTGTAATGAGTCAAGAGGACATATAGTCGTTGAAACATTTATTCATGCAAATTTTCTAAACAATTCTGGGCCGACCTTCATGTTTGGTTACGTTTGAAATACTGTATGTAGTACCTGACTGATTTTAAAACTATAAAATGTGGATTTCTTCACTTTGAATTTTGATGTCTTTGGGTTTTGGCCAGTTATTTTACACATAAATACAGATTTTTCCCCCAGAAGGAATTGGTGATTAACAATAAAGCCCTTAATCCAGGGCTCCAGACTGCGACCGAATAGTTGCATTTTGCAACCTTTTTTCCTGCTGGTGCAACTACATTTTGTTAGCGGTCTCACTGGAGCCCGACTGATAAGAGCTGCCATTTCTGTTACACATGAGAAACATCAGACGGCAAATGAAAGCAGAACAGAACCGCTCTACTCGTTTGAGCTGCTCACACACGGGCCGATCTTGATCATGTGACACCGTTACTACACAGCGCTGGAGATCCAGTGAGAAAGAGTTTGAATTCACCACAGAATTAATAACATCGAGATTTAGTTGAAGCGTTCGGAGCAGAATTCTCTGTTATAAACCACAGATATCAGATCAAACAGAGCTGACGTGGAGACCAGGAGAAACATTGAGCCATGAGCGAAGATCAGGAGTTTCAGTCACAAATCACCAACATTCACCATGATTTACTGTAGTGACGCCACATGATTTACTGTAGTAACACCTCATGATTTACTGTAGTGACACCACATGATTTACTGTAGTGACACCACATGATCTACTGTAGTGACACCACATGATTTACTGTAGTAACACCTCATGATTTACTGTAGTGACGCCACATGATCTACTGTAGTGACACCACATGATTTACTGTAGTAACACCTCATGATTTACTGTAGTGACGCCACATGATCTACTGTAGTGACGCCACATGATTTACTGTAGTGACGCCTCATGATTTACTGTAGTGACACCTCATGATTTACTGTAGTGACGCCACATGATTTACTGTAGTGACACCTCATGATTTACTGTAGTAACACCTCATGATTTACTGTAGTAACACCTCATGATTTACTGTAGTCACACCTCATGATTTACTGTAGTGACACCACATGATTTACTGTAGTGACACCACATGATCTACTGTAGTAACACCTCATGATTTACTGTAGTGACGCCACATGATCTACTGTAGTGACGCCACATGATTTACTGTAGTGACGCCTCATGATTTACTGTAGTGACACCTCATGATTTACTGTAGTGACGCCACATGATTTACTGTAGTGACACCTCATGATTTACTGTAGTAACACCTCATGATTTACTGTAGTAACACCTCATGATTTACTGTAGTAACACCTCATGATTTACTGTAGTGACACCTCATGATTTACTGTAGTGACACCTCATGATTTACTGTAGTGACACCACATGATTTACTGTAGTGACACCACATGATTTACTGTAGTCACACCACATGATTTACTGTAGTGACACCACATGATTTACTGTAGTCACGCCACATGATTTACTGTAGTCACGCCACATGATTTACTGTAGTCACGCCACATGATTTACTGTAGTGACACCTCATGATTTACTGTAGTGACACCACATGATTTACTGTAGTCACACCACATGATTTACTGTAGTGACACCACATGATTTACTGTAGTCACGCCACATGATTTACTGTAGTCACGCCACATGATTTACTGTAGTCACGCCACATGATTTACTGTAGTCACACCACATGATTTACTGTAGTGACACCACATGATTTACTGTAGTGACACCTCATGATTTACTGTAGTCACGCCACATGATTTACTGTAGTCACACCACATGATTTACTGTAGTGACACCTCATGATTTACTGTAGTGACACCTCATGATTTACTGTAGTGACGCCACATGATTTACTGTAGTGACGCCTCATGATTTACTGTAGTGACACCTCATGATTTACTGTAGTCACACCACATGATTTACTGTAGTGACACCACATGATTTACTGTAGTCACGCCACATGATTTACTGTAGTGACACCTCATGATTTACTGTAGTCACGCCACATGATTTACTGTAGTCACACCACATGATTTACTGTAGTGACGCCACATGATTTACTGTAGTGACACCTCATGATTTACTGTAGTGACGCCACATGATTTACTGTAGTGACACCTCATGATTTACTGTAGTAACACCTCATGATTTACTGTAGTAACACCACATGATTTACTGTAGTGACACCTCATGATTTACTGTAGTGACACCACATGATTTACTGTAGTGACACCACATGATTTACTGTAGTGACGCCTCATGATTTACTGTAGTGACACCTCATGATTTACTGTAGTGACACCACATGATTTACTGTAGTGACGCCTCATGATTTACTGTAGTGACACCTCATGATTTACTGTAGTCACACCACATGATTTACTGTAGTGACACCACATGATTTACTGTAGTCACGCCACATGATTTACTGTAGTGACACCTCATGATTTACTGTAGTCACGCCACATGATTTACTGTAGTCACACCACATGATTTACTGTAGTGACGCCACATGATTTACTGTAGTGACACCTCATGATTTACTGTAGTGACGCCACATGATTTACTGTAGTGACACCTCATGATTTACTGTAGTGACACCTCATGATTTACTGTAGTAACACCACATGATTTACTGTAGTGACACCTCATGATTTACTGTAGTGACACCACATGATTTACTGTAGTGACACCACATGATTTACTGTAGTCACACCACATGATTTACTGTAGTGACACCACATGATTTACTGTAGTCACGCCACATGATTTACTGTAGTGACACCTCATGATTTACTGTAGTCACGCCACATGATTTACTGTAGTCACACCACATGATTTACTGTAGTGACACCTCATGATTTACTGTAGTGACACCACATGATTTACTGTAGTGACACCTCATGATTTACTGTAGTCACGCCACATGATTTACTGTAGTGACACCTCATGATTTACTGTAGTGACACCTCATGATTTACTGTAGTCACGCCACATGATTTACTGTAGTCACACCACATGATTTACTGTAGTGACACCTCATGATTTACTGTAGTCACACCACATGATTTACTGTAGTGACACCTCATGATTTACTGTAGTGACACCTCATGATTTACTGTAGTCACGCCACATGATTTACTGTAGTCACACCACATGATTTACTGTAGTGACACCTCATGATTTACTGTAGTCACACCACATGATTTACTGTAGTGACACCACATGATTTACTGTAGTGACACCTCATGATTTACTGTAGTGACACCACATGATTTACTGTAGTGACACCTCATGATTTACTGTAGTGACACCTCATGATTTACTGTAGTGACACCTCATGATTTACTGTAGTGACACCACATGATTTACTGTAGTGACACCTCATGATTTACTGTAGTGACACCACATGATTTACTGTAGTGACACCTCATGATTTACTGTAGTGACACCTCATGATTTACTGTAGTCACACCACATGATTTACTGTAGTGACACCTCATGATTTACTGTAGTGACACCACATGATTTACTGTAGTGACACCACATGATTTACTGTAGTGACACCTCATGATTTACTGTAGTGACACCACATGATTTACTGTAGTGACACCTCATGATTTACTGTAGTGACACCTCATGATTTACTGTAGTGACGCCACATGATTTACTGTAGTGACACCTCATGATTTACTGTAGTCACACCACATGATTTACTGTAGTGACACCTCATGATTTACTGTAGTGACACCACATGATTTACTGTAGTGACACCTCATGATTTACTGTAGTGACACCACATGATTTACTGTAGTGACGCCTCATGATTTACTGTAGTGACGCCACATGATTTACTGTAGTGACGCCACATGATTTACTGTAGTGACGCCACATGATTTACTGTAGTGACGCCACATGATTTACTGTAGTGACGCCACATGATTTACTGTAGTGACACCACATGATTTACTGTAGTAACACCTCATGATTTACTGTAGTAACACCTCATGATTTACTGTAGTAACACCTCATGATTTACTGTAGTGACGCCACATGATTTACTGTAGTAACACCTCATGATTTACTGTAGTAACACCTCATGATTTACTGTAGTAACACCTCATGATTTACTGTAGTCACACCACATGATTTACTGTAGTGACGCCTCATGGGATTCAGATGTCAATATTCACGAATGTTGAATATTCATCTCAGGGTTCAACCTTTTCAGAGTGAAATTCAAACACTTTTCAAGAGCTTCACACTTTTTCCAGCACTTCAAAGCTTTAAATATTATCTAATTTTAATGTTTTTTTAATGTGATGATTTGTAAAAGTTTAAAGGTGTAGGCCACTTTGTGTCAAACGAGCACTTTTATTTTAAAAACACATGAAATGCCCACTATAACCAGTAGATGGCAGCAGAGGAGCACTTACTGACTTATTAGCCATTTCCACTCATTAATATTAATGATCTTTGGACAAAAGTAGGAAGTCACAAAGTCTCATGAAACACAAAAACGTTTCTTCAGATTGTGCCTGAATTACCCAGAAAGCAAGTGAAGAGCTCCTTTAATAATCCCTGGAGCTGTCGGTCAGTTCAGTGTGAGACTAGAGAAGAACAATGGCACATTTAATAAGAGCAGAATATTTACATTTTCACTATAAAATGAGGGTTTTGCACATTACTGCTGTTAATAAAAGTTAATTTTATCTGCATATCAACTCAAGCTCAGTGCTTCACTGTTACATTTCCAATAAACAACATAATATTATTAGTAACTGCACTATTAACAAAACAACTCAAAACAATGGTGATTTGATGATTAATTTCCCTCCGTCTGTAGAACTGAGTGCCGCTGCTCTCTAATGTTAGTCTGGAGCCCTGCACTTCATCTGTGTAATCTTTTGATGATTTCATAGTTTTCATCCATCTTTGTTTCTTCAGCAGTGCTGTTGCTTCTGTATGTTGGACGTTTCTATTCTGTATTTCATGAGCTTTGATGACGTCATCACTCACGCCGGTTTCTGGTCCTCAGGAAATGAGGTCACGTCTGCTTTACGCACAGAAATAGATTTCACAGCATGAGGCGTGTACAGTCGGGCAGCGGCGCATCGACTCTCTGCCTCGTATGTAGGGCAGATGCACGTCATCAAACGCTCCCAGGGTTCATCTGTGCAGGAGTGTGTAAAGCACAGCGCTCCACAAGTGTGTGTTCACCTCTTTGTGTTCTCAGTGGACTCTGATGATGCCATGTGTGGGAATGCGGGCGTCGTGTCCTCGCCCCTGCCGCAGTCGGCCACGCCTTACGGGAAGGAAATGTGTGTGACTCCGCCCCCGTCGCCCTCGGCATGTGCCGTTTTCACTGGAGTGGGGTACGACATCATCACATGACATCAAATGACCAATCTGAGTCAATCTGGGTCACATTACACCCCAAAATCAGCATACTGTACCAGTCCTTGACTGTGTGTGTGTGCAACTGTGTGTGCGTTTTTGCGTGTGTGTGTGTGTGTGTGTGTGTGTGTGCAGTTCTCCGTGCACAGGTGGAGAGCTGATGGGGCTTCAGGTGGACTACTGGACGTGGCAGAGCGGAGAGAAGAAGCGTGAGGGCGAGAAGCGTGACGTGGTGCTGAAGAACACGCTGAAGAGCAACTTCCGCTCGCTGCAGGTCAGCCGTCTGCCCAGCGGGGGCGACACCAGT
The DNA here is from genome assembly GCA_039654105.1 of Coreius guichenoti. NCBI lineage: Eukaryota > Metazoa > Chordata > Actinopteri > Cypriniformes > Gobionidae > Coreius > Coreius guichenoti. The sequence goes on along the minus strand of CM077179.1, from coordinate 41,643,416 downwards.
CCAGCGCACAGCATGGCCATGACCGTCGTCACCAAAGAGAAGAACAAGAAAGGTGCTGATCCACCAACATACACAGCATCAAGCACTCCTGCATGAACATAGAAGGGAAGCTGTTCCTCTCAGGTTCTCATGACATCAGTGTGTGTTCTCTTGCGTGTCTTGCAGTGATTTTTCTCAGTAAGAAGCTGAAGGAGAAGGAGGTGGATTCTAAGAGTCAGGTGATCGACGGCATCAGCCGGCTCATCTGTACGGCCAAACATCAGCACACCATGCTCAGAGGTGCCGCTCTCACTCGCATCACTTCCTGTCTCCGCCCTCACTCACAGTTTAACATGAGTGTGAATCTGGATGGACTCTCTGCACACACACTGCCTGCGCATTTATATAGTGTTCTGACATATTTCTAATAACTGTCAATTACATAATATCATACACCAATCAGGCATAACATTATGAGCACTGACAGGTGAAGTGAATAACACTGATTATCTCTTCATCACCTGTTAGTGGGTGGGATATATTAGGCAGCAAGTGAACATTTTGTCCTCAAAGTTGATGTGTTAGAAGCAGGAAAAATGGGCAAGCGTAAGGATTTGAGCGAGTTTGACAAGGGCCAAATTGTGATGGCTAGACGACTGGGTCAGAGCATCTCCAAAACTGCAGCTCTTGTGGGGTATTCCCGGTCTGCAGTGGTCAGGATCTATCAAAAGTGCTCCAAGGAAGGAACAGTGGTGAACCGGCGACAGGGTCATGGGCGGCCAAGGCTCATTGATGCACGTGGGGAGCGAAGGCTGGCCCGTGTGGTCCGATCAAACAGACGAGCTACTGGAGCTCAAATTGCTCAAGAAGTTAATGCTGGCTCTGATAGAAAGGTGTCAGAATACACAGTGCATCGCAGTTTGTTGCGTATGGGGCTGCATAGCCTCAGACCAGTCAGGGTGCCCATGCTGACCCCTGTCCACCGCCGAAAGCACCAACAGTGGCACGTGAGCATCAGAACTGGACCACGGAGCAATGGAAGAAGGTGGCCTGGTCTGATGAATCACGTTTTCTTTTACATCACGTGGATGGCCGGGTGTGTGTGCGTGGCTTACCTGGGGAACACATGGCACCAGGATGCACTATGGGAAGAAGGCAAGCCGGCGGAGGCAGTGTGATGCTTTGGGCAATGTTCTGCTGGGAAACCTTGGGTCCTGCCATCCATGTGGATGTTACTTTGACACGTACCACCTACCTAAGCATTGTTGCAGACCATGTACACCCTTTCATGGAAACGGCAGCAAAAGGGGGACCAACACAATATTAGGATAATATTAGGTCATAATGTTATGCCTGATCGGTGATAATTCAGAGGCTGCTTCATGTTGTTTGATCCATTTTGAAGAGGATGATTCTGGGAAATAAAAGTTATGTATTCATGTAATTTAATTTGAAACATTGATTCTTAATATCATGTAATGTTCCATAGTGTGTGTATGAACACGTCACACTGAATGATGATTCATAACCTCCAGTTATGGGACTGATTCTGAATTCGATTCCCTTAAATCCAGATTCAAGTGTTTGCTACATTGAGTCTGTCAGCTGAGGTTCAGTAACCGTGAGTGTGTGTGTGTGTGTTTCAGTCTCGATTGACGGCGTGGAGTGGAACGATGTGAAGTTCTTCCAGCTGGCCGCCCAGTGGCCGACCCACGTCAAGCACTTCCCCGTCGGCGTGTTCGGCTACAGCAAACCCCTGTGACGTCACGTCTGCGCCCCTACAGACGTGTGTGAGTGTGTCCTGAAGCCACCGTGACGTTCAGTGACGAGTTTCCCATGGAAACGTCACTGTCTTCAGTTCATTTATATCGTGTGTGTGTGTGTGTGTGTGTTCTCGGTTGCTGTTTTTTACACTATACAAACAGCACCTGTAATATTTTATATGAATACAGCTGCCATCAGATATATTTTTAGCTCATGATGAACCGTACGGTGACGGGTGGCAAACCTCAAGCACTTCCTGTTGTTTTTGCTACTTTATAATTTCTGTGAAATCCTGTATAGAATGGTGCATGATGGGACGTGTGTCGAGAGGTCGTGTCGAGGTGTTTTGCTGTGAATTTAAATGGATTTTTTACCCCAAATGTAAAAGCTGTTTTGTGTCTTTGTGATATTTTGATGAATTTGAAACTATATTGTGAACCTGCCTTTTCAAAGCACACAACCCACGAGCAGGGCGTTTTACACACTAGAAGAACCCCTGGCACTTTACTAAACCTCTGATGTGTGTAAGAACCTGGTCATGACTGAAGCTTCCGGTCACATGACACAAAGGCCCGTTCACACCAAGCCGAGCTTTATTTCTACAGCGCTTTATTGTTTCAAAGCAGCTTCACGGTGATACACTTGAGAGAAATTCAGTTTCAGTTCTGATAGTGTCAGTGCATCAAATCAATAATATTACTGAATATTAAGTGTATTTAAACCTGAGCAAGCCAAGGATGATAAGCATAGCGTTTTAATAATCGCTCTAACTCTAGCTTAACGATAACGATACAGAAGAACGATCTATTATTCCAGCTGATGAACCATAAAAACACTGGCAGCCAATCAGAATCCATCCTGCTTTAAAGAGCTCAGGTGTTTAACCCTCATCCCTCCCTCGTGGGTCAAAATGACCCGAAGCCCTAAAATTATACTTCACTTTATTTTGTGTCCAGAAAGTTTATTTCATTTTGATATTTTTTGGTTATACTTTTTTTTTTAAGGTGTCTTTGTTACACTGTAATTATACATTTAAGTACTGAGTAATAATAATGAACTACATGTACCTACTATATGATTAGGGTTTGGTTTAGTTGCATTTAATTATGCATAATTTACTGTAGTAACTACATGTAAATATAAAGTGTTACCTATTTTTTTAATGCAAGAGTTGGATATTTTTTTCGGTTATTACCAATTTTATCAATTAATAATAAATAAATAAATAGTAATTTAAGCACATTCTTCTCATTCTTTCAACTTAAATTCAAAATAACTCACAATTTCATACATCATAACCCTGTTAATTCATCACAAAATATCTCACATTGGGTGTCTCTGCCGACCTCTTGTGGAAAAATAACATAACATGATATTTCATGACTCTTGCCACTGGTTGAGGAGATTCTATATGTAAAGCACTTTGAGTACCCAGAAAAGAGCTATATATAACAAATTATTAATTATTAGATGGCCTTATAGCTCTATATGGAGCGGATGAGCTGTTCCGCTGGGTCCTAAAGCCAGTTTTCTTCAGAATGCATTCAGAGACACATGTACACATTAAAAATACTTTTTTGGTAGCATTTTTAGTTGTAATTTTGAGCATTTTTATGTTTTTTTTCTGTGTACTGAAGCATTCCATTCATTCTTAAGGGGGTCAAATTGACCCGTGAGGGAAGGATTTGTTACTTTTTAAAATTTCAACCACAAAACTCCTCAAATCCAGTCAATTTTTTGTGTGTGTATTCATGGTTCAAGTGCGACAACAGTCCTGATTTGTGTCCGATGAACACTCGATTTTCGGGTCAAAATGACCCGAGTGACGGATGAGGGTTAAAGCGACAGACGACAAATCTGCAGCTTCTAATAAACAGCAGGATATTGTGCACTGATGTCACAGGTGTGAGCGTGAACCTTTACATACGTGTACATCACACAGGACACACACGTGTTTACTAGTGCAGCTGTGGTCATGTGATCACAGGCCTCAGAGGAAACGCACGTCTAGTGTGACGTGAATGAAAGCATGTAATTTTGACAAACCATATTTTGCATGTGTTTCATAACAGCACACGTCCGGATTCGTGACAGGAACAATCTGGAGCATCATGGGGGATCGAGTGTGTTATCAGTGTTCATTTTCAACACGTTTTAGTTTTAAAGGTGCAGTGTGAAGTATTTATGAGGATCTAGTGACAGAAATGCAATATAACACACATAACTATGTTTTCAGTGGAGTATAAAGACCGTTATGTTTTTATTACCTTAGAATGAGCCGTTTCTATCTACACACCGCGGGTCCTTTACAGTGAAGCCGCCATTTTGTGCCATCATGTTTCTACAGTAGCCTTAAAGGGACAAACTTCTCTACAGAGCTGTGTGGGCCACCGTAGTTTCTCTATGTGCTCAGAAAGGGAGGGGTGAGCAGGTGCAATTCACAACCTCACCGCTAGATGCTGCTAAAACTTACACACTGCACCTTTAAATCAGTTTTCAGTAGAGCTGATCTGACGATCCTTCGCGTTCGTGAGGACACAGCCTTCATGATGTTTGATTTGTGCTCATCTTATTGGACTGTTTGGATTGGTGTGTGTTGAATGTTTACTGGTGCTTCTCATGTTGCTGATGAATGTATTCAGATGGTCAGAATCTGTCCTCTTTACTCCCAGAATGACCATTTACAATGCCAAAAAACAGATTCCGCTTCATCTACAGCAGATTCACACACAGTATTTGCACTTTTACTACAGTAAACAGAGTTCTGGAGACACAAGCACACCGTTCAGCCAAACATGATCATCCTGTCATCATCGACTTCAGTCTCAGTGTTTGTGTGTCCATACAGTGGAAGTCTATGGGGTTCCTCAGAACATCATCTTCAGTGTTTGACAGCAGAGGTTTGGGTCATGGAGTAAATGATGACAGGGTGGATCATTGCTTTGAGAACCACTATGAACTCTTTCCACAGGTGTGTTTACATCATGTCCTGAGGGGATTGTGTGCCGAACTCTTCTCGTGTCGTGTGTGTGTGTGTGATCTGAGCGTCACTCATAACCCTACAGCACACGGGACGCTGCACAAGACTCATTTCTGCATATGACAGACTCTTTAATGTTACAGATGCATGTTTTACATGAGTATGAGATGTGATTTTCTACCGCTGCTTCTGTCCGTGCTTCACACATGCGGTTGTGTTTAATAAAAGGCTCTTGACCACAGATGTGTGTGTGTGTGTTTGTGAACAGACGTGACACACGTGTTGAGTGTATTGATCATGTTCTGGCGCTCGCGGCGGGCGGACTGATGAAGCTCTTCATGGGCGGCAGGGGTCTGATCTTGCGTCCCGCCCAGCCGCCCTTCCTCTGCCAGCGGCCGCTCGAGGGCCGGATGCCCAGCCAGCGGTTACGCCCCGCCTTCCCGATGATGCGCTTGTTGTGGTCGACGTTCGACACGCGGCCCACCGTCGCCACGCACGTCTCCAACACCTGAGCAGAGGCAAACCACACACTCATCAAGCAGCTCACGCTGAACACACCATACACTAGATCACGCTCAACACAACTCTCATGAAACCTGACCAGACACTCTGAAGGAAGTTTGTAGCATGTTGCGAATATGATTTAACACATTACTAACATGTTCTTAGCATGATTTAACACATTACTAACATGTTCTTAGCATGATTTAACATATTATCATCATGTTGTGAATATGATTTAACACATTACTAACATGTTCTTAGCATGATTTAGCACATTATGTTGCTAATATGATTTAACACATTACTAACATGTTCTTAGCATGATTTAGCACATTATCATCATGTTGCTAATATGATTTAACACATTACTAACATGTTCTTAGTATGACTTAGCACATTATTAGCATGTTGCTAATATGATTTTTAACATTACTAACATGTTAGCATGATTTAACATGTTGTGAATATGATTTAACATTACTAACATGTTCTTAGCATGCTTTAGCACATTAGCATTTTGCTAATATGATTTAACACATTACTAACATGTTCTTAGCATGATTTAACACATTATTAACATCTTGCTAACATGGTTTAACATGTTTCTAACATGATTTTACACATTTCTAAAAAGTTGCTAGCATCTTTTAACTTTAATTAGCTCATTGCTAACATGTTGCTAACACAAATTAGCTCACTGCTAGCATTTTTTAACACATTGGTAGCATGGTTTAACATGTTTCTAACATTTAACATTTTTCTAGCCTGATTTAACTTCTAAAATGTTGATGTTTTTAACATCAATTAACTGCTAACATGATTTAACATGTTGCTAACACAAATTAACTCACTGCTAGCATATTTTAACATTTTTAACACATTGCTAGCATGGTTTAACACACTGTTAATGTGATTTAACACATCGTGAGCATGTTGCTAGTATGTTTTTAACATTAATTAGCTCATTGCTAACGTGATTTAACATTTAGTATGATTTAGCGCATTCTTAGCATGTTGTTAACATTGTTTAACACGTTTTAGCATAATTTAGCATGTTTTTAACATTGTTATTGCTAAAATGTTTTTAACATGATTTAACACATTGTTAACGTGATTTAACATTTAGTATGATTTAGCGCATTCTTAGCATGTTGTTAACATTGTTTAACATGTTTTAGCATAATTTAGCATGTTTTTAACATTGTTATTGCTAAAATGTTTTTAACATGATTTAACATTGTTACCGTGATTGAACGTTAGCATGATTTAGCGCATTATTAGCAAGTTGTTAACATGTTTTTAGCATGATTTTGCATGTTTTTAACATAGTTATCATTGCTAAAATGTTTTTAACATGATTTAACATTGTTACCGTGATTGAACATGTTAGCATGATTCAGCGCATTATTAGCATGTTGTTAACATGTTTTTAGCATGATTTTGCATGTTTTAAACATGGTTTTCATTGCTAAAATGTTTTTAACATGATTTAACACATTGCTAATGTGATTTAACATGTTAGCATGATTTAACGCATTATTAGCATGTTGCTAACATGGTTTAACATGTTTTTAGCATTGCTAA